>NQII01002976.1:47389-75198 GCA_002778355.1 Clitarchus hookeri
GGGGGGGGGGGGGCT
The DNA here is from genome assembly GCA_002778355.1 of Clitarchus hookeri. Lineage (NCBI taxonomy): Eukaryota > Metazoa > Arthropoda > Insecta > Phasmatodea > Phasmatidae > Clitarchus > Clitarchus hookeri. The sequence continues at coordinate 47,405 of NQII01002976.1, forward strand.
ACAAGACTAATCGCTATATTAAATGTGTTCCTTTATTTCGCGTCGAAAATGGTTTTTCCGGAATAAGAGCAGGGAAGGAAGATGATGGCATAAGGAGGGTACGTCTGCTGTTGAAAATAGACACGGAGCGCTTGAATAAACTGGTAACCCGTCCCTCGCTTTTCAGCCCTCTTCGACAACGACATGACTGTCCTCTTTTTTTTATATGTCTCCGTCTCGCACTTCGAATATCCTGGGAACTTTTTTGAATCTCGGCGCATCTCTAACGGAAATTGTTTTGCTCTCCGGTGTGAAATACTGTTCTGTTACAGCTGCATTCCTTACGTGCAGGATAACTTTCAGTTTGTTTGGTACTTAGTTGGTATGAAAATATATTAGTCTTGTTCGCTGGCTGATTTATCAGTTATAGCAAAACAATTATTTTACAATTTTTTTGCTAAGATTTTCTCAATTAATAAATATTTCGTGAATAAGAAAAATAAAATTGTCGTTTTGAAGAGAAAAAAAAGAAGTGGCCTAAGAAAAGCGGGTAAGGAAATATGAGATCATAAGTTTACTTGCCTTCTACAAACAAAGAACACGATATTTAAATAAAATAACTGAAGACTCGAACAAAGAACTCTATAAACGTACAGTGGTATTTGCATTTCAAATACCTATATTGCACAGTTATTATCTTCCCTCCTCCAAAAGAAAATAATTTGTTTTACGAAAAGTTAAAAAATGTGTAAATTTATTGAGTTAAATGAGAAAGTGCCAAAGTTTAAATTATTCGTTATCGCAATCTTGCATGGCTGTATTTTACTATCACATTTCTGTGTGTTGTCCGCAAAGTTACAGATACGTTCAAAACGTATTATTCTGAGAAAAATCCAGATAATTCAAATATAGCAAAATTTCAAAGACCCAGTGTTAATAGCTAAATATCACTAAATCAGTTTTCGAAATACGTAATTTTACTCAATCAGTCAAAGAAAGTAAAAAACTATTAAATAATAATGCAGTCGCAGATAAATTTGAAAACATCTGAGGTTTTTTTCCGTGTGCCAGCGTTATATTGTACAGCATTTATTACCAATGTGGTAACTTTGAGTTAACTTTGTTGGTATGCATGGCTGACGTTCAATAGAGCACTTTTGAAAGATCTGCTTAATTTGTTATGTTATTCTATTTTGTGTACTTCTGTCACATTAATAGTATAAATTGTTTGATAAACTGGATAATGTTAAAATTGCTGTAAATAAAATACATTATTCTTACCCTGATTACTAGTCCAATGTCGTCAAACAAAATAGAGCCAAATTCAATAGCCACTAATTGAAACTATGCAGTTTTTTCCAACGCTAAAAGTCCTTAATATGTGGGATATACCCTTCATTGTTAAAACTATACGCCATAGTGTCTTACATAACTACTGCTTATAACACCAAGCAAACTGGCCTTTGTATTAATTCTGTTGTACGAAAGAGCATTTTGCTGATAGATATTGACACAGTTCAAAACAAAAAATATTGTGCTTTGCTTTGAGTGAAATGGTTATTAAAATTTACGTGAAAGAACATATAATTTTGCGGAGGTTTTACGTTAAAGTACGTGCACTAAAAGAGTGCGTAGTCCAAAATTGTACTCTTAAAACGTTAATCGGTCTTTGTAAAATTTTCGAAGCGATTTTGTAAAAATCAAGGAAGTATAGTTTTCGTCATCTCTACAAGCAAATATTTGGCCTCGGTGATGCATTTTGGTCAGATTATTTTTACGCCGGAAGATATTGTTTTAAAGAAGTGTGCCACGCTTCCAAAATGTTCACTCACGAAGTTGAAAAATACAAAAACCGATACTATTACTACTAATACTAATAATAATAATAATTAGTCAGTTTGAGCCACGAACTTCACCATTTTTTTAATATGTCCATAAAACAATAATTAAAATATTTATAAATATTAAGCGTATTATGGTACGGTCAATTGATTTTTTTTTGCAAAACGTGCTTTATAAAGTATACAGGAAGAAAATACGCTTAATTTTTTTTTTATCAAAACAGGTTATTATTACTATTATTATTATTAAACAGGTAAATTCTAGAAAAATATTTTTCAAGTGTTCTAAAGCATAAACGTTCTTCTTTGATGCACAACTTAAAATTGTACTTTTCTGACAAGTTTGGTAGTGTACTTGAGCTCGTACAGTCTGATGCAATGTTCCATTGGAAGACACTCTACTTTTGCTTTAAGGTGACGCGCATTTCTTACAGGTTTGTTTGAAGTTCGAAGTGTTGTACTAAACTAGCACGCAGTTGTAGGTCGTGACTGTCTCGCCGGAAGTGACGAAAGTTTCGCCGTTGAGCCGTCTGGCTCGGGGACGCGCCTCAAGTCGACGCAGGACGACGCCGACGCGCATGCGCCTGGCTGAGCGCCGCGCGTTGCTGCACGAGTCGGCGCGTTATATTCTTTCCCGCGCTTTTTTCCACCTTCCCCTCCCAACTCTCTGCAACCTTTTCTCCTTCGTCCTACAATCGCAAGACCTCCTCCCACCCCCTCACTTTTGAACTTCCGCAGACGGCCGTCGAATGAAACTTTTCACACGCGCAACGGCCGCGCGGACATGCGGTTGGTAGTCGCTGCGAGATCACTACGCTAATTAATGGACTCCAGTCCACTTTTCTCCGTTTAGATTTGTTTAGAGAAAACTCCCCGTCGTCATATTGGATTCTTGGTTTTTTTCAGCTTACTCATATTTTAGAAAAAACGTTTCCAAAAACAACCATATACACGACTAGCTATTGACCTTACTCTGCAGTACAGACATAAAGAGTGACCTACGAACTTGTATTTACGTCAAAATACGCCTATTGATTTTGGAATTTTTTTTTTTAGCAGAATTAACATTGTGACGTAATTATCTGTTCGTAGCTCAATCGTTGCGTCTGTACTGCTGTGTAAGGTGTGTGTGTGTGTATATATATATATATATATATATATATATATATAGTATAGATGAGTATAGGAATGTGGGTGTTTTCGGAATTTTCTTTTTTTAAAAATGTGAGCAAGTTACAAAAACCAATAACCCTAAATGAAAGAGGAGTTTTCCCTGATGTTCGTCTTACATCTACGATCAGCACAAATTTAACAGGGAACTCTTGAAGGCCCGGCACGATTACCTCTTTCAGCGCTAAGTGTTTACTGCCGTAGTCGATACACGACTATTAATATTACCGAGGTTTCAATGTTAAAACTTCCAACACGATGGACGTAGGACGTACACTTTACGGGCAACGAACGATTTATTAATATAACCTAAGTTTTAAAGTCTCATTCACAGAGTATAAGGTTTTTTTTTAATCAAACAAAGTTTGTTTGGTGCAACCAAATTAATTGTTTATATACAATGTAAAAAAAAGTAATTTTTACTAGAAAATCTTTGTCATTTTACAAATGCTTTTTACAGTACAAAGATTTTTCTTGTAAAACTGCTCGTTTATAAAAGTGCAAGGGTCGTGTTTATAATAGACATCAAGAAACGTCTGTACTAAACTGAAACGTTTCCAAGAGGTTCATAAAAATGGCGGACACTCGACAACGTAAAAGAGTATATAGCTGTTTGTGCATAACTATGGCTGATGTAAAGTGTAACTGTGTGCAAAAAGAAATTTATCACAAGTTTTAATAACGTAAAACACTTAAAACAACTGATATAATCATAATAAAACGTGACCGTATTATTCATTAACTGTTAATGTTTCCTAGCTACACAGAACTCTTAAATAGGCTCTCAATATCTCGTTGTTAAGAGACTTCCAAATTTCTTAACTCAAATGAACTCTTAAAATGAAATAAGTGTACATATTCTTCTTAACCCAATAACTTCATTAATATGTTGTAGGTGCTTGCAGATATATACTGTGAAAATATACTGTTAGTTCTTAAATCAAGTTGATCTTGTGGTTAAATGTGCCGGCGAATAATATAAGGTGTGTGAGTTCTAGTTCCCGTGCTTGCAAAGTATTTTTTTTTTGTAAATTATTCTATGAAATTTTTTTTTTTAGTAATTTTTAGTTATTATGTAACATATTTTTTTTGTAGAAGAGAAATCAATTTATTTACACTTCACAATAATGTCAATTGTAATACAAGGTTATCTGTAACATTACAAATAAAAGTTTTGCATATTTTACAAGAAAACTCTTTGTAGTTTTACAAAGCATTTTCTTTGCAACTGGATTTCTAAGTATTTTTCTTGTAGAAGTACAAAAAAATTTTTAGAGTACAATGAAATATCTTGTTGAAACCAAATAATTTTGCTGTTCTTCTTTGGTTGCCCCAAACAAAGATTTGGTTGGTGCAGCTAAGATTTACTTGGCCCTACGTACTTTTTAATACATGCTTTTAAAATACCGGACAATGTGCGCAAATAAATATTTTCAGTTTTACATCATTACTTTTTAGTTTCCCGTACAACTTGTTTTATTGAGGCGATAATATAGTTGTATCGTGTTTGATCTTTTTGTCTTGGTACCATGTTTGTCGGGGCTATGTGACAACGGCAGCAATGCCAGGACTTCATGGCGTGACGTGTGGCAGATTGCGGTTCATGTATACGCATGGAGCTAGGTATGTATAACAGGAGATGTCATGCTATGAGGTCATTGAAACTGCGTTTTCGCCCATCGTCATAGTGTGACACCCAACATATTGAAAATGTTGTTGCAGATTTTTTTTATTTTATGCATGTAAAATGTAGACGTTTTAAAACAAATAACAACTAATAAGGCTAAATTTTCAGGCTATAAATATGCTGTGATACAATAGCTTCATTTTAATTTTGACAGTTAAGGTTTCCAATGTTTTCGGTGTCACATCATGGCGGACAGGCTTCATCGGCTTATCATCCATATCCACAGACAAGGTCTCCCTTTGTCTATACGTAACTTGCAATGGCAAGGGGCATTCCGCGTTCGCAGTAGCCAAATGTTGGAACCAATATGCACGTGAGGTCACACCCATCGTGGAGGTCCCGGTCGGACAGTACAGGCCACGCCAAGGCAGAATCGCAATATTGTTCGCTTCAAGCATTTCGCATCCCCATAGCATCGGTGCTTGCCACCCCACGTAGTTGCCAATCGCTCCAAAACATTCCGTGCAATCCCGTACCACGTCTAGGCACCTCGCATCAACCGGACTACGCGTTCTTCGTCCCGGACATCGGCTGCCGTTAAAGGCGCCTACGTATCAGAAGCGAGGGAGCGAAAGAGGCGACACTGACACACGCGCCTGGCGCCCCATTGCCCTTACGGCCGACCTTCCGTGGCGCAGTCGGCTGGTGCGCCACCGGTCTGGGGTTGCGGGAGGTTCTGGGTTCGCATTCTAGGTAAGGTATTGGTGTAAGTTTAAGATAAGTCATAAATTAGTTTTTAAGTCGTCCCCTGATAAGCCACCGGGCATAACACCGGGGGACGTTACTTTGCCCATTCCAATACAATCCAACCACCCGTGCGCGAAATACGCGGAACTGACTTGCGGCGTTTCCGTACTGCGCAAGTTAGAGCTGTAACAGTGGGAATTCATTACACGCTACAAATACCCATAGTCTTATCTATAATCTATTCACGGTTTATTCACACGTTTTAAGTCAATACTATGAAAAATTACCCTAAGCACGACGTGATTGATTGTTTCCTAAATATGCAATGCATCAGAAGCCTTTTATACTTATTTTAACATTAAAGTGTCTGAATCGTGTTGATGATGCCGCTGGTTGCGGATATTCTCGGGGATCTCCCGGTCCCCCCGCCTTTGCATTCCTGTGCTGCTCTACTATAACCTTATTTCACCCTCATCGGCTATCAAGACCTCGTTGTTAAAACAGCCACCCAAATCTCTCAACTCAATCAAAAATATCGCTTTCTCCGTTTTCATTTCAAAACACTAAAATTTACGTTTTTGCTAAGTGGGGATTGCCGAAACCCATTAAATTCAATGAGTCTAGGAAAACGTTTGCCCAACCATGTTCTTGCCTCTGCAAAAACTTATTTAATTTAACGACCTTTATGCAACCTGTTAATTTGTAACTCTGGCTTAAGCATATCATTTTTAAATCATCAGTCGTGCAATCGTTATCTTTTGCTTTAAAAATAAATCTATCCTTACTACTACCTCTACAACTCTGATCAAAATATAATGCATCGTTACATCTGAAGTGCCATATCTTTACTATTTAAGGCTGAAGGCCCCCATTAAACGTGTAATTTTGGATATCATACTTATCTTCGGCAACCAAACTGAAGATGACGATCACTAGGAGAGGCAGACATCCATGAGCTAAAGTTCGTTTTCAGGAAGTTCCACAGCGCTACACCACGTCATCGTCGGGAAACGAAAATGTGTTGTGACGCCATGAGCACAGTAGCGCTGTTGGTAATTGCGGCCACCCTAGTGGGCCGAGACAGAAGTCAGTTGTCAATGTACGTCGGGTTTAGCGCAGACGCATGCGGGCCGGTCTTCCGCGTTTACTCGGGCGGCATTCTATACCTCATCGCCTCCGTTGCCGGCGCCGTTCGCCGTAGTGAACAGCCTATCTGCTATGCAGATTTGCAGCACCATGAAGGTCGTCACGAGGTAAAGTGTCGTTGGCTTTATATTTTACGTGCCTCAAACTTTAGATAAACTGTGATGTTGAGCAGGATAGGCGGACGACCTATTTATTCATGCAGTTCAAATGTGGGCGAAAAATGTTACACGAGACAAACGTGTCTCGCCATCTAGAAGTGTCACGAAACTGCCAGCGCACTTGCTAATTCTAACGTCGATTCCTGCTGTTATTATTTAGACTTACCTTAAGTGGAAAGCAGCATTCTGTAGTTTTTATTTTATTGGGTAAATTTACACACTTTTTCGTGGTGCTAAAAACTGAATAGAAGCCCATTTACGTGCCAAAATAACATTTTCTTACTTACAAAATGGCAATGTTTACCTGGTATTCCAACCCGTAACCTCTTCATCTGAAGGGGCCATGGTGGTGTAGACTACTCGCCTCCCAACAAGGTGAACCGGGTTTGTTTCCTGGCGGAACCGTTCCCGGATTTTCGAACGGGGGAATCGTGCCGGACGATGCCGCTGTTCGGCAGGTTTTCTCGGAGATCTCCCGTTTCCCCCAATCTTGCATTCCGCCGCTGCTCCCTAATCACCTGTCTTCACCTTCATCGGCTCTCAAGACCCCAATGTTAAGAGCCGCCAAGACCTCTCCACTCCACTACACTCTTTTTCTGAAGACTCTTTAATAATCTCGCGCAGTTAGGTAGGGGAATGATGTTTCAGAAGTCGGTGTACATTTGGCAAATTTGTAATTGGCATTCCTAAATAAGGAGATGGTTTTACTTGTAACCTTCATGAAGGCTATAGGCCTGCAACTCATGTATCGAAATTCTTTTACTTGAATTCAATTACTCTCGATTAAAAATCATTTCCATGTGCACACCCCAGACTAGGTGTCGATCACTAGCCTTAAACAGCTTGCAAAGCAGTGATTCTCCTGTGGAACGTGCGTGGTACGCCGCATACTTACCTCACCGTTATAGTAACGCGCCTGCTCTGTCCGTATCACATTCCGACCACGTCCCTTCTCCGTACTGTATGGAAGGACAGGACCGCGGGTCAGCCGGTTCACTTGCCTCCATGTATCTCGTAAATGATCCATGCAGACGCTGCTTCATCCGGGAATGACGTGCAGATATTACATCAGTGGTGAAGTTACGTGCTGCGACCCGTACTTAAGGTGGTTCACCAGTAATTAAACAGTTTTGTTAATTAACTTATAACATATTCCGCAGTCTCATACTGCGTACATTTTAACGTAATTTTGAAGATAATGCGTACAATAATGCCACAAAGTACTTGATAATACAGATATGAAACAGCCGATTAAACCATCAACTCCAAAGGCATGCGCTAGGAAAATGGCGTCACTGGCCAACAAAATGTTGGAACGCCATTCGACATACAGCGCACGATAACCTACTCGCCAGCCGGTAGCCCAGACAATAGTGGACCTTTCGTCGTATGCAGTAACCAAACAGACACGAGTCCCGTTCCCAGAGATTCGCACAGCCAATCAGAGAATAGCTACGTCAAAGGAACTGCCACGCCTTTTTGCCTCTGTGTACTTACACCGTGGTAATGTTGGCAGTGAATTGTGAGTGAGTTAGTAGAGCGATTTGGGCTGTTCTTAACATCGAGGTCTTGAGAGCCGATGTGTGTGAAGTGAGGTTCGTATGAAGCAGTGCTGGAATGCAAGGGCGAGGAAAACGGGAGATCCCCGAGAAAACACGCCAACTAGTGGCATCGTCCGGCACAAGTCCCTCATGCGTGAATCCGGAAGCAACCCTGCCGGGAATTTAACCCGGTTAGCCTTGGTGGAAGGCGAGTAGTCTAACCACTACACCAAAGCGGACCCTTGGCAGTGAGTTGAAAGAAAAAGCAGATCCATGCTTTAACGTCGTATTAAAAGTGTTAATTGGGAATCGGGAGACACCGATGCTAGTTTTTGTTTTGTTTTTTACTATTAATTATAATTATCATATTATCATATTAAGAATTAGCGTATGATTAGCTTACATGTTCTTTTATAAGAATAAAATATGTTACTTTATAAGCGTATAAAAAAAAGTCATTATGATCTTTGCAATTTAAATTTTCACATTTTGCGAAAGGATACCGAATTGTCGAAGAAAAGAAAAAGTAAGGCTTTCGGTCAATCATGAATTAGTTTTTATATGACTCAGATATTCATTCTCTGACGCACGAGCTATGCTGGTTGCTTGCAGTTGTTGTCCAAATCGATCATGTATTGCTGATTGTGTCTCTTGGATGTAGTCTGATTATTTATTTACGTTATAATTGCGTTTCATTTTCGAGTGGTACACACAGAAAACCAAGTCAACTAGGTAACAGATAATAAGGTGTTAAATTATGCAAGCATTAAAAACAACATTCATAATTCACTTAATGCTTGTGTAGTCTTCATATCTTATCTTACTTAATGTCTATACATTTACGCTTGAGAACTAAATATATTGGAGAGAGAGAGAGAAAGAGAGAGAGAGAGAGAGAGAGAGAAAAGAATTTTTCACTACTGCAACAAAAATGCAACTCAGCTTAAAAACAGAAAAATTCTGGATAAATTTACGCAGTTTAAATGACCAAGCGCAAGACGGAGTTGATTACTAGTTAATACCTACAGTTTAGGTTAATCTTTCTGCGATCTGATGAATGTCTTATCAATGAGATTAAGACAGCTGATAGCACTGGTCTAAGAAATACTGGATACTTCAAACCAGTGTCTAGTTGAAGTCTGAAAAGTAGGCCTAGTTGACTGGGATCCAAATCGCCGATAAGAACAGGTCCTGAGTTCAAAACCAGATCATAATGATGCCAATTACAGTATGAAAAATAACGAATTAAATGTCCAGAAATATTTATATTTTGTATATTTCCCAGAAAATTTTTGAATTTATAAATTTTTTTTAGTAAATACGTAACCCCGATTTCTGGTTATTGATGTTCACTACATAGCCTAACACTGTCATTTCGCAGTGTCCGAGATTCGAATCTCTTTTCGTCCGCTCAGGGGGCATGCCAGTTACTTTGCTCATTAAAATATATGCAGGTAGGGGCAGTGTTATTTTTCATACGTTGAATTCAAACGTGCTCAGTTAACCGTGATCAGCATATATAAATTTGAATCTATTGTAAATGGCTCTTATGAAGTTCGCAATTAAGGAACTGTAACTTCACCGGTTGTGCGCACGCGACATGCAAGACGCTGGAAGACATTGTACGAGTGATGGACGTGCTATGGATATCTCTTTGCGTACAAACGGGAAGCAGCTCTGCAGTTCCGACGACATTCTCCCAGCATCATCAGCATGTAAAATGCTTCTTCGTTTGTAAACGGCATTCCATTCAGAAAGCAACACCACAGACAGCCAATGTCTGACACTGAAACAACACACACGATTAATGGTTGCAATGTAAACCGAATTAATTCAGAATGAACGAACTTTCGATTGTCACTTAACTAGCATGCAAAACCTGCAGTTCCTGTTAATGTTAGATGGCGTATCTTCTTGCTGCGTAGTGCTGCATTATTCCCCGCGTTTGCTTGGAAATATTCTAATACCTACTGCACGAGTCCGTGCAGTAAGGTACACAGGTCAATGCTATTATCAAAGCGAGTCTCACACTTCAACCGGCAATACCGTAATGGCGCGCATTGTGTATCTGACGTGCATAGCTTAAGCACAACCAATGATACGTGGATAAACTTAACTGTTATTATTATACTGTTTCCGAACAAAAGCGGATAATAGGGCAGCACTAAGCAGCAAGCAGATAAGCCATACACCACTTAGAGGAACTGCAGGTTTTGCATGCAGGTTAACTGACAATCAAAAGTATGTTCATTCAGACAGTCATTCGTTTTGCATCGTATGAAAGACAGAATCAGAGCAGCATGTGGATCTCTCGGCTGTGCTGAGGTCCGTCGATCAACCGTGAATGTAAGACGGAGAGCAGAGACGTGTCTGATACAGGCTGTTAGACATTTATAACACTCATGAAGAGTGCAGTGTGCGAATGAGTGTTCCCAGTTCCCGGTAGTTATCTCACGCCATACCGGTGTTTACAGTACACCCGACGTCCTTTTGATTGTAAGCAAACTAGGTATGCTCGCCAGAAACACAACATGTTTCGTTGATTTCCGTTTGCAATCAATTTTCATTGTGCGTAAACTACGCACGTCACAAACCATATACTTACATGGTTTATTTTATCGTGCGTAAACTACGCATGTCAGAAAACCACTGTCTTTGTAAGTGTTGTTTACTTTTAGACGATCTATCCAACGACACCATGTTTGACCCCATGTTCGCGATTTGAAATTTCAAATCTCACCTCCGTACCCCTACCTCCGGTATATTCGGGGGAATGGGATTACTGTTTCATATATGGCATAGTTATCCAAATGTTTTCATGAACCCCCGGAATCGCGTTGTTTCTGTGAACAAGGGGTGACACGAGCCTGTGAATTATCCTGTGTGTGTATATATATATATATATATATATATATATATATATATATATATATATATATGTGTGTGTGTGTGTGTTATTACTGCACTCTATTGGCCGTGCCACACAGTTTTACTTGTCTACGAAATCACGTCTCGTTCCTGGGAGCCAGGTCCTCTATCACCGACGCGGATGTGGCCAATTCGCGTGACCCAGATGTGTGTTTATTTCCGAAATAAAAAAAAACGACAGAAATAAAAAAAAAGTCGGTTGCGCTCGACCAAGAGGATGCGCGACCATCCTGTCGCTGGACGGGGGTTGAGGAAGGTAGGGCACGGAAGCGGGCGGAAGGATAAAGCAAAATCGCGAAATAAAAGGAAACAATAAAACAAGCCCATCAATAAAATACATCGCACATGCCATTCACGTTGTTAATAACACGTGCGCCACGCACCCCGTCAGCTGACCGCGAGTAATACGTCCGCCAGACTGCGTTGCCTCGTCTGTACACATACAGTCAGTCGATTGAAAGATTGTAGCTCTGCCTTTTCGATCTCGTGTACGCTCTCTCCATTCCTTCCTGGCCAATGTATCTTTGTTTTCGCGTTTCTCATAATTTCTTTGGTGGTACTTTGATATTATAAACATTTTTGTAACAATTTGTGAGACCTCGCTTGCGTAACAACTGAGGGCTACCGAACGGCCTGATTAAATTAATTGTTTATTCGATGGCACTAAATAAAAGAGCTCGTATTCTGTGGTATCTCCGAACATATCGATGCTAGCCCTACGCAGACTTGTGGGTACAGGATCCTTAGTTTGAAGTCCGTTTAATGAAAAAAAAGCCCCGAGGCTCGCAAAGATCAAGATAACAATGGCACATTTTATTTTATGTCATTAACTTTAATAATTTTACCCATAATCTATTTTATAATACTTACTTCAAACCCATGATTTCGCTCATAAAAATTAAAAATAAATGTTTAAAAGTTATAGCACATTAAAGAAAAAAATTCTGCAAGTGTGGCACCTTACGCATTGTTTAAGCAAATGGCCTCTGAAATATTAAATTTTTTATTACTTTCAAATAGTTAATAGGTAATCTGAACACTTTACTGAGGATGAAAACCTTTCCTTAGAGTGTGATATAATAGTTATGTTCTTGCTGAACCAACTGGAATGTGAAGTAAATAGTCAATATGAAGATCTAAATATGATGCATCTGGATATAATAGTGATATCAACATTATCATCTTACATATGCTAAATCTTTGCACCCACAGTCGTATGTTCGAACATTGACTACGCATTTTAAGTAAACATTGCTTACATTATATTGCTTCATTGAACATGGACACGAAACGCACATCTTATGTACGTCGTATGTACTTTCTGTATTCCTTATTACCGCCACTAGCTCCGCGGTTCCGCTCGCGTGTACTACACAATTATTGTTAAGGTTTTTTTATTAACTCCCCCCCCCCCACTATGCCGCTCCCACCCGACGCCGCCATGTCTCTCCACGTCCACGTATGGTTATCTGACTCGTGAAAGATTCCTTTTTCACAAAACTTTTGATGTTTCTTAAAGTACAGGCGAGAATTGTATGCTGTATGGGGAAACAACAGCTTAAATTTTACGTATTTATTTATTGTGAACTTAAATGGTAAAAACGCTTATTAGTATTTCTCTGTTAAAGATAAATATGTGCTACCGCGGAGTTTTTCTTAGGTCTTTTTATCCTACAAAATTCTTTACTACGTGATATTGTTCCATCTTTAACGGTTTAGACAGCGTATTGTGCAAGAGAGCGCTCTGGCGGCAAACTTTTTTCCAACTTGATTCACTATCATCGTCACTGCTTATTCCTTATGTTACTTCACGTAACAAAATATATACTTAAACTTTACCAGAGAACATTACTATGATTTAAAAAAACATTTAAGTCGGATAAGTGGTTCTCGAGTGATAAGCGCACTAACAGACAGACAGAGAGACTTTGAGTTTTATGATATGTATAGATGAGTTCGAGCCTTGTCAGCTGTGATTATGAAAACTATCACAAAGACGTAATTATTGTGGTCTGGCATTAAACCATTACATCGTTTTATGCACGAGCACATAGTCAAATAAATGCAGTCACATAAGCACCAACCCTCGACAGAGTACAAAAATACGTTTATATTAAGTTACTAAGGTTAATAAAACAGTGTCTTAATTGAAAAAGAATTTGTAGTACATTACCATTGAACAGAAACTTTATTTATACTTGCGTGCGGACAACTTTATTTTAAAATTTGGGAAACAAGTTCCATCATTTAATTTAGTAATAAGTTCTTCCTATAAATAAAAATGTAATTTTTGGGTAGTAGTTGAAATATTTGAACGAAATAGTTCTTTTCTGGAGAACGACTATTTAAATGCTAGTATTATAACCACACTACCTTAGGGTAATGTACCCGCATACCAAAGGATTAACGGCTTAGACATTTTTGAAGCGCCATAAAGAGTAAGATAAATTAATCTAAGAGCACCCTTCAGGTATATTAGCAGAGATCACAGACTTTCTACGTGAGTGATATTTTCTAAACATTGTTTTTAAGAATTGCATTTAATTTCGAGGAGTATGCATGATAGAAGAACGGCGCATTGTTTGAAAGAATGTGGTGGTTAATTACACAGTTGCGATTTTGTTTAATTTTTTCTCGTACATTTGCTGCACATAACGTTGTGTGTCAAACCCAGTTACATTTACTAGTCATAATATATTTATGCCTCAATAAAAATAAAGACGTTACACTTATATTGTTTTCGTATGGCGATAGGAAATGTTAATCACCATGTAGAAATCGTACACTTTTTAAATATACGCAAAAATTATAATATATAGCCTATAACCTTCGGCAAATTAACGATTACAAAATTAAGTTGCTTACGCTTCTAAAAGCTTTCTAAAGTGAATAACTCGTACGTATGTCAGATGTTAAGATTTTGGTCACAATATATATGTTTTGTTTTAATGGTTAACAAAGTGCAGAGCGCCGTTAAGGGAAATCGATCCGCACCATTTACGAACTGTGTTGTTTTATACCACGTAAGTGTGCTGAATTATTTTTTAATAACACTGACACACAGGGCATGAGAAAGCTAATTATCTAAAGACGCCGGCCGCAGAAAATAATCAGTTATTTATTTTTGGCGGATTTAAGCCGCAAAATATCTAAGGCAGTGAATGAAAAGCGTTTTAAGAAAATCTGGAGATCCATCTGTCCTCAGTGGTGTCTTCTTAAACAAAACTTGTGGCAAGAACAAACATAGTAAATAAAATAACGTGAGGACTCGGTCCTTCTTGAGTGTTTTCTGTTATTATTAACATTATTTGTAAACAACTCTCAAAATTGTTTGTATTTGCAACATAAGGGTTATAACGTTAAAAATTCTTACGCGTACTGATAGAGATATAGAATAGCTTTCATATATTTATTAATCGTGCATTTCTTATTTTTTGTACAAAGTGTTTCCTAAAATGAAATGGAAGTAAAATGTTATAGACTTCAAGAATATAAATTTAACTAAATGTATGTGGATGGTATCGCAAACATAAAAAAAAAGGATTACCCACAGGTGGCACCTTCCTCTAACAAGCTGCTTTTCAGTTGACAACTAAACAGCTTAAAGCAGTCGCTTGAGAATTTTATGAGTAGCTATATCAGGAAGACAAACAAGTAAAACAATTTTACTTCGTGGTGTTAATACGGCACATGAAGCTTCGAAAAGTTCTGCTAGTCAGCTCTAGTATTAAAGATAATATAAATTTACTTATCTTTGAGACACCATTTATCTATATTACGAGGGATAATTTTCTTGAAATAAATTTTTCCCAGCGGTAATTTTTGCGGGATTATTTTCTGTTCATTGAATATAATTAAATGTTATAACATATTTCGGAAGCAAATTTTATCTTTTAACTTAATTCACCAATCCATAGTTAAAAAACAGTCATTCAAAAATTTGATGTGCAATTTTTTCCTTTTTAGTGTAACGTCAATATTTGTCTCTGAAAGTTTATCCATATATGGTTTATCTTTCAAAAGACTAAAACAAGTGCTGTAAACACACACTAAGATAAGTATTTCTTATACTCAAATTGATTCTTGTGAAGTTTTATCAGGAGGTAGCATACATTTCTCGCAACCCAGAAATCTTACACGCTAAGAAATTGTTCGCAAATTTACTACACCTCTGTGAAAAAAGCGTGAGAAGTAAAAATTTTTTCCATACACCCATTGTAGCAATACTTTATTTGCTCAGGAAAGAAGGGGCCGCAGTGGTGTAGTGGTCAGACTACTCATCTTCCACCTAGGGTGCCGGGCTCGATTCCCGGTGGGGTCGATCCCAGATTTTCATACGTGGGGAATCGTGCCGTACGATGCCGCTTGTCGACGGGTTTTCTCGGCGATCTCCCGTTTCCTTGCCCTAGCATTCCGCTTCACTTCACCCACATCAGCTCTCAAAGCCGCCCAAACCTCTTCACTCCACTCAGGAAAGAGTCAAATGCATAGAAAACGTCCCAACTTCCCAACTTTTTATAGTATCGACGCTCAACATTCCTTTATTTGCAATCAGATACGTGGTATTCAACCCATACTATGGTTAAAACGTGGGTTCACACCTTTCATTTCAATTTAAGAAGTTTGCTACAAATTTTTTGAGAGTGTCTGCTTGTTCCCAACCCCGTTTCGCAGTGGATTGTTTCTTCTTTGCAGTTTTCCGTCCGATTTCTAGACAAATGTCCGTGCATTTCTTTCATTTATACTTGCTCACCTCTTCGCACATTTGGTTGAAATCGTGACACGCAAATATGCATCATGTAATCGAAAAAAAGATTGTCAGTGAAACAGGTATGTCCAATGCTTTACGGAGAACTGGAGTCTTTCTTGGAAGTCAGAGGAGAAGACAAGATGCCCGTACGCTAGTGGAATGGAAAGGTCATATTGCTGCAATATAGAAGCTTAAGTAAGGCCCAATATTAAGTAGGAACATACATATTACTTTGCAAGTCGTCGCCCCCCTGATATGTTTGTTGACTCATACATACACTTCAGAAAAAATCATTATAATAACATCTTCTGTATAAAACCGGTTGTATGCTTTATACTAATATATTTTGCTACAGGGAATAAAGTAATTTAAGATCATTGCAATTCCAATTTTTTCTCATATATTTTAACAATAAATGCACTGAAATAAAAATGTATATCCTTTTTACCTGGTGGGTTCACAACATTTTTTTCTTACCAAGTAAAACAATAAATAAGTGTATTTTATTTGATTGTTTGAATGAAGTAAACTCGACCAAACTCAGTTATTAGTGTGAAATTTACCACACCTTCCACAAAAATGGCAATAAATGGTGGTGCTCATAGGAGATAATTAAGTTATAAATATCTATTAAAATGTGTTGCAAATATCTAAAAGCTCAATATATATGATTTATTAATTTTTTGAATTATTTTTAATGGAATATTTATTTAAACGATTATGTTTTAGCAAAGACATTCTTACAACTGCAATGAATTTTTAACGGTCGTTTTATGCCACAAACAAAAGTTTCATTTACTAAAGGTTTGTAAATATGAATAGCATATCCATTAGTATTTAGTAACAAGGAAAACTTAGTCCACTAAAGTTCTTGCTGATTTAAATTACGGCATATATCTTGCTGTTTTCAAAACAGCAGCGTGGAAATATTTAAAATGCCTGCTGTAACTTTAATACATTATAAAATACCATTTCAATATTAGATCTACATGTTAATATTCATCTCTGTAAGCAACGTTCATCTAAAGTACAAATTAACAGAATTTCAGAATATTGGTTTTGTAGAAATTTTAAAGGCCACAAAAAACCATATTTTTAATCACTATACATGCGCAATTAAATATCAAGAAAATATATTTTTAAGCATTTACGTATTGCTTCCACCTCGTTAAAGAACAGCAATTTATTGTTTGATGCGGTATGAATAATATTAAGATTTTTTAAACAACCGTTTGTCGCGAAATATAAACAAAATATGTATGAAGATTGAGAGAAGAGATTTGGGTGGCTCGTAAAATCGAGGTCTTGAGAGCCGACGAAGGTGATTGAGGTGAGTATAGAACGGCACCGGAATGAGAGGGTGGGGGGGAAAGGAGACCCCCGAGAAAACCCACCGACCATCGACATCGTCCGGCACGATTCCCACATGCGAAAATCCGGGAGTGACCCGGCCTGGGATTGAGGCCGGCTCACCATGGTGGGAGGTGAGCATGTTAACCGCTCAGCCACCTCAGCCGCCGTGTATATGAGAGTTCCCAGTGGTATACTAAAGACATTCACTTTCTACTGAAATAAAAATTGGCAGTCTTCTTTCTGAACACTGGAAGCGCACTTTTTAAAAGATCAATTTTTAAACTTTGTGTTTAGTAAAGGGTTTTTTCAGTGTTTTTTTCTCGATAATTACAACATACAAAATACACAATTTTTTAAATTATATACCAAGTTACTTTTCTTGACTTAACAGAAAATAATAACAATGAGATGCATTGTCTGTATTCTGTAACATTTTCCTAAATTGTTTAAACACGTTCATTACATGAGATTGGTACTCCTGACAAATACTTGCTAAGTCTCAATTTCAGTAATACTTGTAACTAAAATTAATTTAATATCAAAATACGCAAATTTAGCTGTTACTATTTTAGAAGATGCTATTTATCTGCGTTTAACAACAAAATCACTTTTAAAAATGGCTGAGAATTTTACGCGTAACAAGGTACCCCGATTTTTCTTAATTTCTAATACCATATTGACCATACGTCTGTTTAAAATCTGAATTGCTGTATAATTACTAGTTTAGCAACAAAAGATGAACATAGGACTCTGATTAGGTTAAGTATTTAAGCAAAAATGGTCACTGATATAGCTAGCTCACGGGAATCCTCAGGTATGCTATCGTCCTTACAATATATTTACAACCGATCTAAAAAATTAATAAATATCAGATCTAATAAATTTTTGCGCTGCTTGTTTACTTTTGTGAATAAAGTTGCGAATACTATGAAGAGGGTAAACAAATTGTTACTGATACTGTAGTAAATAAGCTTTTATTGTTTCGTCAGTATCCAAATAAAAATTTATGCTTTAAATTACACCAGCTTAAAATTACCTACTTTTAAATAATCCCCTAATACATGTTGGAACTGAAATGATAGCAAGATACTTACTGTGAATTTTATACACTGCTGGAAAACTTAAAACATTAAAAACTATCTGTAAGTTAGGAAAACAGCAGAAAATTAACTTTTATTATAATAATATGTTTAAATTACCAATGTAAACGAAGATGTTGCATTCTTAATTGCGAAGGGTAGATATATACAACTTAACATTTCCGTGAACACAAGAGCAATGTTTCGAGCGTTGGACTGTACCACGCCTTTTTTCTGATTGTTGCGAACAGTAAGCTTATACGTGCGGAGTTATTGACACTCGGTATAGGTGGACACTAGGCCGTCAATCAAAGTGGCCGACGGTTGAGTGACAAAGAGCGAAACGAAGAGAGCAGCGTATTTAAAGCTCTTGCGGGAGGAAAAGGAAAAAGGGACGTCGATGAAAAGGGAAGCGAATATAAACAACCTGCGGAAAACACTCTCTTTGGATCAGAGAAATTCTGGAATTAAACATCACCTATGGAAACAATAATTGAATATAGTGGTTTCCAGCCAAAGGCTACGTAAATGTTTTTAGAATATTGGAAACCAGTTTCTTGATGCTGTTTTCTAAAGACTGTTATTGGAGAATACGGTACAATAATAACGGACTTTTAAAACATTGCTATTTATGCAAAATAAACCTTCTTGTGAACGACAGTAACACTTCAATTTCATTGCTATACAGAACCACATATATTTTACATTTATAATAAAAGGACCCTTTAAAAAGTATTATGCGGCGAAATATTATTTCCAACTTGAGTAAAAATGCTTTTCATTTTGAGTTTGAAAATAAGCATTTCCGAATAGGACAATAAAATCGTTGGTTTCTTTGAACTGCATATATTTTAGTTGCTCGAGTTCCTCAACTGTTCAAAACCACAATGGCCCATCAAATAGAATTTCTAGAAATAAACCAAGTCTATAAAAATTTATAGCATAGAATATTTACTGACAATTTTTGAATACATGACCTAACACAGAATATATAATCATTAAGGAAATTAATTAAATTTTTTAGCTCTTTCCGATTTTACTTTGTATGATTTTCGTAGTGAATTAATATAACGGCAATAATTGCTGTAGTCACATGACGTACAACATTTTTATAAATTGTACGTTTGCCTTGTTCTTATAACACTGGCCAACACACATTTTGGTGCCTAAAACCCAAACCCATTGTTCACGCGTCGTTCGAGTGAAACTTATGAAATTGTTGGAAGCATAAGTATCAACCTAATTCTTTAACTGTTCTTCTTATTGTGCATTAAACAAGCAGAAACAATATTAAATCTAGTGATCACAATTTTAAGTACCAAGTGTTTAATAAGACATTAAGAAAGGGAACTAACTTTCTGACATCGTTGCTAACTGCACACGGAACATGTCAGTCTGTGGGTTCCTTAAAATACATGCAGTTACGGAGTTACCTACCAGTTCTTAATCCACGGAGTTTAAATGGGGAATCAATGTTAAAGAAATTATTCTCAGTGCATACATATTAAAGATACTGTTTCATAGAAGGAGTACTATAATTGACTTTTTTAAGGCATACTGGCACGTTAAGAAACCTGGCAAAATATTATGCTTTAATATTTTTTCCCTAAAATTAGACATCGAAATTTACCTTTTACGAAAAACCAATGAATAAATAAAATGTTCGAAAAATTGTTAATGTGGCAGTATTCTTTAAGAAAATTGTGTTAAATATTTTTTTTTTGTTTCAAACAGTTATCTTTAAAATTGATGCATTGAGAAAGAATTTCTTTAACACTGATTCCCCACGTAAACTTCGTGGCTGCAGGCCTGGTAGGCGAAGCACTTAATGGCAGGTATTATTAAATATATTAATAAAAAAATCGCAGTTAACCGCTATTCAAAAACTTAGTTATGAAACCAAATCGCTAAAAATGCACGGAAATGGTGTCTTCATGTCAGGGTGCCGCTCTATTATCCAACTTACGTCGTTCCTTTTGCAATTTTATAATTAATATTAATTTTAATTGCACTGTAATAAGTGTAAGATTTTTTGTTTGGCTATCGCAGATGACAAGGCCTAGAGAACAAAAAATATTTATTTCAGATTTAAAATTACAGTATCGTACCAACTAAATGTTACAATTTCTTTTATTTACTTTCATTTTTATGGGAAGTTTAAGATTCCTGAACAGGATAATATACGCATTTAGACGAGGTTACGTTAGTTAACAAACATTTTCCACAAATTCACTAAAATATAAAAGAAGATGAAATTAGTTTATTGTAATTTTCTACTAAAAGCTTATTTAACAACTGCATTTGATCACAGTAGGAGCTATCATTGAAATCATGCTAATAAAAAAAACCTAATAAAACCACCCATTCAATAAAAAAACTGGCACATAGCCGCTCATATTTCCACACATGTGTCGCGGAGAAAAAATTTAGTTATATTTGTAGGGAGTTAAAAAATGCAATTCTATCTATATTTATTTTAATAAAATATACACTGTTAGTCTATAAAACAGCAGACGGTTTCCGTTTGCACATTCCTTATAAAGAAAAAAAGTAGAAAACATAAATGCGACATAATATGGTCGACGATGGGGCGGTGCGTACGTTTGCAGTTGGAGCTGAAACACAGGTTTAACGCAAATATCACAGAAAGTATTTGAAATTGAACAAATATATCCAGGATAATGTGTTGTTGAACGAATATCTTCAACCACTGCAAAACCAGTCACTGCCATGAAATTATGTGATTGAGTAAATGAGGACTGCACCGCTACAGTCGCGTAAATGTGATTCCGAGTCTCAATTGGTTTTAAAATGATGGATTACAAGAGAACACGTTGAAATTAATAAAAAGAAAAAAAAGGTCATCTTCTGTTAGCACTCTAAACCCCACCCTTTGCGAGTAATTTATGCATAAATGTCTAAACTATTTCGTTACCGCGCCTGACAGCCAAGCAACCAGCGATGACCACCATCATTTTCAACGCACAGTTTACAGCGTCATTATCCTGGTAGTAGTTGTCCCATTTCAAATAATTTAATGTTATATTTACAATGAAGATGCGTTTCAGCTCCACCTTCAAGGGTGCGTTGCCGCCCTTACGAATCATCGTCGAACATATGTGGCATATATGTTTTTGACTTATTTTTTATAATGAATATGCAGGCGAAGATTGTCGGTGTTTCTCAGACTCATCCTCCGTAATTAATGGTTATCAGGAATCGATTTAACGTGTCTAAATGTGCGGCGGTGTGGATTGGCATGGCGTTTAAAAATTGTATTCATAATTTTGCATGATCTACGTCTGTATGTAGTAAATTTACAGTTACTGTCACCTTTTTTTGAAGCCCTTTTGAAGTTCTGGTTTAAGGACAGTTCTCCGCTTCATGCAGACAAAGCTTAACTGAGTCTAGAAAATCACACCAAATGGACAAAGCACCGCATTCATGCGCACTCAGTGTAATAATATTTTTGATAAGAACTATTTCTTAATAGACATTACCAACACACCTAATTTCTTTCTGATTTTATTTCTATTAATTATAAATGAAGTATGATAATTGATATTTAAACTAATAGTAAAAGTGTAATTTTATCAACGATAAAGTACTTTTATATTAACCTTAGTATAAAACGCTTGTGACACATGCCATATTAAAGAAAGGACAAACGCGTCATACATAGGGTAATTTTCCAAAGGTTTGATTCGAAAAGTGTGAAGAAGCCGTGAATAGACTATTAAAGTCATTGTATCCGCATCACTGTTAATTTTTACTCAAGGTGGAAGGGTACAAAACCAGGCGAGAAGAATAATACAAACAGGTCTTTCGGAATTTTTTTTAAATTAACCAATAACTAACGTTAGCGGGCAGGAAATTCTCGTCGAAAAATACGTCGCTGTTTTCAGCAAGCCACGCAGCTAGGTTTTTTTTGCAGAAAGTTTTGAGCATATATCCGTGTTAAACTTGAGGCGGAGGCACGATGCAAGAATCCTCCCCCCCCCCCTTCACGCCCTTCTCATCTCGCCGGCAGTTGTTCTGGCCTATTTCCATGATGAAGGCCGGCAGGCGTGCGCGCAGTTAAGTGTTCCAGTGCGCCGGGCAAGTTTCTTCATTACTTAAAGCGACGCCGGGCCTTAAGCTATCTCGTTAAGCCCCACCCAGCGCCGACGCGAACCAGGCCGCCTCATTATGCTAATGATAACCACCTTCGCGAGTTTGCTCACTTGCCGCACTGTTACAAAGTAACACCCGACAGGATAAATTAAGTAGGCTCTATCCGATATTGCACTGCGTGGCCACATTCAAAAACTCCAAGTTTACCGGTATTTATGGTAGAAGTAGAGAGGAGCAAAATTTCCAGAAAAAGCACGAATTATGTTGAATGAAAAATGCATGTATTTTGTAACGCTGTAGAATCGTTTTTTTTTTCCTCTACTTATTTAAAATCAGTAAGAGTAGGCCCTATATTTTTAAATAAATACTTAGGTTCTTTCTATTCTGACATGATGCGTGCAGACGTGGATACGTGTTGTACGTCACCTAGAGTAGGAACTTGTCCTGCAAAACGCAACGCAGACAGAGAAGATCGACGTATCCGCCGACGTACAGTAGCAGAACTTGGCACCACATCCGGAGATACCCTGCAGTCTGTGGGCCCTGCATTGTATTTGCCGATCTCAACAAGAACCAATCGTCGTCGTCTGAATGAGGTTGGCTCAAGGCACGGTAGACACTGTACTGTTTGCCTTTGACCCCTTGGCATCGTGCGGCACGCCACCCATTCTATTGTCTATTCGCGGTTTCTTCGCACTTTCCGAACAAAACCGTTCAAAAATCACCCCATGTAGGCCACGTTTAGTTGTTTCCTAAATATGTCTTGTATCACGAACGTTGTATACTTCTGTTAACATGAAGGTATCTTATTTTCGGTTAAATTGAACTTTTATTTATAATCTATTTATAAATAACAATATCTCATTTATAATTAATATGAATAAAAACAGGGAGAAAAAAGGTGTGTTGGTATGTTGGTAATGCCTATTAAGAAATAGTTCTTGTGCAAAATATTATTACAATGAGCGCGCACGAATACGGTACGGTGTATTTTTGGTGCAACTTCCTAGACTCACTTACGCTTTGTTAGCATNTACAATGAGCGCGCACGAATACGGTACGGTGTATTTTTGGTGCAACTTCCTAGACTCACTTACGCTTTGTTAGCACGAGGCGGAGGAATATTCTGGAGGTAGAAACTTTGTAAGGGCTTCAGAGAATTTGGAAGTAACCGCAACGCTGGACAAACGAATGGCGGCGCATCATGTTCTGCGACGTGTCCCGCTTGAATAATGCAGACGATGGTCACAGCAGGGTTTGGCGTCGCAGCGGGCAACGCAACCATCGCGCGCTAATACGTGAATGCCGTACGTCCCGGACACCAGGTTACGTGGCGTGGTTTGCCGTCAGTTACGACTCCTGGTCACGTCTCGCGATTGTCGAAGGCACGGAGACAGCACGACGACGGGCCGACAAGGTTTTGCGACCCCATTTTCTGCTATTTTTTTTGCAGCACACCTGACGCAATCATGTAAAAAAGTTGATGCTCGTTTCTACACAGTTCGCATCACCCATGAGGCTGTATAATATGTGGGCACCATTCCTTGGCATGCCAGAGACTCCAGATTGATCTCCTTTTCAAGCACGTATGGGATGTGACAAGACGGCGTTCGCACCACCGTCAACCAGCTGCGTAGACACTGACTGAGCTGCGCGTGCAGTTGCAGGGAGTATGGTGGTGTGTGTCTCAGGACACACCGTCCACCAACCGTGTGATGGAATGCCTCGTCACATCGCTGCCTGCATAGCCGTGAGAGGAGGCTCTGCCAGATATGGAACGCGTGCCTAGTGAATGCTAAACAATGCGCCCTCTAGGCGTGTTTGTACTACCTTATCTCAGCCTGTNGATATGGAACGCGTGCCTAGTGAATGCTAAACAATGCGCCCTCTAGGCGTGTTTGTACTACCTTCTCTCAGCCTGTGACGGCTTAATAAAGTTTCACGCAAGAAAAGAGGGTGTAGCGATTTCCATGTTCGACAGTGTATTTGTATTTGTGGTAATTTTATAATACTACTGTGTTGAATAATAGGTACAAGTCATTTGGTGCATTAAATGGTGATTTTGTTTAAATGTTGGTGGAAAGATACACAAAGGAACGAGGAAAGCATACAAGGTTTTTAGAACGGTCTAGATAACGTTATGATTTGTTACTTGAAATCAGGCCCACTTATAGTCATTAAAAATCTAGGACTTCCATAAAGTATAGATATTTCCTGTCGGAGGTCAGTCAGTGGCATCTAACTTTGAGGAATCGGCCTTTTTTTTCAGACTTATATTGTCGTATTTCGCAATGCTTTCAGATATATTTACAGCCATCCAGCTATACCTAAGTTTTTTAGTTGACTACGGCGGTCGTCGGTAAGTTCTGCTACTTCTTGATCGACCAAGGAGAGGGCGACATAATGAAATTGAAAAGAAACGTAATTNGGTCGTCGGTAAGTTCTGCTACTTCTTGATCGACCAAGGAGAGGGCGACATAATGAAATTGAAAAGAAACGTAATTTAAAATTATTTTAAACTTAAGTGATTTATTTTACATTTGCAGAAGTATATACTGTAGTATGATTTTTAATATATCCAAATCAGAGAATCGCAAATATACCAATAAATATAGATATAATAAAGGGATTTTTATCACCCATACAATTTTAAGAGAACGTCTGTGAAAATGTTAGCTTATCTACGTATAGGCTATTCAAGGTAAAGTGAGCACTTTTGTAAAAACCCATCACTTGTAATAAAAGTCAATAAATATATTTAACTTCAGTCTTTGATGTTAACTTCCGAGTGCAGTGGAATATATACAATGTGTTTATTATTTACATGAAAATAATAATTTATAAGGGTTGTTAAAGGATAAAAGTGGCAGAAAGGGAATAGTAACTAGGGATTCAAAAGTGCTCATTTTTTCGTGAACAGCCTATAGTATAAGAAATTATTACTTACATGATACTCAAAATATTCGGCATAGTAAAATATACATTTTTGCTCAATTCTTGATAAAATAGATTTAACATGAAAGCGGTTTATGTCTTTTATTTCATCCTCAATTCTTATTTTATGAATAATTTTGATTTTATTTTTTTTTATTGCCAGATAAACATTATCATTTCATAGCAATGCCACTCAGTAATAGGAATGATGTGCAGACTGTCACTCAAATCGGTTAAGAAGAATAGTTTACTGCCGTCGATACAATGAAGATGTGGAATCATTATGAACTTTGCTTTAAAAACAATTGGCTAAACTAAAAGTAAAGTCAAGTTCCTTAGAGAGGTTTTGTTGACACACTGTTTAATGAATATTTTTATTCTTGACTGTCTACGAGTGACAGGAACTAAGAGAGGCATTTGTTACAGAGGCAAAAAAAAGGGCACTTAATTATAAGAAAGGTAATCGGCGATCTCGGCGGTAGAATCTGACGCTTCAGTTAGGTTATTAGTCTACGAATTTATGGATGCGTAAAAGAACATANCGAGTGACAAAAACTAAGAGAGGCATTTGTTACAGAGGCAAAAAAAAGGGCACTTAATTATAAGAAAGGTAATCGGTGATCTCGGCGGTAGAATCTGACGCTTCAGTTAGGTTATTAGTCTACGAATTTATGGATGCATAAAAGAACAAAAAATTATATTAGTAAGTAAATTCTTTTATAAACTGGACACATGGTTAAATTAGACTTGCCGCAGCTCTGTTTCTGGTTGATAGTACTGAGTATAACACGTAGAAAATTTAATGCTCGGGGAAAGATGATCAGTACTCAAAACAAATTTATATTTATAATGAAGCATGTTAAAAAAAAAACTTCGAGGGCAAAAATAGCACCACCCTTAGTCTATGATTCGTGTGCGACTGTCGGCAATGAGATGAAGAGACGTCCAACCACGAAAATAGTTGGGCGGCAGAGTGTCAGCATGCCGTAATAAAAAGACGCCATATTGCGGCTGAGGACGTAATCGTAAGAGGAAAGACGGCCTTTTAATGACAGAAGGTTCGTTATCTGAGATACGGTTCCCAAAAAAGCCAGTAAACGTCGGCACCTGATGCCTTCAAGCGACGAAAGACGACGAATAATGGTAAGAAGAGTAGTTAAGGGAGCGAGCCCAACTACTTTACACTGCAGGAGAAGCCGATACGGCAGTGTGCAGAAAAATACAGTGTCATGTGAACTGCTTTACACAAGAAGTTAGTATGCCTTTCTAGGGTAAGCAATTGTCGTTCTAAATTACTGTTCACAAATACTGATAAGCGATGACATCAAAATGTTATTCAGTTTTAGTTTGTGGTAATGGAACGGTGTCAATAATCATAGAATATTTATTCTTTCCCCTGTAGGTTGATGGTTTCTCATTCAGTAGTAATGTTCAATAAGAGTCACACAATAACATAAAATATTCGAAAAAAATAATTATCCTTAAGAGTAGAAAATATTTTACAGCAGCATTACGAATATTATTGCAACTGATGTTAGGGGCACTAAAACTGATACATACATTCCTGGTAGCGAGAAAGTTTTTAGGACAAATCTACGTGCATCATAATCAGTGCACGTGTGGAATGTTCCTCAGTGAGTATGGGGCCACGGTGGTGTAGTGGTCAGACTACTAGCCTTCCGCCTAGGCGAACCGGGTTCGATTCCCGGTGTGGTCGATGCGGGATTTTCGCACGTGAGAATCGTGCAGGACGATGCCGCTGATCAGCGGGTTTTCTCGGGGATCTCCCTTTCCCCCGCTCTTGCATTCCGGTACTGGTTCCTACTCACCCCACTCCACCCCCATCGGCTCTAGATACCTTGATTTTAAGAGCCGCTTAAATCGCTCCTTTTCACTAAGCGAATAGATAGCATGCCTCAGTAAGGCATTCGACAAAGGTTTTGTTTGTACAACCCAGTTCTTTGAGAGTGAGAGTGAATATTTTGGCTACGGGAGAGAGGTAGTAGATCCGTCAAATTTCCCTCCACCTAGAAAACGCATTAAGTTTGAACTTCATTGTTGAGCGTGAGGCCGCCGGAAATGGTGGTTCCATAGTGTATGGAAAAATATTTTATGATTTATGGCCTTCTTTCGTATTGATCGAAGTAACATTGGTGAAACAGCGATACATTCAGGAGATTCTGGTATCATGAGCTTGCAATATTCAAACAGGATAATCCCCGCTCACATAGAGCGCGGGTTTCCCACAGGACTGTCTTCGTACTGTCGACACCCTTCCTTGGCCAGCACGATCTCCAGAATTGTTGCCTATAGACCACGTTTGGAGTCAGATAGGATAGCTGTTAAAACCATAAATGAGACTAACATCATATGAAGCGGCAATTTCATCATTTATGTGGTGATCTTCACAGGACAGCATTAGACGTAT
>NQII01002976.1:75275-90624 GCA_002778355.1 Clitarchus hookeri
ATTCGACATAATGTTGTAATGAGTAATTTTTGTTTTACGGTTACAATTCCTCGAGTTACTAAGTGTCGTTCCACTTCGACGTCTCCTTTCCAATGTGGTAATTTTTATGCCAAGCGAGGGTAGATAAAAAAAAGATTCAACTATGTGTTTTATTTCTCAAATCCTGTTCTGCTAAGTATTGAAAGACAAGTTTTACGTAGGAAGTGTTTATCCATGTGATATGGCAGAGTATATTTATATTTATTTCATAACGTAAAATTAATTTTAACAATATTATTTATGTTGCTGTTTCAATAAATATCTGTATAGTTTTTTACGTTTACCGATACAAATCTCAGCCTTTAGAAGGCACGTAACATTAATGACTTAGCAATTATTTGATTTCACTCTGTACTATCATACTAGTTTCAATAAATCAGTGTCATCAGCACTTTTGAGCAATAATTTACGCTAATCAGCAGTATCAAAACATTAAATAATTTTATTAGAGTTGCTGAGTAGTGGTTTCTCTTTAAATCTGGCATTTAATTCAGTACTCATAAATTCGGTTCCAATGTATTGATCTACCCCAAGCTAAGAGACCAAATTAACATTATAAATACGTTTGTAAGATATGGCGAGTTCGGTGAGACAACTGAACTGTTAAAACTAAAAAAATGTAGAAGAAATGTTATAGTTTTGAAAGAGCTAAGTTGGCATGTTAATATATAGTGTATTTTCTCTTACATTTCTGTATATGAAAAGTAAAGCGGAAGTGCATTATACCGAGCAAGATTACGTGAAGAGAAGATTAATATCAGCAGTTTGTTATAACAAATGTTTAGCGAGCACTATTTTACTAAAATACACTTGATTATATTTGAATGTGAACTAAAGACCGGCAGGTTCTTAAAAGCCTTTACTTGGAAATGAGATTGTTTTATCTTGGCTAGATGTAACACTAATATTTGAGACAGTGTGACACGTTCAAAGCATAAAAAACATAAATTTAAAACTATTAAAGAGACCATAAACATATTAAGAAGAAATTTTAACGACAGCTGTTAAGTTTATTTGAATAACAAACACACTGGGAAGTATTCTTGCAATAAAAATTTTCACGAACGAGTAATTTAGACAAGAAAACGCACAGGTCGGACGGAGTGTGGTCGCAGGTTGCNGGGGGGGGGGAGGGGGCGCAACAATGCACTAAAGGTACTACTGTAATGTACAGTTTTTTTTCCTGCATCAACAACTTATTCGACATAATGTTGTAATGAGTAATTTTTGTTTTACGGTTGCAATTCCTCGAGTTACTAAGTGTCGTTCCACTTCGACGTCTCCTTTCCAATGTGGTAATTTTTATGCCAAGCGAGGGTAGATGAAAAAAAGATTCAACTATGTGTTTTATTTCTCAAATCCTGTTCTGCTAAGTATTGAAAGACAAGTTTTACGTAGGAAGTGTTTATCCATGTGATATGGCAGAGTATATTTATATTTATTTCATAACGTAAAATTAATTTTAACAATATTTNGAAGTGTTTATCCATGTGATATGGCAGAGTATATTTATATTTATTTCATAACGTAAAATTAATTTTAACAATATTTTTTATGTTGCTGTTTCAATAAATATCTGTATAGTTTTTTACGTTTACCGATACAAATCTCAGCCTTTAGAAGGCACGTAACATTAATGACTTAGCAATTATTTGATTTCACTCTGTACTATCATACTAGTTTCAATAAATCAGTGTCATCAGCACTTTTGAGCAATAATTTACGCTAATCAGCAGTATCAAAACATTAAATAATTTTATTAGAGTTGCTGAGTAGTGGTTTCTCTTTAAATCTGGCATTTAATTCAGTACTCATAAATTCGGTTCCAATGTATTGATCTACCCCAAGCTAAGAGACCAAATTAACATTATAAATACGTTTGTAAGATATGGCGAGTTCGGTGAGACAACTGAACTGTTAAAACTAAAAAAATGTAGAAGAAATGTTATAGTTTTGAAAGAGCTAAGTTGGCATGTTAATATATAGTGTATTTTCTCTTACATTTCTGTATATGAAAAGTAAAGCGGAAGTGCATTATACCGAGCAAGATTACGTGAAGAGAAGATTAATATCAGCAGTTTGTTATAACAAATGTTTAGCGAGCACTATTTTACTAAAATACACTTGATTATATTTGAATGTGAACTAAAGACCGGCAGGTTCTTAAAAGCCTTTACTTGGAAATGAGATTGTTTTATCTTGGCTAGATGTAACACTAATATTTGAGACAGTGTGACACGTTCAAAGCATAAAAAACATAAATTTAAAACTATTAAAGAGACCATAAACATATTAAGAAGAAATTTTAACGACAGCTGTTAAGTTTATTTGAATAACAAACACACTGGGAAGTATTCCTGCAATAAAAATTTTCACGAACGAGTAATTTAGACAAGAAAACGCACAGGTCGGACGGAGTGTGGTCGCAGGTTGCNTGCAATAAAAATTTTCACGAACGAGTAATTTAGACAAGAAAACGCACAGGTCGGACGGAGTGTGGTCGCAGGTTGCTGTGGAACCCGGTACAGTAAGGCACATAGGCTGTTCACGATAAACTGAGCACTTTCGAAAGCCCTATTTGGGATCTACTTGCATGGACACTGTATTCTTCCACCGTATGTACAGTTAATATTTCAATAAATATGAAAACTATTCATGCGTCTGTCAAGTGAAACTTTGAAGTTATCAGAAAAGTAAATGTTTTACTAATTTGAACATTCTTGCGCCTATGTGCACGGTAAAAAAANGAAACTTTGAAGTTATCAGAAAAGTAAATGTTTTACTAATTTGAACATTCTTGCGCCTATGTGCACGGTAAAAAACATGAAGTACAAGAAATCACTTCAGTATTCACATCTGTTTACCTTACACTTTTAATTAAACGTTATGTCTNAAAAAACATGAAGTACAAGAAATCACTTCAGTATTCACATCTGTTTACCTTACACTTTTAATTAAACGTTATGTCTTGGAACTAGTTTCCCTTCGTATTTGTGGTCCGTCTCAAATGACCTCGCTGCAGACAAGATGTTAAACATTACTTTCTTATTTCATACTGTTCTGATTTAAGATTTACATATGACTTTAAACATAAATCTACAATTTAAAAACGCCTCTATCCACTTAATGCCCTAATTCGGTTTCAATGGTAAGTTGTTTTTAAGTGTCCTAACTTTATATACATAAAAATGCATTTCTACTTTATTTTCTTATCTCAGTAGCATGTATATCTGTGACGTGAGGAGTGTTTTAGAGCAGGAACCAATACTGATTACTAAAACTATTACGAGTCTTGGATAGCACTTCACCCATATGGTTTTAGGTATATTGAAATATTATATCTATAGCATAACGTAAAGTTAAAATATTTCGTCCAATTATAAAATGGTTATTATGTGATAGGATTTATTGTTTCAATTTTTGTGCTACACAGATGGTTGCGTTGAAATGTTTAGTATAATCTCGTCACTTTAATCTAGATTTATGTTACATTTCAAAACAATAAACCAATTGAAATATACAGGAAACATGTCTCAAGGAAGACTAAGAAAATGGTGGAAAGCGAGGTGTTTGTCAGTGTACAAGAGGGAGGAGTTGCTCATCGCTTTCTTATTATATGAACAGAGTTGCTCCGTTATTGATACTCGTCATCGCTATCAATTTACTTTTTTTATTTTTAAATATTGTAGCACATTTTCTCATATATTCACTAAAAACCCTCATTCACTCACGCACATCACCTTCCTTTATCAACAGNATATTGTAGCACATTTTCTCATATATTCACTAAAAACCCTCATTCACTCACGCACATCACCTTCCTTTATCAACAGTACATAAAATCTTTGGCAAATACATTGGTTTCTCTGAATACGAGCTGATTTTACGATTCTGTACCACTCAAACTTCAAAAATTTCGGAAGGTGTTTATTTTGTTTCCTCATTGTCTAGAAAATTGTTTAGCAGATTCTTATAGAAAGGCACAACTTAAAAGGCTAATGACGTTTGCACGTTACTGGCGTTTGCACGTCAGTAAATTTCATTCCACTGCACTTCCTACGACAGAGTTAGATTGATATAGAATGTTTTCGTGATGTGACTACCACACTGCAGTTTTCCTTTACAACAAATTGGTTTCTCTTTGTTTTATATTGGCACGAAAGTGGTAAAAGTTTTCTGTATATATAATTCCAGACCACGTTAAAATATTTGCTATGTTTCTCTGCAGAGCAGAGTAGAGATTTGTTTCATCACGGTAACCTAGAGATTTCGAGGGTTTACAACATAGTAATGAAGGAAAATAATAAACTGACCCCATATGTGCCAAAATAATTAATTTCTCGTAGTTCAGTTTCTTATATTTGATGGAAGAAAATTTATAACCTATTTCAGTCAATTTAAACATAATTGTCTAGAAAAAATTTTCGATTGGTTAAAAATGTTGGAATAAATTCAATATAAATACATGGTGCATTAAGCTTATAATGTTGGCTGTTAGGCCAATTTTGGACGAAGGATAGAGATCTTANAAAATTTATAACCTATTTCAGTCAATTTAAACATAATTGTCTAGAAAAAATTTTCGATTGGTTAAAAATGTTGGAAGAAATTCAATATAAATACATGGTGCATTAAGCTTATAATGTTGGCTGTTAGGCCAATTTTGGACGAAGGATAGAGATCTTATAGTGAGATATAGGGTCCACAGTTCAAATACCGACCAGAGTTTTGGATATTTTTTAACGAACTTTGTAGGTAATTTTCTGTTTGTTTACATGCTTATATGCACCTGCTATATAGATTTATGCAGACACAAAATTTTAAGATGTTATGTAGGAACCTGAGTTCGAGACTTGAAACCATAAAAATATTAATTTTCTATCTAACTTTAGAAAAAAACATGGTAATATTTACCAGTGTTCGGTAAATATTGTAGGAATTTATATTGAAAGCGAAACGGAAGTGTTAGCTATCGGATAAAGAAATCAGAGTGGAATAATAAGATTGCAAATCGATTGTTCACCCGAGCTTTTGAAGCATTTTTAACGATGGTCGTGCATTAATTTCTTACCGTTTAGTATTCATGCACACCTGATATAAGGATTTAAGAAATCTCCAAAGGTAAGGTACGGTGTAGAGACCTTTGTTTGAGTCCCGAAACTATAAAAATTATTTTTAAATCACCTTCGGACTTAGAAAAAATTTCAGAAACCGTTTTAGGAACGCATAATAATGGGGAAACGATGGTTTTAGCTATCAGATATGTGGGTANCCTTCGGACTTAGAAAAAATTTCAGAAACCGTTTTAGGAACGCATAATAATGGGGAAACGATGGTTTTAGCTATCATATATGTGGGCAAGGGTAAGATAAGTGGTTCGCAATTCAATTAACTATTCGAGTTTATTAAAGCCTTTTTTTAGCGATGTTCCTACATTAATTTTACACTTTTTAATATTCAAGCGCAACTGATACACAGTTTTAAGAAACTTACAAATGTGATGCATTGCTTTGGGCCCAGAGTTCAAAGCCTGAAATCGTAAAAAATATTAGTTTCCTCGTGGACTTCGAAACAATCTGACGGTTTTTTCCGAGTGATGGGAGAAAGCATATATAGTTGATGTTAGGCGCCGAGGTGTTAACAACGATTTGGAAGCATTCTCTTGCTATACAGTGCAGATGAATTGTGAATACGAAGGCCTGCCTTTGACCTCAACGATCATGGAGCCATGACCTTGGTTGTCGCCAGTGCCGTTTCTGCGACAGAGTTTTCTCCTATGGTCAAAATGATCGTCGGCATGAGAGAACGGCCAGTACGAAGAGTCCTTTTCATGCGACGAAGCATTAAGACATTGGTGACATGCAGTTTGTGCAAGGCGATACATTGAAATAACATACCGAGATCTGCAAGGATTCGTCTACTGGGAGTCAGCAAGTGTTGCCTGCAATACCTTTTGCTGCATTGATGGGTACCGATTCGACAGTCGATTATGACGATACAGTTAATGCTAAAGACGGAATTAGTGCAGTAGAGTCCCTTTTTTGTGAAATGTACACTATAAAGACTTTCACGTGAAGTCGACGAACTTCAAAATAAACGGACGTCGACAGTAAATACTGATGAGCATACGACTATTGCTACAAAGGAAATCAGTTTTAATATAGAAAGCGAAACAGGAGGTGAAGATAACCATGAAACGGGCATTGATGAAAATGAACATGAAAACAGTGATAGCGCTGAAGACGATGGCGACGACTTTCTCGATACACTGACACACCGGTCCAACAAATTTGCTGCAACAAGTGACGTGAAGAATGCATAAAACGCCGAGAATACTGCCCACCTATTTCCCGAAGACCCGAATGAACTTGTTGATATACTCGAATGTTTTATTGACCTTCAAAAACTTGGGGATCTCATGCACATTACGAAATATCTTCAATCATCAGTATACTGAAGGATCAGGGATATATCGCATGATGTGATGAACTGCTTTCTTGAAAAATTGTAATTACAAAATAATAAAAAATTATTATTATAAATTAATTGGTTTTTCTTTATTTTTGTGTGTCGCATCCTTTTTTCCCTCCCAACTTTAAAGTGGTGCTATAAGCACTCGAATATTAACGGAAAAATCTACATATAGAATGATAATAAAGACTCTAGTTAAAAAAGTATGGCTAGTTGACTGCAAACACAAAAAATTAATTCTGTCGAAACGTACAAATTTGGAGACAGTTGTAATTTCAATACACATGGGTGGGGGACAAACGAAATGATTGATAGCAGGATCGTTCTAAGGATTGGGATTGATTGAATGATTAATATTGATCGAAGGATCGGGATTGATTGAAGGATCGGTGTAGATTGGTGTGGATTGATGTGTGGAGAGGAATGGTGTGTCAATTGGTATGGATTGGTATTGATTGCTGTGTAGATTGGTGTATGGATTGGTGTGTGTATTGGTGCGGATTGGTGTGTGGATTGGTGCAGATTGGGATGTTGATTGGTGTGGATTGGCGTGAATGTGTGTTTGGATTGGGGTGGATTTGTGTATGGATTGTTGTGGATTCGTGTGTGGATTGATGTCGATTGGTGTGTATGCTGCTTGTTGTGGTGCTGATTTATGGAATGATTGGGCGATTGATGGATAGATGGTCAAGAAGAGCACATAAGTTAAGACTGTTTATCACCCTCGCGCATTCCAAGTCTTCAGAGCCTGGCAGTATTGGCATTTAAATTAATGCCAATTAAGCCTATAGAAGTGTTGGTAGATGCTGAGCCATACCATGATTATAACATACTCTTGCATATGGCTGCTATTAGTATGATGGGCTTGATTTAGTCATATATATACATAAATTAAAAAAGTCTCATCATACTTAAACCTACAATTCTGGCATCGTGTATTTATACTCTGTAAGAGAGGGAGGCTGGAAATGTAGAGATTGAATGAGAAACTTTTGCGTGTTTCCGCAATGCCTTATGTATAATTTTGGAACAATATTAAAAAAGTTATAATTAAAAATAATTTTCCAAAATCTGATAATAAATAGAGATTTACGATTTGACGTATCCTATACTTGTAAAACCAATATAACTAACAGAAACAATCATGTATGCCTGAAGAATTAGTGGGTGTAACTGCCGAGCACCTTCGGGTACGTTCGACAAATCCGAGTCGTCAACTTCCGAGCACCCCCTGAATCGAGCCGAAGATTGCCGAGCTCGTCCGAGTCGAACCGAAGACCGCTAGCCACAGCCACACCGCTTCCATTAAAAATACATTGGCGCAGAAGGAACTTAATAGTACTGCTCATGTTTTTAAATTTAAAAAATGAAAGGGTCACACTTTAAATTAGTTTTTAAGATTGGTAGAAAAATTATATTGGATGACCCTCTCTATGAATATAGTCAATACCGGGAAGAATGAACGCTTACATCAATGGATCATTTTCGGAGGTGCAAGTCACCAATCCCAAGCTCCAAAGTAATGCTTGCAAAATGCTTTATCTCTTGCAGATTATTTTGCCGAGTCATAAGAAACGTGCTGGTTAAATCTTCTGTAAAACCTGAGCGATCCTAAATGAAGCGGTTCCTTATAAAACATTAATTTAAAACAAGCAAAACGTCAGTTCACGTCCATGTTCACACAACAAATCTGAAAAAACAATATTTTATCATAAAGAGACAAATTATCCACACTTTGCATAATAGTTTGATAAATTAATAAATTCCTTATGTCTATACAACAATAAATATGTAGACGTTTTGTATATTTCGTTATTGAGGATTAACTTGGAATAATGAAGGTTTATTTCAGGATTATTTACTCAAGAGAGCATGATATCGGGCACACGCTAAGAATTGATTGATGTGGAATAAATCAAAATGCTCTTCAGCTACTTTTAGAAGCTATCTTTCCTTTTCAGAAAATTTATGACCTATAAGAAACACATAAGTATTATTACGTCGTAACACATGTAGTCATTTTTCAGCTGGATTTTTAAGGTTTGCGATTTTTAATTGGATTTTTTTTACATCAAAGTGTTGTCAAGATAAGATCGAGAAAAATATTAGACAAACTTTAACGCAGTAATATTTAAAATGTATCATATTACAGGCTGGTTACTAAAATTAAGTTATATGAAATATTTGTTGGCGAAAATGTGACTGTGTGACAGGGGTTTTAGACAAGAGATTCAAACGAATGTGCCGTTGTCTTACGGTGTAAGTGGGACGGTTTTAGGGTCCCTTAGAAAAAAAAGGAGCAATGTCTTGCAGTAGATTCTTGTCGGCATCACAATCATAGAGAAATGATTACAGAGCTATGTCTTCTATCGGGCCACGAAACTACCGCCCGCAAACAAAATTTGTAATAATTTCAGTTATTCTAAAGCATGCCTTATAGGTATGTTGAACTGCTAGTCTTACGTACGTTGAGACAGGTTCTTAGGAGCCCTCGTGAGATGAGGCCAAATCGCTGCTGACTCGAGATGATAGCTCACGATGACAGCTCGATGATATTAAATAATTTCGTCATGCCAGGTATTCAGTTCGAACCACGATTGGTTCGTCTACCTCGTTACGAGAGAGTGTAGCCTCAGACATAACTGCCACTGAGGAGCCCATTTTGAGAAAAACGTTCTGTTGAATAAAACAAAGTTTGTTTGGCGCAACCAAATCAGTTGTTTAAAAAGAGGCTATACAAACTTTTTTTTGTTGAAACCTAATTATTTTGTTATTTTTTTATTGTCCCAAACTGTAATATTTGGTTGGTGCAACTAAAGCTATGTTAAGCTTTACGTACATTTCATTCGGTTTATTATAAAACAGAAAGTGAAAAAAAATTGCGTTTCGAAGCGGAACTAATTAGATTCGCCCTATTAACATAAGCTCAGGTGACAACTGACGAAATGAGAATGTTTTTAATACATACATTTCAAATACAGGTCAATGTACGTAAATAAATATTTCAAGTTGTACAGCTTTAATTTTTAGTTTCTTGTTGACTTGTTTTATTGGAATGTTTATACCGTTAAGCATCAATAAATGCACTCACCAAAACTTTTATTCTAATTATCACAGAAATTTCCAGCTCTCGAGCTGTATTTTCAAACGAAGGCGTTCCAATGAGTGGCCAATCAAATATATAGTTGAGTCAACCAAATATTATGCTAACAGTTAATTTTATTTGCCCAACACCAAGGTTTCGTTTACTGAGTTGTGTATTCGGTTAGATGAAGAAAATTAATTTGGATGCTTT
This sequence comes from Clitarchus hookeri, assembly GCA_002778355.1. Lineage (NCBI taxonomy): Eukaryota > Metazoa > Arthropoda > Insecta > Phasmatodea > Phasmatidae > Clitarchus > Clitarchus hookeri. Next base: position 85,081 of record NQII01002976.1, read on the forward strand.
TCAATTTTTGTTTACTCAACAAAATATTTCGTTACGGCTACTAAATACACTGAAGAGCCAAAAAAACTGGCATAGGTGTGCGTATGCAAATAACAGAGGTATAAAACCAATCAGAGTAACGCAATACTGTCGGCAGCTAGTTCAGTTACTGCTGCTACAATGGCAGGTTATCAAGATTTAAGTGAATTTGAACGTGGTATTATAGTCGGCGCACGAGAGATGGGACATAGCATCTCTGATGTAGCGATAACATTTGGATGTTCGCGTACGACCATTTCACGAGTGCACCATGAATATCGGGAATCCGGTGAAACATCAAATCTTCGACCTCGCAGTGGCCGGAAAAAGATCGCGAAAGAACGGGACAAACGACGATTGACGAGAATCATGAAACGTAACAGACGTGCAACCCTTTCTCAAATTGGCGCAGATTGGATTTGTGGACTGCCCTGCAGGATTCATGGTGTGAATTGCCTCCTGGATACCTTCAGACATTAGTCGAGTCCATGCCACGTCGTCTTGTGGCCCTTCTGCGTGCTAGGAGGGGGGGGGGGATTCACGATATTAGGCAGGTGTACCAGTTTCTTTGGCTTTTCAGTGTATATGTTTGGCTATTTACATACAAGTATTTTGTTGGCTGGAACAAGCATTTCTCCCAGTGCATGGAACTCGCAAATGACGTGGCTGTGGTTGTGCAGAGGTCATACAGCCAACGTCCCATCCCTCCGCCGTACTATTGTGAACCGGGCTTGGTTCCTAGCTGGGTGTCCTCCAATTTTTCTCTTATGAGAAACGTGGCAGAAGTTACGGATGGTCACTGAGTTTTCTTGCAGTTTTCCCATTCACCTCAACTTTTCATTCCGTTGCTGCTCATGTTATCACTCTAGTATCGTTAAGCAACGATCAGATTTCTCAAGCATAATCAAATTAATATATTTATTAATTTTTAATACTTTCCTGATTCTAATAATATTTTTAGAAATATTTTTTTTTACTTTTTTATTAGAATCTACTTGTAACACTTACACATGCGTACTGAACTTAAATATAATTCCAGATATGTAACTTATTTATAAAAAAATCAAATCTGAAAATGTTATTAGTTACGGTATTTAATTAATCAGATTATAAATACCTACAGACGTTACCATATACATCACACTAACGATTACTGCTCCTCTAATACAAAGTCTTCAATATAACTAGCAAGTTATTTTTGTGATGTATCGATCTCTTATCTCTAAATTGACTGAGGTTTGAACTGATGTCAGAGTAGTGTCTTAAAATAAAAAACATGTTTAGCGAAGGCTTATGCTAATACATTAAATTGTACATACGAGGTGGCCCATACATTAACAGCTGGTAAGCCAGCCAGAAACTAGGGATTGTGTAACAAATATATTAATTATTACTTAAGTAACCACTCATCTATTTTAAACGCGTAAATACACCATTTGCTGTCCTGATTTCATCTGAACTCGTAATTAATTAAATTATATACGAGTTTTAGTATATTATTTATATACAGTTTTCAAAAATATGTTTATAAAATGTTAATAATACGCGTAATATGCTAACAGCATTGTGATTTCACATAGCATAACCCTCAACTTGTTTTACAGGACTAGAAGCATTCAAGTCGTCCTTGAAGGTTTCTGCTGTCGGCAAGGCTCAAGGACATTTCATGACCCTCCGACCATACTCCCGACTCCTTTCTCGAAGGGGAATGAGTACTTCGAGTTCAGCACACTTTCAGCTCGTCCCAGACACACGACACGCATTCCTTCCTTGAATGGGCCGCTTCCCACTCACCCCAGTCAAAACGAGCCGAGTTCACGGGTCCCCCATCAGTGCACTGTTGAATGGAACAGGTTTCCCGTATGGGACCTTTTACAGTCACGGATAAGCGAACAGGAAGTTTAAACCCCGGTATTTTTTGCCGCTATTCCTCGAGTCATCTTTCTTGCTTTTCACACACGTCAGGCACGCGACTGCAGTTGGTTGACTAAACAGTTGACACTACCGCCCTGATCTCTTCTGTTCCACAAGTGGGACCCCTTCTCCGACGGAACTAGTTTCTCGAACGGGACACTCCGCTTTCAGTGCCGAGGGATAAGTTACGTATTACACGCAGAGAGTTTTTGTGGCCTTGCACCTGAATGGGCTAAGGGAGTGTATTCATGGGCTTTGCTTGTCCTCGCGGGACCTTCTGAAGACCACGAAACGACCTCGGAGAAATTCTATAGACGGGACCTTTCAACGATTCCTCCAGAGGGATCCGTGGCCCAACACAACACCGCACGTGCCTCTGGGTACGGCATGTTATTCGAGCAAATGCAGCTCACCAGATCATTGTGTAAATCTGGGCTGGCGCCTGACTTCTGTGAGGCCGTTTCTTCTACGAGTGGAAAAAAAACAGAATTTGTCCGTTCCCATTTATTAAGTGTTCCTGAGAGGTGTTACACGCAGAGAAGTCAACCGGTTCGCACGTAGCAGAGTGGAAAGTAAATTATAAACAAAAAAAATACCCTTTTCTACAGCGCTTGTGTATGCGCGGTCATTGTGGAAATTAATTAACTATGACTTTGAGTTAGCAGGGAGAATAGTTATTATTACTTTGCGCGTTACATAATTTGTAATATATCTCCCAGCCTGATTCTTGAAGTTCATAACATTCACGTTATTGTTTCTTATAAAGATTAAAATAATAACAATAAGTTGGGCTATGAGAACTTAACTGCGAAAAGAGGAAACTATATACTTTTTAATTACGTAAAAATTTTCAGCCAAAATTTGTTCAGTTGTTTGTGGTTTATTTACTATGGCAAATACAACATTTATTTTTTTATACCTCACTGCGCGGAACTCGGTGGGTCGTGGGTTTGGTCCTGGCTGTCTGTAGCGGGATCAGTATTCCCCAAGACGTTTTCGTCCCCACTTTGGGTAAATTCTGCCGTAGTTTCTTGATATGCATATCCCCATTTATGGACCGTTAGATTTAGATACTAAACAGCCTTGTGACATAAAAGAAAAAAATATCATTACATTTTGCTAGATGACGTTTAATCTTATCCCAGGCAGGAGACCAGGGTTATCATTTCTTTTAACACTCAAAAAATAAATTCATGTCGCAGTTATGCAAGCACAGGATAGCTTCTCGCGTAAGCTAGCTGGCAGTACGTATCTACTGAAATACTTATCTGGATTGGTAAATGAAATTAACAGTTTTATTCCTTTATAAGTTCATTATTTGGTCGAGTGGGTACGTCTCCTGACTGGTATGTTAGGCAACATCTGCCGGACTCGACTCCCAGCCGTGACGATGATTGTTATTTATGGAAGAATCTCCTTCCCTGCTTCAGGTCTGAGTAATGTGATGTCCTTCTTGTCTGCACGCCGAAGGCAGTCACGAGTAAACAACTGCGACATCATCTCGCCTCGTGGACTGCACCGCCGAGACTCGCATATGACCACGACGTCGAGACGCTTAGAGGCTTGTCACGTGTAATTACTTGGTTTGGAATTATATATCGTTACGGGATTACTTTTCGCAGGCACGTGGTATCACTATTTCACGTACTTCTATTGAAGTTCTCGTGGTGGTTGTCGGAGCCAGTACCGCCGGATGGTAGGCTCTGGTATTCGCTCCCCGGCATCAGCCAGTGCCTGATCCAGACGGCCCTGTCCAATTCCAAACGACGATGGGACCCACTCCTACCGTACTCTGCACACCGGAGACTTTCCGTTGTGTCAGAGGGTGGCAGGTGCCCACAGAGAGGCATCCTGATTGTCGCCCCTTTATAGCAAATCGTAGGAAATATTACCACTGTCCCCATTTTTTTATCACATTTTGTCAACGTATGTGGCCAATAAAACGAAATGTAAGACCAAATTCTGCAGGCATTTATTTACATAGGCGGTGTTTGACGTTTCTGGTAAAATATTGCTGACTATAACAGGGAACCAGTTCTACATAATATTTCGATAGTGGTTAAAGTGCTGTAAACATGGTGGTTTGAACAGTTGATACGTGTAAAGTAGTTGAATTTTTCAACGTAAGTGAATTTTTTAAAAGATCACTGTGTAATGAACTCTCGCCCTAATCACAAACTTCAAAATAAAATTTCAGGTAAGGTAATACGTTACAATGAAAAGGCGATAGAAAAAGAAAACCAAAATACAAAAAAAATTTCTCAGTTGGTGTATTGTAAGAGCCTAAACCAAATCTTAAGTTTAAATTAAGCCTTACTTCACCAGCTACTAGAGTCCGATTTAGTTTATATGAATTGTCGTCGTTAGCATTTCGGATGAATATGGCTCCCCTTCTATAGCTTTTACAAAGAAAAATTCAATAAAGGCAGGAAGCACCTACGGAGTTACAGTAACCACGACGTGCCAATCAACGAAGGGATGGTGGTTTCGACTGTCGATGGTTACAATAGACACTAGCATCATTGTCGATGTAAAATCCCATAAATTGACTTCCATTCCACGTATTTCTTGTGCTAACTTAATTTCCGCGGTACAGTATTACTGTGTGTGTATGTGATAACCAAGGCATCGCCATGTTAGAGTTTCGAGGCTTATTCGTGTGAACTAGGCGTAGAATCAAATGAAAGATAAAGGCGAGAATGGTCAGCGAATATAATCTATGATGGTTTCTACGCCCAAGGCACATCGTCGTGTACCATGCTATTTTAAGATTTTAAGTTATCGTCTTAAAATTTGATCTGTGAAAAATATTTTCCAAATATCTTTGAGGTCTTCGCATGAGTTTCTCTTCATCCGCTTATCGTGTTTCCCGATAAGGACGTCATGAAATACCGTTTTCAGTTAGTTAAGAGGGATACAAAATTGTGTTTCTGTAGGCATTTCACGGTTAATTGAGCACATAGCTTTTGAAAAATGGCACTGACTCTACCTGCATATAAATTTAGCCAACTCAATGACTAACATGGGCACAGTGAAGTTGGTAAAGATGGAGACAAGAAAGTTTCATGTTTTAACGTTGAATGAAAAGTGTTCGGGAAACATTCGTAAATATTGAAATAATTTATTTATATTTATCTTATTTTAATGCAAACAAGTGTTTAAATAAACAAATTTGTTAAATCTTTACTTTTATAATAATTTCACAGTCTCACTTGACCGACTCAGGAATAAAGTGATCAGGCCCAGTGGAATGTTTTTTTTTCTTTCATATGGCGGAAGAATACACAAAGTGCATACAAGTAGATCTTCAGCAGGGCTTTCGTAAGTGCTGAATTTACCGTGAACAACCTATAATAAGCAGGATTCCTTGAAAGTTCCATTACTAAATTAACAGAAATATTGTTTAATTTTTCTGTGCGTAAATGTATCGAGGTGGTGTTTTATCAGTCTCGCAATGAAACCGACGCTACAGCGGACGCCGCGAAAGACCCACACGGGAAAGTCTGCAAAACTACGGAGTTGATCCGAGTGACCCAGAAAAGCGGAGGCGTTTCCATGACGCCCGGCACGTCCTAGAGTGAGTGCACATGAAGACATTTCGCATTCTGCGAA
>NQII01002976.1:90666-300683 GCA_002778355.1 Clitarchus hookeri
ACTATTCCTCATCGCCGCGGCTTCGGGAACAACCCGCGAAACTACTCCGCTTCACCGGGCGGGAGTCTAATTAATCCGGGAGAGAGAAACAGAGAGAGAGTGTGTGCCAGTTTCTGAAAACGCCACTCTCAGAACTCTCCACAGAGGATAGTGCACGTCGGCACTCTGGCGGAGCGACCAGCTAATTTCAGAACCCCGAAGCGCTCCCTGGTCTTCTCGGCGGAGAGCTTGCATGTGCACGTGTGTGTGTGTGCTCGCGTCAGTCGGAGAATTTCTCGCGAGGCAATAGACGCTCGTTTGGCGCTCGGTCTGCCATCTCCCCCGCACCGGCCTCGCCATCACCTACCCGCCGTCGAGATGGAACCGGGGAAGAGAGGGAGGGTGCAACTCACCAATAACGCTGTTTGGCCCCGGAGTTCCAGCGGACGCGGAACCGACGTCGGCGGGGCGTATTGATTCGCTCGAGCCACCACCCTCCACTCGAGTTGGCGCCTGGAGAAGGAATCCAGCTCGCCAAGGAGCCGGCGTTGCACACGCTTTCCTACGCTGGAATTCCTCTTGCGAACGATGTACGCCGTGCGTCGTGCGCTTCCGCCGCCGCTCCAGCATAGCGACTGCACTGCGCCGCGCGAACGAAACCAATTGAATTGCACGAGCCTTTTATTCCCTAATAAGTCAACGGTGCTTGCCTACCAAGCCTGCAGTCACGGTGTTTCGATGGCGAACCAGAGTTAAAGAGATTCCTTCTCAAGGCATTCATTTTCAAGATAAATGTTTCAAACCAAAACATTATTTCACTTCTTTTTGTAAAATGTTATTTTCATGTTAAATTTATTAATAAAAATATCAGTAATTGCCAAGATTTCTTAATGTGCCAGTATTCCTAAAAAAAAGTGTCACGTATGTTTGAAACGGTTATCTTTTAAATCGATGCGTTGAGAAGGAATTAATAATAATAAAAATAATAGCCAGGCCCCCAAACAGAAAGCACTGGTTCAGACATATAGTTTTCATTCAAAACCCATACGGAGCCAGTGCACACGATTGTCTACGTAATGTGCGGGAAGTTTATATTAGGCCGATAGAGCACACTGCGAGACTCACGCCCCATTGATCTCTGCAGGTGACTGACGGTTACTTCACACTTTTCTGAAGCCAGGCCTAAGTTCCACTAGCAGGATATTCCTCCACCTCGTGCAAACTAAGCTTAATACAGTCAAGAAGGACAACGCACCGAATTCGTGCACACTCAGTTGTAATAATATTTTGTATGAGAACTATTTCTTACTAGGCACTACCAACACACATGTTTTCTCACTGTTCCTTTAAAGGTTTATTATAAATTTAATATTGTAATTTTTAAATAACCTATCGGTAAAACTTCAATTTAAAGAAATATAAGATCCTTTTATGTTAACAGAGGTGTGAAACGCTTGTGATACATGCCATATTTAGTAAACAATCAAACACGTCATACATGGGCTGATTTTTAAAAGGTTAGATTCAAATAGTGTGAAGAAACCACGAATGGATTAAGTTATAGTAATAAAGCGTGCCACCGTTCTACGTTAATGATGGTTCCTAACCTAGAGTATCGAACACAAATCCTAAAGCTAATTGGTTATGATATCCAATACAGTGGTAGGTTAACACAATTTCAAAAACTTGTTTGCGATATCTTAAAACATAAATTATAGTGAGCTTGAAAGTTATAAAAATAGCCCAATACCTCTGAGCTATCATGCAGCTGATATATACAACCAGACTGCCTATTTTACGACGATTATAAAACTCATATAGCACGACGAAATATTTTCAGCTTAATATATATTTAATATTTTTTTGTTAACAGTTTAAATAATTAATTCAAAAACCTTACTATTTGGCGAATTTATTTCTCTATGGTAGTTTTAAATATNATTCAAAAACCTTACTATTTGGCGAATTTATTTCTCTATGGTAGTTTTAAATATCACTTCTTCGTAATCGAGATTAACAAATCACTGCGATTTAAATACAGAAAATTATCCTTGTAGAGATGGAGAACAAGTATTTCTCTTTCCCCTTTCCCCCCTTCCTCTCTCAATCAAATTTGACAGTTCTTAACGGCGTGAAAAATGCATGTTTGGGTGTAAAGGTGAAAACTATATAGTTTCCTTTTTATTTTCATACCTTAGGTTTTCCCATTCCCTTCTGTTTGTATTAACGGTAGCTGAACTGGTAATTAATTTATATTGTTTACGTTTTTAACATTCACGAAACTGACTTCTGATGTTATTTACTTTACAGAAATGTAACTAAATTATGAGGGTTCAGGTGATTTCCCGTGAATTTAACATGTACATGCGTAGGTACAGACAACAGTATCTTATTATTATATTTTGTGGAAAGATACGAACAGATCACTCCGAATTAATCTAACTAGTAACGTTTCGCATAGAGGGGTAATATCTGGCACTGCACTGCGAGTAGACCCAAAGGAGCGTGAAATGTGTAGGGAGTCTCACTCACAGAACAGGCGTACAGGAGCCGCGCCTGAAAGAAGCAGCGAGGTTATTACAGGCCGTGGTAAATTGCTTCAGTCTCGCTACGCCTGCGTGCGTGCGTGGCTTGTCAACAGCTCCTTGGCCAGCATTCAGGGACTGTGAGAAAGTCCTCGCAGATAGAAGGGAGTGGGGGAGGGGGATGGCAGACAAGATGAGTCCGCGAGCGAGCAGCTACAAAGACAACCCTCCGGCATGCAAGCCAGAGTTCTTCAGAAGTGGAAAAAGGGGATTGTTGCTTGGTGTTGGGGTGTGAGGGGAAGCGCTTACAGAAGACCGGTTGTGTCGTCCCTCTTGTCCGCACCCTCGAGGGGTCAGTGTCGCTGAGCAGACCTTGCCGACGAGTAACGACCCCTTTGCCCTTCCAAGTCAAAGCCGCGACGACGATGGGAAAATCTTACCTCACTGCGGTACAGCACTGCAAAAAGCACACACAGCACTCACAGCACTGTAAAGTTAAAGCAACTCATTATCCAATGTCTTGCCTCACCATGGTACAGCATTGCAAAAGGCACGCACGTCCTTAAGCAACGCTTAGTTCACTGTCTTGCCTCGCTGTTGTACATCATTGCTAAAAGCACACACCACTATAATGTTTAAAACAGTTCTTTCTCCACTGTCTTGCCTCGCCGTGGTACAGCACTGTAAAAAGAACACAAACCACTATAAAATTATAGCTACGCTTAGTCCACTCTCTTGCTTTGCTGCTGTACATCATTGCAAAAAGCACACACATCTATAAAGTTTAAAGCATTTCTTAGTCCGCTGTATTGGTTCGCCGTGGTACAGCACTGTAAAAAGCAAACACACCACCATTAAGTTATAGCAATGCCTAGTTCACTGTCTTTCCTCGCCACTGTACAGTACTGCAGAAGGTACACACGTCCTTAAGCAAGGCTTAGTCCACTGTCTTGCCTTGCTGCTGTACATACTTGCAAAAAGCACACGCCACTATAAAGTTTAAAGCAGTTCTTAGTCCGCTCTATTGCCTCGCCATAGTACAGTACCGTAAAAAAAAGCACACACACCCCTATAAAGTTATAGCAAGGCTTAGTCCACTGTCTTGCCTTCCCACGGTACAGCAATGCAAAAAGCACACACTCCACTGTAAGGTTTAAACAATACTTAGGCCGCTGCCTAGTCTCACTGCGGCACAGCACTTCAAACCACACACATCTTTATAAAGCTAAAAGGCTCAAAATTACGTTCAAAAAATTTAATTAGATTGCAAAATTGTGAAACTGCTCTACAATATTCGTATTTTCAGTAATTTCTGAAGTATTCTTTATTAAGTTTATTTAAGTTATTGCTGCCTGAGACGTTCAGGGCGCTGAGCCAATTCGCTAGTCTGTTGCTGATTATTAATTTCATTCCCAGAAAGGTTTTTCCGTGATTTGAAAAGCTGAGCCAGGATGAATCTGAAATGCACGTACAAACTTTGTGAAATTATTCTATATGGAAAATGGGCTGGAAAACATAATACGATCTTAGACCTAACGTGATTATTAGGCGAGAAACATAGGTCTTTAAAAACTGAAATCATATTAATGCTTTTTTGCAAAATATAAGAAACTACGTTAAGTTAAAAACAAATCCGTAAAATTCCTGGTGTGGTATCTACCATCTGTGAACATCCGGCGGAAGCGCTATGTGATTATGTTACCCTTGGTTGCTAATCGACTGTTATGGCGTAATAATCGTGTGTACATTAAAGAAACTCGGACACTTTTATGGCACCATGGTGGTGTAGTGGTCAGACTGCTCGCCTCCCACCACGGCGGACCGGGTTCTATTACCGGCGGAGTCGCTCCCGGATTTTCACACCGTACCGGAAGACGCCGCAGTTCGGAAACGTTTTCTCGGGGATCTCCCGTTTTCCCCGCCATTGCATTCCGGCGCTACTCCAAACGCACCTCACTTCACCCTCAAGACATCGATGTTAGGAGGCACTCAACTCTCTCCACCCGATACTTTTCCTTCGTGTAACACTCTCCGGCTCACTTTTTCCGGGAAAACATGCAGAGTTTGTAAAGGAAACCGTAGGTTTCATATCAGGTATGTAATTCCTTAACGAGGGGCGACGTTATCGGTCGCCAAATGTTCAAAGACGGCAGATATCGATTAAGGCCAATACCATTCACGAATTCGTGGGTTCCTCTTACGTAGTTTGACATTTTGAAAATAACTTATTTTAATTACCAATGTTCTAGGATGCGTATCTCCCTCTATAACGAAATTAGATCACAGATCACAACATGTTTTCAGTTTCATTTTACATAAAGAATAATCTAAAAAAGCTTTTACTTGAATTTCAGAATATTCATTTAAGTTAATATTTAAAAACAGGCAAAAAAAAAGGGGGGGGTGTAAAAACATAGTAATCAATTAAAATTTTTTATTTAGAATTTTGTAAATTGAAATCCTTGGCACAGTAACTGCTGACATTTCAATGCATCTGACTTTATTATGTAGGATGTGTAAATGTTGGTGATGGAAAAAAAAATANTAAAAAAGCTTTTACTTGAATTTCAGAATATTCATTTAAGTTAATATTTAAAAACAGGCAAAAAAAAAGGGGGGGGGGTGTAAAAACATAGTAATCAATTAAAAATTTTTATTTAGAATTTTGTAAATTGAAATCCTTGGCACAGTAACTGCTGACATTTCAATGCATCTGACTTTATTATGTAGGATGTGTAAATGTTGGTGATGGAAAAAAAAATATCTATAATTTAATACTTGTGAAGCGTTTAAAGTGAATCCCCGTTATCCACATGTTAATAACAAGTACGTTATTAAAATAGAAATATTTATTTTGTTATAATGATTTGAAAGTGCTACGTGATCGACTTATTAATGATTTTCACTATAGGCTTTTAACGGTAATGTGAGCATTTTTGAGGCCCTAGTTACTTTTCTCTTTCAGTCATTTAAGGCTAAAATAAAATATATTTATTGACTATTATACCAAATCAGAGAATTTTAATGCTACACTAAGCTCCTCAATTCGTAATGTGTGGCTGTGAAACAACTTTAACTGTGTATTGTTAAGACATTAACACGTATTATTTTTAAAAATTCAAATCATAAGCGAATACGAGAAAATTTCAAGCCCTTCACGTGTATTTACACCCTTCTTCTTCCAAACAAGTTGGTGCGCATGCTGAGAAATTATTGGAATAACGCAGAATCGTTTCAATTTCCGAGAACACACGGCGCGCATTCGAAGAAATTTTAGAGACCTAGTTAGACAAATTGAATGTTTCTACATCCACTGTTGAGCACACTGGAGGACCTATACTGAAATGCAGAAATCTAGTTAGTTGGAATTTTGTCCAGCACAAAACCGTAATTACTGTAATGTGCTGGCTCATTTTACAAGGCAGCACCTGGTGTTTCCTTCAATCTATTAAATAAAAAGGAAAATATAAAAAGTAAAACAATACTGGATATAAATTTCGTATTACTGCATTCCTGACACAACGTTTCCTCATGTGTGTAATGTGTATAGTCAAAATTGTAAACATTAACACTGAATTATTTGTTTTATATGTTTAAATGGTCGTTCTTAACCTGATGCAGAAAATGTTACTGTATTAATAATATAAGTGTTATTTACACTTACTGCAGAGACAAATCATGAAAAATACATGGCAATAAATTAAAGCAAAAGGCTTAAGAAAAATAGAGTATGCATAGAGGTGCATAATTAAAAAAAATAGGCTTGCGGTGTATTGTATATTTAACATACACGAATTTTATGAAAAGTGGTGATAAACACACAACTATCAATATGAGTTATTTAATGGGTTCTCACTTCAACACAGATCTATTGAAAAATATATCTTTGTTTTCCTCCTTACAGGGCACTTTCACGTAGGATAAATAAACCGCGATGCAGTTATTTTACTGTCTAATTGAGTTAATATATGATTCGGTTTAGGTTTTGATCAATTATTTGTACGTAAACGAGTTCAAATATCAGTACATTATTTCAGTAGATACAGAAATTCAATGAGACTGCGTTGTTCAAAGAGCCCAAGGTGTTTTTTTTTTTTTACTTATTTTTAATGTTTCCGCTTTATACTTTCAAGGATTATAGGGGGAAAGCTTGGAAACTAAACTAGTTGAAACAGGTGCGTAAATTGCCTTAAATTCGTTCTTGAATCCTCGTAACATGTGTCTTGATTTTCACTCACTTTGTTGCTCTTCGAGTGCCGATATAGAACTACGTAGTGGAAGCAATAAGAGGGGTGAAAGTTGCCATGGCACGAGGTATAGCGGCCACCTGTAGGCTGTTCACGGTAAATTGTGCACTTTTGAAAGCCCTGCTAAAGATCTACTTGTCCGCACATTGTTTGTTCTTCCACCACATGTTAAATTAACATTGCGGTAGGCCTGATCACCTTATTCATGAGTCGGTCAAGTGAAACTTTGAAGTTAATAGAAAAATTAGTATTTTACAAATTTAATCATTTTTACTCATATATATATATATATGCTAAAAAAAGCATAAAGCAAAATAAATAATTTCATTATTCATAAACGTTCCTGATACTTTGATGGGACTACTTTCCCTCCACCGTTACCAACCTTACTCTGGGAGCATGCCAGTACCTTTGCTTGTTAATAGATATGCGGGCAGAGCCAGTGAAATTTTTTCAAATGTTCATTTCAAAAGTGTTTAAAAAACCATGAACAGCGTTGTCTGCTAGGTGCGACTAACGACGCTCACGTTGTTGGGGTTCCCCGTCAATTGAAGAGGGGAAGGGGGGTGTGGGGGTGTAATGAGAATTGTGCCTATGGAGGCAGTAAATTATCGCTATCAACCACGGAGGTCAGCGGGTTGAAATCATACAAGTAGACTACAGTTAAGACAGCGGGTGTTTTACCGGACACGGACACCCCGCCTGCACATCTGCACGACACGGTTAAGGCTCCCGTGTACCTGCTTGGCGTCTTGGAATTCCCAGAAGAGAGGGAGCTATAAGAGCGACACTTAACACGCGTGTCCAGCACCGCGTCGCCCTTACATGAAATATGACGCTGAACTGGCTTGCGGCGTTACGTGTAAATTATATCTGCAACAGTGTTCATTTATAATGCGCGGTGATTTATCTTCAGACGTTTAGCTGCACTTTTCTCCAACCTCTAAAATAAATTAATTGCGTGAGCAGGCTTTGAAAATGCAATTTTTCATTCTTACCCTTTCACGATTTTTCTTCTTCTTTTTGACTACACTTAAGACACAACACGCAAACTATACAGCATTAGGTTATTGGATTAAACCTTCTCTGGCAATAAGTCGTATTCCTAGAACATTTATTTACTCAGGAACGCCTATACGCGCAAGCTACGACTTCACAGAATATATTTTAATGCGTGGTCCTCTTAAAGACATATCTTTGTCACAGCGTATCAACTACACACACTTGTTTTAAAAGAACAGGATTTTTGAAACAAACATCATGTAGGCCTAACGAGAAGAAATAACTCAAAGACGTCAAGTCCCTTGCATACGGAAAAGGAGTGGAGAGATAAGGCGCTTCGTAACATCTAGGTGTTGAGAGCCGATGAGCGTGAAGCAAGGTGAGTACGGAGCGGCGCCGGAACGCAAGGGTAGGGTAAACGGCAGATCCCCGAGAAAACCCGCCGATCAGTGACATCGTCGGACTTGAATCCTATGAGCGACATGGAACAAGCATTGGCGGTCGAGACAACCTGAGATCCATAACTAGCGCGTGACAGTTATATCAGGTACAACATACATAGTAAGTTGTTACTGCTGTGTGAGCGAGCATGAAGCTGATAAAAGTACAGCTACGACAAAGAAAAATGATTCTCCGCAACACACGAAGCCGATAAATCAACCGAACGACTGAATGGTTAACTTTCAATCATCTCGACCTGAAGCGATGAAGTCTCAAGTGGACTACATAAATTATTTAACTGACCTCTGTAGAAATTCCTGGTAGAAATTCGTGTGTGGAAGAGAAGAAATGCAACAACGCAGACTGTAGTACGCTGTTCTAACATGCCTTTCATAGTTTCATGCCGAAGTCGCCCAGGGAAAGGATATATTAACAGAATTCAGAACGATGCCCATGCATTTTCTAGATCTTTTTAAGTGGTGGGGAACAGTGTCTTGCCAGTAACAGAACAGCACTGTAAGCCGTAGCGACTGATTTACATAACGAAACGAAAACCTTCATTCGAAATAAAAAAAAAAAACATTCGGGAACGGAAACTGACCCATGAAGGAAAACGAAAGCCATTCCAGGAATTAAATTTCTTCTGTGTCCACACATTCGGCTTAAATCTGAAGTACTCAATACTTTCCAGAAATTATTGCTAAATATGTTAGAGATATATGTCGTTAAACTTGGGTGAAATCTGTAAAGTATCCAACAATACGGTAGAAATAAAAACATAAAAATCTGTATATGAAACAGATTTTGGCTTAAAAATTTTTGAGGTTTATTTGAGGCAGTACTTAGGAATAGACGGTTTCACCCCTCTGCGCTGAGACGCAAACAGAGACGTGTTCCTCTGCGTCATCGCTTTGTAAGTTTTACGGTTATAGCAGTTTTTTGTCAACATAATTTATTTATTGCTCTTGACTAAAATTTAACACTTCTCAAGATCAGGATGTGTTTGAAATTATAACAAATGATTTAAGAAACAGTTCATATTTCATTACAAGCAATCCTTCAAAATTATAAAAACACAAAATCAAACAATGTTTAATGATGAACTGTAAAGTTTGTGTGTATTTGAATGACTGTTGGTTTGCGGAAGGTGTGTCGACACACAAGGGGTCACGTGTCACACGTGGGGCCACGTGCTAGTCACGTGGTCGCGACCGCACAACGCAGCCAGACCGCCATCCAGCGCGCGGGCTGGAAGAATGCGAGGCGCACGAGCCGATACCGGCAATAAATACTCGATCTGCGCTCATCGAACGGGTGTGCGCGGGAGGAAGGGGAGGGGGATGCCAGCCCCTGATTGTTGGGAGGGGGAAGCCTGAAGGTGGAGGAGGGGGGTGTCACTGACGTTTTCGACAGGCGTCGCGACGCCCCGCCCTCCGTTACCTGGCAGCGCCGCGTTCGCTGTTGGGACAGGTCAGGAAAGCCAACAAACGTTTGATAGACAATATTTACAATTCCCCGCGATTTATTTCTCTTTTTTTTTTTTACCTCCTCCTCCTCTCCCGCCGGCCCGACTCCATGTGTGCGCTTTGCGGTCGGATTTTGTTTGTTTTTCCTTCCGCCCCCCCCCCTCCCCAACGACTTTACCACGCGAACCTTTTTTTCCTCTCTTCAGTAGGTCAGAGCGTGGCATTTGACGATCAGCAATTGATTTCTAATCAGCTGCAGATTAAATTATACTACCGACGAAAATGAAATAAAATCCCGCTTATTTTGCCATTACACATTTAATATCATCTTTAAAAGCTGAACGAAACTCCTCTTAATTTTTCACAGTAAAATCTGTATGTGTTGTCGCTACTATGGGTTAATTCATTCACCAGCAGATAAATTAATTCAGTGGATTTTTTCCCCCTATATTTCCCAGCAATTATACTATACACAGGATAAAATTAAAACCAAACATTTCACATGTCTTCGAAATATCACGTGACGTCAAGTAAACCACAATAAACAACCTTATCCGAGTTCACTAGCCATAACACGTGTCAACATTTGAGATATTTAAGAAAGAAACTATGGTATTTACAGCTTTAGAAGCCATAGTAACGGCATTTTATCTTCCGAGATCTAGTTTCCCGAGGAAAAATTGTTCAAGCACAAAATTTTGCAATTATCTTTTCTTCCATTTGAATAATTTACTGTTCGTACTGGGGCTACAACTTATTTATATTATATAAACTTTCGAAAAATTCGTAATTGAAGCGAAGGTGTAAATTAGCGAAAATGTGGTAATTTATTACTAATTGGTTCAATATTTCCACTTTCTCACTTGCTACGTTACGATGCCTAATAAAAAAACATTTGTAAAAAACTGATTTTATTATTGTATTTATTTTTAAAAACTATGAGTTTTGATATGATGTTTTCTTGCACCATTTTTTTTATGTTAGTTGGAGTTCTGCAGCTTTTCTTTTTAAAAGTGCGATTTATTAATTGAATTAACTTGATATTTCTTTTGTTTTGTATGTATTAATTTTTAAGTGTTACGTGTTTTAGGCATGGGCTTGTGATTTATCTCTGCTAGCAATTAGATGTTGGAAGTTACGACGTAAATGCTATGTAATCGTATTCCATGTTCTCAAAATCGCGGTGGCAGTTTGATTATGAATATTACTGAATAATTATGTGCATCATTGTCCAGTGCCTTTGTAAGACGCCCGTTCTACTATGGCACGGATTCGGATACGTATCGCGGAAGTGGGGCACATAACACACTCCATTTTCAATCTGCAATGTAACGCAAGCGCAAGCGGATGACGTACAAAACCACGTAAGGAAACTGGGCAACTCCCAATTCATCTTCGTCGCCACTGTTGCTTACAAGAAAACCATGACGTAAATTTAAAGTGTGGTGATTATCACTTTTTGTTTCAATAAACATACTTGAGTGGTTTGCCACACTGTTATTTATTGAATAATAAACATAGAATACATATTAAAAATTGGGATGTGCTTTTTTTAAAGCTTCTTTCAAAATTTTGTAACAGAAAAGTTATTTTTTATTCCTAAATCCGCTCTCTTTCGTTTACGTGTTCCTTGTTCCGTGTTCCGTGTTCCTTGTTCGTCTTCTTATGCATCTGTGTATTGTAGAACGGACCTGATTAGCCTAGTGCAAAGCAGTCTTATAGTATATTCACGGTTAATTCACACTTTTTAACTCAAACTATTGAAAAATCATCCCATGTATAACTTCCTTGGTTGTTCTCAAAATAAGCCATGAATCACAAACGCTTTGTACTTGTGTTAACATAAAATACCTTATTTTTTATTAAATAAAACGTTTACTTGTATTTTATCCATAAACGATATTACTTCATTTATAATTTATGTGAATAAATACAGGGAGAAAACTAGTGTGTTGGTAATGCCTGGTAACAAATAGTCCTTATGCAAATTATCATTACACTGAGTGCGCAAGGATCCAATTCGTTGTCTGTTTGGTGTAATCTAAGTTTTGTTTGCATGAGGCGGAGGAATATCCCGGAAGTGGAACTTTATCAGGGCTTCACAAAAGTTTGAAGTAACCGTGAATGGAGCCTCCAGTCGCTGATACACTGTTGTTAACATGCACGTGGCTTGACTTGAGAAAACACGGTCGTGTTATTTTGCGTTCAAGGGCTACTCTAGCCCCGCGCATTAGCCCCGAAGCCAACGGTCTCCAACCGGCGCTCAATACTATCTCCATCTTGATGCGGAGAGGGGGGATGTTTTTTGTTTTGCAGTTTCGTGCGGTTTCACGCCTGCCAACGCAGCGGGCTGCCGGCCGGTGGTGCCATCTGGCGGCCGCCGCCGCAACTTCGTTCCGAGGCGCGNGCTGCCGGCCGGTGGTGCCATCTGGCGGCCGCCGCCGCAACTTCGTTCCGAGGCGCGGGAGATTTGAATGGTAAGCTCCGCCTCTTCTCTTATAGGCTGTTCACGGTAAAATAAACACTTTTGGAATCAACTTTTGAAAAATATCACTGCTCTTATATGCAAACATATTAACGGGCACACTGACTGGCATGAGCCGAGTAAAGCTGGTAATGACGGAGATAAAGCAGTTTCCTGTCTTAACGTTGAATCAAAAGGGTAAGCTAAACATTCGGGAATACTGAAATGATTTAGCTTCATTTCTGTTTTTTAAATACATATAAGTACAAGAATCAACAAATTTGTAAAACATTTACTTTTATAATTATTTCACAGTTGCACTTGACCAGCGCAAGAATAAAGTGACCAGGCTCTTGGCAATGTTAATTTTACATGTGGTGGAAGAACACACAATGTCCATACAAGTAGATCTTAATTTAATTAAGCAGGGCTTACAAAAGTGCCTAGTTTACCGAGAACAGCCTTTATTGTCTTGCACGAGCTACAAGCAGTAGGGAACTGTGCAGAATCAGCTCATATTGCGTCAAAGTAATGGTCCCGTGTCTGCATGGTTTATTGAGCAAAGTTGACATGTTGAATGGTGATTTTGTCTTATCCGACTGTACCTTCTTTTCTGCATGACATTAGAAGCATTCTGGGGCTTCAAGTAGACACCGTAAAGTTAAAAGTAACAAATTTTTTTTTGGTATTAAAAGTTGTTGGCATGTTTCCTAGTGACATATATGAACATTGTTAATAGAATGTTAAGAAAACATAACTTAAGGAATTACGTGAAAAATAGTTATGGTGCAAAGGCCCAAATAAAATATGTGTTTAAATTAAGAAATATTGCTTTTACACACAATATTTTTAATTAAAATATTTTCACTTTGTTATAACGGCAACGTTGTGATGTTTATGAAGAATAAATAACCGCACAGTGCTGATTTTGTAAAATCAGAGGCACTATCCAATGAAAATTAATATCGAATGTAATATGTAATGTTTATTTACGTCTCTTTACTGCATCTCTTATCTGCATCTTAGGTGTATCTCTTTCCTTATCTCTTATCTCTTACCATTCACAAACTTTCTGCGAAAAATTGCTTGCATTACACGTCTGGAATTCAATTGAATTTACCGGTATTAATGTAACATAAATATTTTTTAGCACAAGAATGTCTTAAAATGAATTATTTGTGTGAATATCATGGAGCACATATGTAGATCCCGTACAATTTTGCGCCTTTTCGAGGTTAACGAAAAAAAATTGAACTAAATGAAATTAAAAAACAATCCTAATTTTAATGAGGTCATAAAAGTTATTTTCTGTCTCGCATTATCTCGTCATTAACTACAAGATATTTGCCATTAAAGTAATCCCTAAATAATTTTTGTAATATGAAGTTTGGAACTTATCTGTCCTGTTCCTGTAAATAAGTTAATATTTCTAAGGCATTGTAAAGTGCAATTGTCTGAAAGGGCGTAGTTAAAAATTTTTTTTTCAAATTAGCAGGTAACGAAATGTAACTTAATTTTTCAAATTAATTTTCTTCTCTTTCGGTGGATATTAAAACTTTTACAATTTTATGGTCACGACTATTCATAGCAGATTATTGCTTTGCTCAGATTATCCATCGAAATTCAGCGAAATAGAATGAAATCAAAATGAATAAATGACTACAATTTGCTTGTGAAATTCAACATAACAGTTAATTAACAAGCAATGAATATTCAATTTAATGGAATTTGTCACGAGATTTATTAGAAAGTATTAAATTAGGCTAAATAAATGACATTACTGCAAATTGATTAATGCCCGAATTATAACTTAAGTTAATATAAATTTCACAGTTTATTTTATGACGTGCGTACTGGTTCTGTTTGTGTTATTAGTTCTTGGTTCTGTTTTAGAAGCTTTCTAAAATTTCATACATATTTAACGAGTACTCCACTATCATAGATATTCTACCCACACTTTCTATAACAATTTTCTCATTATTTGCGTTACGTGATGCAACATTTCCTAATAAAAGACACAATTTTTTTCAGATAAATGCTCTATTTTGTAGTGATTTGTCTTATGTAGTACTGAGCTTAAAAATCTTTAAGAAATAAAAGTGATTTTCATGAATACTTGTACACATAGTACTAAAGAACTTAAATGTCAAAATAATGAGAACTATAAATTAAAAAAGAATTTTAAACGACGTGCTTTTGCTAATTTTAAGAAATCATTATTGTACTTCGGACCGGATATTTTTTTTTCAAAACGAAACGTTTGTTCATTAGGTCCTAAATAAGAATAAGTGTTCACATGTGTTACTACAAAAGTTGAACTTATAGCAAATAATATCTGGAACAGTAAATGGCTTCGTTCGCACTTATTGTAATAGTGTGAGTCTTGTGTGGATAGAACAATCTGGTACAACAATCATACTTTGTACACTGCGGTAGTGACTCATTTNAATAGTGTGAGTCTTGTGTGGATAGAACAATCTGGTACAACAATCATACTTTGTACACTGCGGTAGTGACTCATTTTATTTATGTAGAGATGATAATGAAACTTCTATTGTGTGTATATAAATGCACAAAAATTTTGTTTAACATGAACGTAAATACTTTGAAGATTTACAGCAATCATATAACTCCTTGGTTCGTTTCGGGATGAAATACACTAAAATAAAGCAACGCAAATATGTATTCGCTTGCTATATCCGACTGAGAAGTGCTTCTACTAGACAAAATAAATATTTAAAATCAACCTTAGAAATGGGAAAATAAATGATTAACAATGAAACAAAATTGAACCCAAATAAAACGAAATAAAATAAAATATCAACAATTCTGAAATAATACGCTACGCAAATCACAAAATAACATTTTTACTCCCATAAACTAGCAGTTTTTACTTCTAATCATGCGTTTTTGTTCTTATAAATTCTTCGTAAAAAAAAATTTCATCATGTCTTGATTTGGAACCCTCAAAAAAATCGCTGACTCTAAAAAATGCGCGCGTGTGTGTGTATATATATATATATATATATCACCGAGAACGATATTTCAACAAGATTACAACAGGTAGTGAGTAAATGATTTTAACAAATGACATAGCCAAAGAGTAAATTATAGTGTCATTTTTAAATCTCTTAGTAACATTATTTTCTTTAATATATCTAGGATAACACACATATAATTTTTGGCGTGAAAATTTAGTTTAGAAGTGTGAAAACTAAATTTTAGAGCATCTGGCACCTTAAATTAATCATTTCTTTTATTGATTTATCGCAGTTTTGTACAAAAGAAAAANTTTTTTTTTATTGATTTATCGCAGTTTTGTACAAAAGAAAAAAGATATAACGGCAAAAATTTGAAGATAAATAATAACCTTATGCCTACGAGGCGATAAACAAAAGAATGTCAAAATTTTTCCAATTTTCACAAATTAAAAAAAGACCCCTTTTTAATACGTGACTCGTGTATGATATATACAAATAAAGAAATTCATAGTAGGCAATATTCAAATTAGTTTATAAAACTTATCGTTTCAATATTTAATATCGTATTCAAGTAAATTAAAGTAAGTACTCAATATTTAGGGACCGGGTAATTATAACATGAAATAAGTCTGATGATCAGGTGACAGGTTAAATTGAAGTGTTAAGAGATTACTATCAAACAGTCCGTATTTTGTTCAATAAAACTGACGTGATAATACAATTCATTTCATATAAAAACAATACTTTATTTGAAATTCATGGGTTATAATAACAAACATATAACCTTTTAAAACCCAGTAATAAAATTATATATACCTGCCATTTACTACTGCAACAGTAAAAGTAAATAATATATGTTATTTTTATATATAACATTGGCAATATATTCTATGAAATCAAGTGAGATATTAAATGCGATTTCTTGTAAATTTTTATGTTCCTGTAACAATATAAATTCCACAGAGTTGTAAAAAATTCTTATAAACGTTATTGTTTCGACTTTTTAAGCAATACATGATTCTAAAATTAGTTTTCTCGCCATAGAAAACTACGTATACACTCAAAAAATCNTTCGACTTTTTAAGCAATACATGATTCTAAAATTAGTTTTCTCGCCATAGAAAACTACGTATACACTCAAAAAATCCCCTCAGCTTTGATAGTTAAAATCTTACTCTTATGTTTTAGAATCCTTGGCAATTACGGCCCAAAAAAATTTCAGGTAGTGTAAAATCAAAAGAGCCATTTGATTAACTTTAATTGATTGAATCAATTATCTGGATAAGGAAAAGGTACTTTGCATTCTTAAAACCTGTAAGAGGAAATAGTTTTTTTAAATCAAATTTTTTCGATGGCAGGAACAGATTAAAACTATTTATTTCATTGTGTTATATTACGTAAACAATAACACTGTTCACAAAACGTGATATCGTGTCACCACAGTATTAATATATAAAACCCCAACGGCAAATAAAAAATATAATAGCATATTACAATGCAATATTCCGTTACTGGTTTCACATAGGCCTAAACCACCAAAAAAGTAATACAAACTACAGTTATATAAATTAGAGCTACTTAAATTAATCAAAACATTTTTTATAATCCTTGAAACCCATAAGCAATGTACACATTTGGTTTTAAGTTAGGATATAAATTAGTAAATGATAAAACAGAACATTATAAAATCTCTTTATCTAGAAAACTCAAATTACTATAGTATCACAACAAACATAATGAAATCAAGCGCACAACACAAAATGTAATTTGAAGTTTTTACAGCCCTACTAGCCACAGATATTACCTGAACTGTAGCCCGATTTACAGCAGTACATTGCGGTTTTATAACCTATGCAAATTTGCAGCAATTTTCTTCTCATTCTACGATTTTAAAAACACGTTAATATTTACGTTACTTCTTTCAAGCGAAATTCATTCCGCGTTGTTGAAAGAATTTACAGGTGTACCCTTTTAATCAATTCGAATTACACACAAGTGTATAGTTGCTTTGGACAACCAATACAATTGCAGAGTTTCGTGCTACATTATAGGTATTATTTAAATAATTTACATATGCATTAAGTAGCGATCCGTTTTTTTAAATTTTCATAATAAAATTGAGTGGCAATTGGTAAAAATCTTCCTTTATGAATGTCAGACAAGTTTTTTGGGCAATAAAATACGTTAAAAGTTTTTAAAATGGTAACCAACATAAATAAAAATAATTTATATTTTCATAATTCCTTTTTTTTTTTTTTTGGATTTATTTGTTAAAGTATAAAATATCATGCTCTGAAAAAAATATATATAGTGGAAGCAATTCAACCTTCAGATATGTCTATAATTGTTGTCATAGATCGTATAGTAAATGGCAAACAATCTTATATGAGACGTCGTATGTTAACACGTTATACCTTATTAGAGCAATGTTTGCTCAGTCTGTAACACTTCTTTAAATGGTTTAATTTTCTACAAAATCAGGCAAATAAATATGTTAAAAATTTCTTGCACCTTAGGAAAAATGACAAATTAATATAATATATAAAATATTAAAATAATAAAATAACGCAAGAAGTATTTATTTTACCACTGTTATCATTGGAGGTAAATAAATACAATTTTCAGGTCTCACGATCAATTTAGATTAAGGGCAAAACATCATAGTTGGTCACCTCGCTATACAAATATCTAGAAAACCAACAGCAACTTTAGTTGTAGTTAAGGTACACGTAGAATAATATATCTTTATCAATTAAAATGGTTAATTATTCCAGACAGAGATTTTACCTTTTCTTAATTTCGTTGCGTAAGTTTTTATGAAACAGAGCTTAATATTTATGTTCGAATAACGACGCTGTATAATTCCGTAAACATGTATAAAGTTTTTATACAAGTATAGACATTTATTATTTTTAAATATTAATGGCAATGCTATTTTAAGATTTGGATGTGTATTTAAATTGCGCGTATCCAGTGCTGAAAATTAATATATTTTGCATAAAAAGAAAAATTATAGATAAACTATATAGTTATCTTAAGCACACCAACCTAAAAGGGCAGTAGACCCAACCACATAAAAAACTTCGTGAATATTAAAAATTTCAATTTAAAATGAATTTATCTGAAGTAAGCATGCGATAAGAAAATCATAACCGTTAAAAGTCTGGCTACATTTTAAGTAGAAAACTGCTAGTATGAAACATTAACTACGTCACAGTTTGAGCAAAAGTTACCTAATTTAATCTAGCTGGCGACACTGAGATTTTAATGTTTCCTTGTAGGAGTATAATTATTTACTGAAAATAAAGAAATGTTAAAAAAAATAGTAAACAGGGATTGGTAGAGTACATTATAAAAAATATTTTCTTTTCTTTTATACTATTCACTTAGGGAATTGAAGGTATTAATCACCTTTTTGCATATCCAAATTGCGAATGAAAATGTCTCATAAGTACCAGAGAACAAGAAATACTAAAAGTGGGTGCTCAAGTTATCCGTGAATCATAGAATATAAAATTCAACAAGGATATTTTATTAAGTTTAAAGAACTACATATTAATAACCCAAAAATTACAATTAAATTTGAGTGCACTAAATGGTATTTGATTCCGGACATTTGTGAAAATATGATCCTTAAAATGCGATTAAATCTGCCGAATATGAGTAACGAACTGCATCAAGTACAAAATGATTTTATATATATATATTTTTTTTTTTTTTCAAAATTTAGGTTTATTTATTACCTGTACAATTCANTTTGCATATCCAAATTGCGAATGAAAATGTCTCATAAGTACCAGAGAACAAGAAATACTAAAAGTGGGTGCTCAAGTTATCCGTGAATCATAGAAAATAAAATTCAAAAAGGATATTTTATTAAGTTTAAAGAACTACATATTAATAACCCAAAAATTACAATTAAATTTGAGTGCACTAAATGGTATTTGATTCTGGACATTTGTGAAAATATGATCCGTAAAATGCGATTAAATCTGCCGAATATGAGTAACGAACTGCATCAAGTACAAAATTATTTTATATGTATATTTTGTTTTTATTTTCAAAATTTAGGTTTATTTATTACCTGTACAATTCAAGCTCTATCATTAAGAATCCATTATCGTTAAAGCATAAGCCTACGCTGTTCACAAATAAAATGTAGGTTTGGTATTAATTGATATTGAAGTAGTTTATCTACATGATTTGTACTGTTTTTTTTAAATGAAACAAACGCACTTGTTACTGACTAGTGATCGAATGAATATATTCAAAGAACCAAAGAGTACAAACCAAAGAGTACAAACCAACTAGATGGCAGCAGTAGTTACTTATTATGATATTATAACAACACCCCCACTATATCAAATAAGTATACACCTTTTAATTATACATAAATTCTAAACAAATTGAATATCCAACATATTCATGAAGTAATAATGTTTAACAGTGTTCAAAATCTTGGTTAAAAAGTCAGCTGGCATCTCATTTGTNCAAACCAACTAGATGGCAGCAGTAGTTACTTATTATGATATTATAACAACACCCCCACTATATCAAATAAGTATAAACCTTTTAATTATACATAAATTCTAAACAAATTGAATACCCAACATATTCATGAAGTAATAATGTTTAACAGTGTTCAAAATCTTGGTTAAAAAGTCAGCTGGCATCTCATTTGTCTCCAAGTATTTCAGTTCTACAATTTTATTACTGACACTTTCTCTACAAAAATGATAGCACACATCAATGTGTTTAGTTCGCTTATGGTAAACATTATTTACAGAGAGTTTAAGTGCCCCTTGATTGTCATTAAACACAGTTATAGGATATAGATCTCCAGTTATTTCACATAACAAGTTGCGCAAATATATTGCTTCCCTACACGCTTCTGTGACACCCATGTATTCTGCTTCCGTGCTTGATAAAGTTACGGTTTTCTGTTTCTTTGTTTTCCCATGAGATTGCACACCCAGCCAATACAAAGCACAAGCACTATGACTTCCTATCTATAACATTATTTCCCCAATCAGCATCAACAAACCCTTATAACTGAGGATTTCCGTTTTTTCTATATTTGAGACTTAAGTGCTTTGTTTTCTTTAAGTAACTCATAAGCACTCGCTTAGCATACAACCGTGTTTCCTGATAATAACAGTTATTAAATTGGCTTAAGTAACTAATCGCAAATGCTATATCATGTCTAGTTACAACCGCCAAATACATAAGACTTCCAATAAGCTGTTGGTATGGCATTTCGTATTTACAATTTTCTTCTTTATTAATATTTAATTCAGTCTCTAAAGAAGTATCTGCAATTTTACATTGTCATATGGAATTTTTTAAATAATTGGTCTATATAATTTTTCTGAGTCAAAGTAATTTTACCTTTAGTTTTTTCTACATTTACACTCATTCCAAGACATTCGTTAACATCTCCTAAGTCCTTGATTTTAAACTGTGACTCTAATGCATTTTTTAAACACATAGTTTCATTTTCATCATTAGAAAAAATAAAGAAGTCGTCGACATAAATTGTAACAATTGTTCTGCGACTATTCTTATTTTTGGTATACAAACAAGACTCTATCTTAGAACGCTTATAACCCATTTTGATGAGACACTCATCGACCTTCTTGTACCATGCTATTGAAGACTGCTTTAAGCCATAAATAGCCCGTTTTAATTTAAGTACTTTTCCACAACTTTTNACATTTACACTCATTCCAAGACATTCGTTAACATCTCCTAAGTCCTTGATTTTAAACTGTGACTCTAATGTATTTTTTAAACACATAGTTTCATTTTCATCATTAGAAAAAATAAAGAAGTCGTCGACATAAATTGTAACAATTGTTCTGCGACTATTCTTATTTTTGGTATACAAACAAGACTCTATCTTAGAACGCTTATAACCCATTTTGATGAGACACTCATCGACCTTCTTGTACCATGCTATTGAAGACTGCTTTAAGCCATAAATAGCCCGTTTTAATTTAAGTACTTTTCCACAACTTTTTGTTACAGGAAAACAATCTGGTTTTTGCATATAAACTGTTTTCTCAAGCTCTCCATTCAAGAAAGTCGTAGTCACGTCAAGATGTGTTATATTTAAACCTAACTGAGCAGATAATGCAAATAACAATCTCAGTGTTGTATGCCTAACAACAGGTGAAAATGTCTCTGAATAGTCCACACCTTGTTTTTGCATATAACCACACGCCACGAGCCTAGCACGATAACGAACATTATTATCATTGTCATATTTCTTTCTTAGAACCCATTTGCACTTCACAACCGTACCACTTTTTGGAGCATCTACCAACTCCCACGCACTATTATCATCAAAACACTTAAGTTCTTCATTCACAGCCTTTAACCACTGCTCTTTTTCAGGTCCTTTTAGTGCTTCTTCCGGAGATAAGCCGCTCGCATCATCAAATACATTTTCATCAACGCACATATCTGAAAATCCGAAACGATCTGGTTTCTTTCTGCTCCTCATCAGCCTGTTGTCTGGTTCAGTCGTTTCAGTAGTATCATAAGTGTCTTCACCTTCACTTGGTATATACAACTCATCAGATAATTCTACCACTGACTCTTCANTCACCTTCACTTGGTATATACAACTCATCAGATAATTCTACCACTGACTCTTAATTTTTTGCAGAAGTGTCCACCACTGAATCTAGCCTTTCTTCTTTTTGTTCAGCATTAGATGTGCTCTCATTTACTGGTATGATAGCTTCTTCTTCCATGATGATGACATCTTTGCTAGTTGTCATAGATTTAGTCCTTGGGTTGTAAAGTCGGTAGCCTTTGGCCTTTTCTGGAAATTCCATCAATATATGTTTCTCTGACTTCTTGTCCAATTTTTGTCTTCTTTCCTTTGCTACATGAACCATCACAGTACTGCCAAATATTCTCAGATATTTTATGTCAGATGTTCTTCCCGTACACATTTCAAATGGCGTTTTCCCATCCAACACCGATACTACAAGTCTATTCTGAAGATAAACAGCTGTGTTTGTCGCCTCAGCTCAAAAATCTTTTCCTACGTTTTCGTCAAACAACAGGCACCTCGCTTTCTCCACGATTGTGTGATTACGGCGTTCACATAATCCATATTGCTCTGGTGTGTAAGCGTTTGTTTTTTGATGATTAATCCCTTCCTTTAGCAAGTATATGTCTCATTACAAAACTCCTCTCCATTGTCACTTCTCAATGTTTTGATTCTTTTGTTAGTTTCATTTTCCACTTTTGCTCTGAATTCCTTAAAACAAGTAAAGACTTCACTTTTGTATTTTATAAAATATACAAATATCATGCGACTATAATCATTGACAAACAGCATAAAGTATTTAGAACCACCAATGGATTCTTTCTCCATAGGTCCACAAATGTCTGTGTGAACTACTCCGAGTATCTCATTACTTCTTGAACCAACATGAGCAAAAGGCAGTTGACTTTGCTTACCTTCACAGCAAACTGCGCAAGATGACTTACGTATGTCAGCTTTTTCGTCAAGGTAAATACCCTATGTGGCAGTTTTCATTTCATTCAAATAGTTGCTGTTTATGTGACCTAACCTGCGATGCCATGTGTTTGCAGACACCACGGATGCAGCCAGTACATTTTTTGGCATTCGCAACGTGTAAACTTCTTTATTAACGAAGACGTGGCCACTAATACACCATTTACATTGTAAGCATCGCAACCTTTCCCGGTAAACTGTACTTTATTCCCGTTGCTAATTAACTGGCTCACGGACAACAGATTAGTCGTTAAATCTGGTACACAGAATGCGCCTTTCACTGGAACCTCAAACTCACACTCTTCAGTTTTCGTTACAATATCGACGTCGCCGGTGCACAAAACCGGAACTTTATTATTGTTTGCGACAATAATTTCTTTATTTTCTAGGTATGAAGCATTCCTAATCCAACTTTCATTTGCCGTCAAGTGCACACATGCACCCGAGTTAATGTACCACTCATCTTTGCCAAAATTCCTGCTTAGAAACACTGTACTGAATGTGTTTGTTGTTTACGAAACATCATTGAGCCACCAGAATCATTTTAGCACTGGTTTTTGTAATGAACGAGCTGTTTACGTTTGTAGCATTTGACATGTGCTTTGGCATTTCCTACATTTTTGCTTCCGCCTGCCTTGACATTATTCTTAGGTTGCTACTTCTGCGAGCTCGCAAATGCACCGCTAACTTCATTACGATCTTTTACGTTCACATCCGTTTCTATATCCAACAACTTCGATTAAATGGCGTCTGTTGTGATGGGAATTCCTGAATGCTCAATGGCCATAATCATAGGGGAATATTTTTCCTTCAATCCGGCTAGCAATAAAAATCCGATCCACTCGTCACTGATGTCAAATCCTGTCCCACATAACCTCTGACTGGTTTCTACCATTTGCATTACATACGACGTCACAGAATTGCTGCTTTCCAGGTGAATCGAGATGAAATTCCGCAGTAAACTTATTCTTCTAGAAATACCTGCATCGTTGAATAGAGCCTTCAGCTTGTCCCACAGTTCTTTTGAGGTCGTCAAATTCTTAATATGAACGAATAATGTTGAGTCGAGGGTCATGATCAGTTAAGCCTTGGTCTTCTCGTCATCTGCGGCTTCTACTCTTTTCCCGGTAACGNTGTTGAGTCGAGGGTCATGGTCAGTTTAGCCTTGGTCTTCTCGTCATCTGCGGCTTCTACTCTTTTCCCGGTAACGGGTTTAATGCAATGCAGCGTACCCTCCAGGATTGGAAAGTTCTCCGCTGCGAAAGTCCACTCACTGTAGTTTTCCCGACCCTTCAAATTAGGTACGCTGACTAGATAGTTCGATGCCATATTTACTGCCTACACGNCTCACTGTAGTTTTCCCGACCCTTCAAATTAGGTACGCTGACTAGATAGTTCGATGCCATATTTACTGCCTACACGAATACAAATAGCATCACTACGAACGTCTATCACTGTTGTATACCGTCGCAAGAAATACCGTTTATAACGTTTATTTTTACTGGAATTATGTGCCTGGGGCCATAACCTAAAATGAAACAAACGTGCTAATTACGGAACAGTGATTGAATGCACATATTCAAAGAACCAAAGAGTACAAACCAAAGAGTACAAACCAACTAGATGGCAGCAGTACTTAATTATTATGATATTATAACAACCTTTTCGTTAAGACATTTAAATATTTATCTAACCCTAACGAGACACACAGTTTCATAGGCTATATCCATAACAACACATGATGCATTTCGTAACATTTTCTGTTACAATAAATAATTTTCTTTCTTTTTATTTTATAGTATGTAATACATACATATACCCATATGTATTTAAATTAACATTATTAATTTTTAAAATAAACGAAGAAACAAAATAAAGAAAAACTAAACCAATCTCAAAAAATTAACGACAAAAAAACAAGGAAAACAGTAAATAAACATGCAAACAATTTAAACATTTTTGTTCATTGTGGCGGTTTTCTATCACTTTTGATGCTCAATTTGTTGCATTTTTCATTTTCCTCTGTAGTTTACGGTTATTTCAAAAGGTGTGTTTATTTCTGTATGTTCTTTTTTTTGCTAATTTTCGGCAATGAATACAATTAGTTAAAATCCTTACATAAATCTAATAAGCTATAAATACACAAATATACTACGTTTCGTATGAGCTTGTGTGTTCTTTGTCTCGTATGAGCTTGTGTTATGTCTTTCTCTACCCGAGCTATGAATACAAATATAGACAAATTTGTAGGCGGAATCGCTTGCATATTAAATATATTCTTTCCTTTCAGAACATAATATTTAATTCTTTAACAAATAAATCCGAAAAATAATNCGCTTGCATATTAAATATATTCTTTCCTTTCAGAACATAATATTTAATTCTTTAACAAATAAATCCGAAAAATAATAGAAAAATATGAAAACAGAAAATATATTTCTTCATATTGGATACCATTTTGAAAATTTGTAACATATTTTGTAACCAAAAGACTTGTCTGACATTAATAAAACGTATTCTCTTCACCAATGGCCTTAAAATTTATNTAACATATTTTGTAACCAAAAGACTTGTCTGACATTAATAAAACGTATTCTCTTCACCAATGGCCTTAAAATTTATTTATGAAAATAAAAATTGTTCGCCACTTGAAATGCAGTGACGTGATAATTATAACAATTTATACAGATTGTAACTAATTTCCCTGTTAATTTTTTTTATCATAATGCACTTAAAACACGTGCAATAACACATAGATTTTTAAAATGAAACATATGAAGTGAAACTTTAAATTTAAATTAGTCGTCTCAAATTTTCACTTCTTGCACTGACTGAAACTAATAGATCTTCGCTTTGTCCTCCTTTTTAATTTCACTTTTTTCTCCCACAGTGAAACAGCACAAAATATTTTGTGTATGCTTTGGACTTACTTTTTTTCTTTTTAAGTTTATTGTATCGAGTCATTTATAATAAATTTCAAAAAAGAAATATTTTTCAAGAACAACAAATAATTTAGGGTATTCTTTTATCATTTTTTATGGTTTATCCTTTTATCTTACACTTCTCATTACTGTATTTTTAACGTTATCTTCGTATAAAAACCTTCATATGGTCCCATAGTAACCCGTGTACAACGTCTATCACATCCTTTCTATCACATCACCACCCATCAATTGACGATTGTTGACGTCAGAAGTAAATTTTTCTGGACATATATTTTACATTCCATATTGGTGTAATTTTATTTTCCCTTAGTACTATTTCTATTTACTTGTTTGTTTCGCAGATGTTACTTATAATTTTACCACTTCGTTAAGGAATCGTCTTAATCTACTATAAATTCAAAGGAAAACTTCCTAAGAGCGACTTCGGAACTGCATATCCACACGTGTTCTTATGAGTACTTTCGTAACCAGAACAACATCATCTTGGCAACAAATTTTTATTCTTCATAAATGTTATCTACTCCTGATATCTTCATTCGCCGGTCTAATTTTCCTTTCAAAATGGAACCATAAATCTCAGTTAACATAAGACTTTACAATCTCGAAATACATTTTAAAAGTTACGCAATAAATTGTTTTTCTAGAATTTATGAACATTTTNACAATCTCGAAATACATTTTAAAAGTTACGCAATAAATTGTTTTTCTAGAATTTATGAACATTTTTCTGTTTTTCTAGAATTTATGAACATTTATCTGTTTTTGTAGAATTTATGAACATTTTTCTGTTTTTCCATTATCAGTGTGCATGAAAAATATATTTTACATGAAGTGTTTGTTTTATTACAGCTCTAAATGACCTGATAAACCGCGATATTTGCAATATTAAACTATTGTTTTAAATTCTATTAAACAGTTTAAGTTTCCAAGAAGATTATATAAACAAAACGGTAACCGGTGATCAGCACTCACGACGTAATAATTAAATAAATACTTTTCATTATGCCATACCAGGTTTATCATTGTCATCTTCCTGTTCCAATCTTTTGTCGATCCTTGATCAATGGTCCATAGAATTGAGATGTATTTCTGTATTACTATCAAATTTCTGCCAACAATAATTTATTTTTAATATTATTGGATATAGACAGTTGGATTGTAGCAGATAATGAGCAATGCAAACTATATCCTAGGAATTAAATGTAGGAAATGACGTGAAAGTTTAGAACAGATACAAATTAATGATATCAATCTGGTGTTCATATGTAGGTATAGGAAATTGAATACCATAATTGCAAATGCTTGTGCAATTAACTCTAGCTAATTATATTTGAAATTTACTAAGAAAAATAAATCCATATTAATTATTTCTAAAAGAGCTTCAAATATTTGGTTCATCACTGTTTTCGGTGTGAGAAACCATATTTACCTACATGAAAATAATTTTGTATTAAAATTTTATTAACATTTTTTGTAATTTTAAGGTTTTGGCACTAAATGTGTCGGGTATAAAATAAAGATGATAATTTTGTGTAATTTTTGTACCGTGAAGCCAGAGCATCTGCTGAATGGAAAACTTTACGTTTTCTTACTGATAACACCAAACTGTGATTACTTAAAATACTGAAATTTTAAATGCTTGAGTTATTTTCAAGATGACCTTAAAGAAATAAAAAAAACTTTTTGAAAGTAAATGGGTAACTATGGAAATACACTTTGCAATTTTTTTTACAAAAATAAGTCTTGGGAAATAATAAACTGTGTAAAGTGTATAGCTAACTTTTATTGGAACTTTGCATAGAGACCATGGTAATATTTCCATATATATAAAATATTACATTACGAAGAGTAAAAATGGTTATTCGTTTTGATACGATTATGAAACGCTGAATAATCCTTATACGACGATACCGAAGGAGTGTGATGAAATGTTTGCATTTCAATTCACATTTCAAGCAACTGCATTTTATAAATGTATAAATATCGAAAAGTCACCTTACGGCCCATAAAAGTAATGAGCATTTTTATCAATGTATATAGATATAAAGACGTATTATACTATTACTGTAGCTTCTTTCTTCTTACATTAGTTCCCTTAATGTACATAAATTAATCTTCCTACATACTATGGCAGTGAATTTCCTTTGCAGTATATTTTTAATGAAAGTTGTTAGCAATATTTTCCAAACACAATCATTTTTAAGAAGAGGAATTATGGGTGACTTTGGCACATCGGGAACTGGGACCGGAGCGTCGGAGCTGTTCGTGCTCTTTCATTCCGGTCGACCGGTGTCCAAAATGAATTCAGGTGACCTAGACCTTTGACCTAAACCATAATGACATTTTACTTTGACTCCGGTGACCTTTAACTTTGACCCCAGTAACATATGACCTTAAAACCCAAACATTTTTTTAATATAAAACATTATTTAAAATTATAAAAAATTTTTTAAAATGTATTATTAAAAATTTATTTTAAAACTTACATTTTCGGAGGTCCTCTCATAATCATTACACAATCTTGGTAGGTGAACTCCACCATATTGGTAGGCATCCATGCCACCGTCCGCAATCTTGGTAGGTGAAGTCTGATATCTTGGTAGGCGTCAAAACCAGCGTCTGCCATTTTGGGGTTTTCGCCTGTCATTTGTTTATACAATGCTGGAGGACACCATCCTGTATTTCGTTTGTCATTTATTTATGCATTGCTGGAGGATACCATCTTGGTTTAATCGTTTGTCGTTTGTTTATATATTGCTGGAGGACCTTTTCTTGGTTTTTCGTTCATTTGTTAATACATTGCTGGAGGACGCTATCTGGTTTTTGTAGTTTGCCATTTGTTTAAAGATTGCTGGGGATCCCATCTTGTTTTTTTCATTTCGTAATACATTGCTGGAAGACGCCATATTGTTTTTTCGTTTGTCATTTGTTTATATATTGATATTGGACGCCATATTGTTTTTTCGTTTGTCATTTGTTTATATATTTATAGTGAACGCCACCACATTTTTTTGTTTGTCATTTCTCTATACATCTCTGTGGACGCCATCTTGGATTTCATATGTTTTCATCATCTAGGGGATGCTAGTATATTAATTAACTATTAACCCACCAGGCGAGCTGCCAATTAAGCCACCAGGTGGCAGACATATTTGTTTAGGTTTTTAAAGCATAGATGATGCTGTCGGTGCCCTCCGAATTTTATTATATTTTCAACACACAGGTAATGTTATTTTCTCGATTTCACTGCCAAGCGAGCTGTCGGTAGACGCTCGTTCTGACGATTCAGCCTCAAAGTGAGCTGTAGACACTTACATTTGTTTCATAAACATAAAAAAAAAACACCTTCCCATCCTATTTAAAAATTAATTTTTTCAATCAGCGGTGTACCTACATGCAAAATATATTAAATCGATATTTTCTAATTAAAAACTTTAATTAAGACTGATAAAATATCAATTTTTAATTTTAATACTCATTAATTTAGTATTGAAATTCAATATTAATTGTGTTACCCAAAACAACAACACTTTAGTCCGACCAATTATTCGCCCACACTTAATCCCTTACCACTACCGCTCTTGTTTTCAGTATTTTCCGCCATAGCGTGCTAGTTTAGGGAATATATATAATGCGAAAAATGTCGACATTCGCCACAGTTTATCGTCTGATGCCAGAGGTGACAGCTCGCTCTATTACCCCCTCGTCTTATAGCATTCTGACTGGTAATTTCAGATATTTTATTCAATCAGGTCGCAGGATATTATCAAGAATGCACGTAATGCGCATATATTTTACCGCGAAATTGCACATCTGCTCAAATTTGGAGTATCGGTTAGGGCCTGCTAGTCATGTAACCTTATAAATTACGGTACTAGAACTTGGTTTTTTTATTTATATATTTACCACCTTTATAAATTACAAAGATATTCCTTAGTACCCGTGACACTATTGTAAGACTTGGTTTGCAATTATCAAATGTTCTCGAAGACACGAAAAGTACGAATGTTCGAATAATGAAGATCGAGAATCATATAAGTGTGCAAAATGTGGCATGGCCTTTGCTATGCGCGATGACTTGCAGAGGCATGGAAAATCCGGTATACCTCAAGGACCTTCACCTTCCAAGATCTGTTGTGTACAGTCCCCTTCTCAGCAGCGCACTAGTGTACTTCTCACAAAACGAAGGGCTCAGGATGAATATCCACTATCGTGCCAGCAGCCATCACGCCCAAGAATCGTGGCTGGATTTGGGTTGGTTGATTTCAATGGTTTTGTGGAGGCCCAAGCTGCATTCTATCATAGTCTAAAGACCTAGGCCTTCACAACGATAGCGCGTATTTGAAAGGTATTTGCACATGTTAACTGGAAGAGGGAAAACATCGCTGTTGGCTCTCCAAATAAACACACCATCAATACCATTTAATGTAGGCATGGCTCAAACACAGCATTGCAAAACCTACCCCATTCAACGAAAGACGGTATTAGATTCGAAAGGTAAGATATCAAAAATACTGTAAAAACCTCATGCTGGAAATATACGTCACGGGACAGAAGCATACAAAGATCACGTTTCGGGGTAAATATTAACTAAAAATCAATCACCGAGTGCCACTTCCCCTCTAAGCAAAATGCTTACCACCCTCAGAAAAATATTTGTTTAAAATTCACGTTTTTGGAAAAATTATGTGTCGTGTACGGATGCGTTATGCAGGTTTCCATAAAGTAATCATGGCTTGAAAAACCCAAAAACATAGTTAATGCCACTTCGCTACCTTTCACTGTATGCGGTATGCACTGAGAAGTATCTCATGCATTCCCCTTAACCCAGGAATAGACGCCCATCATTAAAAAAACATTTCCTCCTAAGCTTAAAATCGCTACGTTCGGAAATTTAGGCAGGGAAAAAAAAATACCGATATGGTTACTCCACGTGCAACGATATTTCTAGCTCAGTATCCACATTTAAAACTCTTTGTACTCATAAATAATGCACATTTAGTAAGTTTTGTAGAGAAAAAAATTGATTGGCAAACGAAAAAACCAAGAAGACTCTTCCAGCAATATATAATTAAATCATAACCGGAAACTAAGATGGCGTCTTCCAATAATGTATAAACAAATGATAAACGCAAATCCAAGATGGTGTCCAGAAGTAATGTATTAGTAAATGACAAACGACAAAACCAAGATGGCATGCTGCACCTACTAAGATGGTGGAATGAGTAGGTAAGGAGGTGGATGTGGGGGTGTAGGGGTCCTCCGGAAATATTAGATGTATAAAATACATTTTAATAGCAAAATTTTTAATAATACATTTTAAATAATAAAGAATTTAATAATACATTTAACAATACATTTTAAAATAATTTTTAATAAAGTTTAAGTAATTATTTAAATTAACAAAAAAATTTTTTTTGGATTGTATGGTTAAAGGTTAAAGGTTATCGGGGCCAAGGTCAACGGTCACCAGGGTCAGGGGCAAGGTCACCTGTAGTTATTATGGCCTCCGGCTGACCGGAATGACAGAGCACGAACAGTTCCGACGCTCCGGTCCCAGGTTCCGATGTGCCAAATTCCCCAAATTCCCTCTACTAGTTTTATTTGATTTCAATATATTTAATATATCCTCAATTTTTTATTCTTGTACAAATATATGGCTGCATATGCTTAAATATTAATACGCCTTGATGCCAACGATTAAATGATTTTTCTTTTATATTCACAAGTGTTCAGAATATTTTTTTTGCTCTTTTTCAAATAAGGTACACCCGTTTACAAAAATTACGTGCCACATTTAAATCACTTAAGTTTTGAAAAACAATCTGAAAATGATATTTAACATTTTTTCGTGTATAAAATGTATTTTGACGACAGTCATCGTAAACACTATTTTGTGACGTTTGATTTGTCAATTAACTAATTGAAACTTTTTGTCATTTAATCCAACGCGTGTATGTATTTTGGGGATTTACATTTAGATATATTAAAATGTTACTGAAATGTGATTTATGGTAACTGACTTAAATATTTTTTAATCCAAGCACCACACGTTGTTTTAATATATGAAGGCATTGTTTTAATGTTAACAAGCGTCTAAGTTCACGTTAAACTTAACTTAATCATGTTAAAAATCAAAAGGCGATATTCGTGGTAATATCATTTTACTGATTTTCCTTATTTTAGATATAATGACTTACGTCAAGTGTTTAAGTATACTTTCTTAGCAGGTAAAAATATTTCTCTATTATGGATCGTATAAAATCCTATATCTGCTGCCTTCTCAGTGGAGATTTTATCAAATTTAAAAGATTGCNATATATATATATATATATATATATATATATGTAACGCAGCGGGATAAAATGCAAGCTTCTTAATTATTAATAATAATAACATATTCCGCTATGATCCTAAATGAAATGTTCCGTCTAACACGGTGATAATATTTTCGTCAGAGTTACCCTTTCGAAGTCCTTTCCGAAAATCTTACAAAATCACAATTCTGCCTATAAATGCATGTATGGTGTCTATTAACTTATATGTATTAATATTTGTGCAAAGAGCTCAGATTTATTTTGTTGTAACGTTTGACAATTTTCAAAAGTTGACTTAGGCACGAAATAACATTATCTAAAATACCCCGTAAAATAAGCATGAAAACTCTAAGATTTTCTATCGTAATTTTTTGCGTCGGAATTTATTTATAAATAATTGTTGGTTATTTGAGTCATATGCTAGATAACGGTTTAATTTTTCATTTCAATGATTTTTCTTGGGAAGAATGTATTACATTTTGTTTTCAATTGAGTATTTCGGAGATTTTCTGGGTCTATTGACAATTTGAACCATACACGTGATTATGATTGTTATTTAAGTAATACTGCTTAATACAGTTCCATTAGCCGGTTGCAATTAAGAGTTTTACAATATTTTAAACATAAAATTTTATTTTGTCTAAATTATGTTGACAAAAAAGACTATTTATTCCATAGTTAACTGGACCACAATAACAGCAAATATTTACACCAAGTAGATAAATTTTCGTCTTAGAAATCATTAGTTCTGTAAAATATGTACTACAATCGCATGGAATATCATCACAAAGTGTGAGGTTTGGACGAAAAATTCTAGTTTCCCTTATTTTCAGTCGTTATGTGGGACATTTAGAAATTAATGCATTTAAATAATTTGCGCAAATAACTTTATGTTGCAATTTGTTTCATAACAGGCACTTCACGTCGCTTCAAATAACGTTGTTCAAAATGTACGAAAGACGGATGAAATTGATGTTTATATATTCAAACTGTTTTACTACAATTTTTCATAAATAATTATTATCATTTATCATTTTCGAAACAGTTACCTTCAACTTAAATAATTTAAAGGGATTATACTTTTAAGAATCTTTGATTTGTTGATAAAGATTAAATTAATTTTACATTGCAATTAAAACATTTCAGTTTCACTTATGATATTAAAATTATTATTTTCACATAACTAGCAAACAAAATTGCAATATATACCCTTACATATACTACACATATGTTGCATATTTTGATTTCGGTGGATTTTCTCGGGTATCTCCCGTTTCTCCTGTCCTTGCATTCCGGCACAGCTCCTAACCTCGCTTCACCCTATGGACTCTCAAGACCTCCTTGCCAAGAGCTGATTTCCTATAATATGTTGTTAACCTTTGAACAGAGTAGCTTAAAACTTGAAATTGTTTGATTGGTGGAGATACATAAATGCTAAAACACATCGATATATTTCGTCGAGAAAAGTAGACTTGTGTCAAAATTTTTAAGCAATCAAAGTTTTCTTTAATATCGTTCTAAGATACAGAAGTTGCAAATTACTCATTACACGTGCAATATTTGAACTCAAATTTATTTAACTTGGAGCCCACCGTCTGAGGTATTAAGGATCCATACAAATAAAATTTAAATATTTTGGCATAGGAAAAATACACGAATTATTTTCATCAGTAACTCATAAATTAAAACGTATAATATATATATGTATAAATATATATATATTACATCTATAGGTATTAACAAGTTTAAGTTTTTTTTATGCCTTTCGTGAATTGCTTGTAGCTTAGGCCTCTTATAGCGTAGTCACGATCTAATATATTTGTTACACAATTATTCCATTTCAGCAGAAATAACACGCATTTTAAATTATTATTCGTATATGAAATAAATTGAATGCTTGTGAAAGTTTACTGAACGCCACAACTAAAACAAAAAATGTCTTTTATCAGGCTTAGGATAATATGTATTCCACGCAATACGTATTCCAGACTTACATGGTTTTGTATAGCAATTTTAGGAATAAAATTACTTGTATAATTAAAATTACATAAGTTTTAAAATTTCTTTTTTATATGTAGTAAACCAAAGTAGCCAAATATATTGTTAGTCTTGTTTACAATTCTTATTAAACTGGCATAAC
Organism: Clitarchus hookeri; assembly: GCA_002778355.1. Taxonomy (NCBI): domain Eukaryota; kingdom Metazoa; phylum Arthropoda; class Insecta; order Phasmatodea; family Phasmatidae; genus Clitarchus; species Clitarchus hookeri. The sequence continues at coordinate 124,708 of NQII01002976.1, forward strand.
ATAACATTACAATGATTTACATTGTATTTGCAAATGGAGGATAGTATTAATAAAATGATCGCACAACCTTTAGCTAAATTTTAAACAATTAAAAACCCAAATTTGAATTTATATTACGTAAGAAATGACAGCGAAAGAATTACAGCCATTTATACAATAACGCTTCTTCGACATAGCACAAAAAAAATACATCTATTTAGGAAATAATTAGGTTTAAAATTAAAACATATCGTATGTAAATTTTAATACTTTGGATATTGATGTACCGGTCTATTGCCTGCAAAAGCAGTGAACTATATTGCGAGAAATTCTTGAAAAGGAAATGGAAGTTTTTCTATTAAGACGATGGAACTATATACTATTGCTGCTTTCAAATAGTCATGTCTCCAGTTATATGTATAACCAGCAGTTAATACATTAACGTATAATGTGTATACTTAAATAATGTAGCATAGTGCTATTCTGTGTACCGATATATTAAAAAAAACGAAAAATAAAAAAATGTAAAATATTTTCGGTGTGCTGTAAACTGAAATAGACGTTGTTTGAAAACGTTCCATATTAAACTTTCTTAACTCATTATATGGAAAATTATTGAATCGAACGATTTTTCCACAGATTGATAAGAATCAACGATGAAATGGATATAAACCATTCATTTATGAGTTTATATTAATCAAGTCATTTTAAATTTTTTTACCAATAATAATAGTTCATGCAATAAATATTTAATAATTTTTTTTTCGTATATCAAATTTTACCTTTTTATAAGAAGTGACTCGGAATCTATTAAATATATATGTATATAAACATAAACATCGTAATTTAAAAGATAATAAATAATCCATTTGAGGAATGCAGTCTGCGAGAAATTATTTTTTATGAGTAAAAACAAATATTTGCTTCAAATTGGAAACATGCAGATCTAAAATATCTTATGTTACAGCAGTGTTCCATTTTTCATTAAAAAAATTTAATTCCGAGAAAAATTTTGATTATTCTGAAAACGATGCTTTATAAAGCCTTCAGTGGCACATAACATTTCTTAAGTTTTTGAAATTCTCTAGTCCGGGAAGTTCCAATTGTTGCTCAGTATAATTTAAGATTGCAGGTGAAATATTTTTAACACTTCAGTAATATGAGTAGTAATAAACAAGGTCGTAGTAAGCTCACCGCACACAAATGCTCTGAATAATTACGACGTCTACATAATAAAATGACTAAATTAAAGAAAAAAACCACTGAATTAAATTCGAAGTCGTAAAAACATTTACAGAGACCAATTTTCATTGCAATTTATTTGACTGTCATAAAAAATTGGTGACAACAAGATATATTAAAACAGGACAACTTTGTCATATAAAGTAGAAATTGAAATATGAACTATACTACTTTCAAGCATACGGTACAATAATTAGCTGGCATGCTAATGGTATTCCAGCAGTTATGTGGCTGAGCAATGTGTTAAAACAGCCAAATGATGTGGTGATCGGAAAATGTATATCAATTTATACAAATGTTTGTTTTCAATGTCTTCTAAACTACAGTATTTATAAAAGGTTTTTAGTTAAAAAACTGCGCTGTATGATAAATAACATTCGTATTAACTACCAGTATGATAAACATAATTTTTAAAAGTTTTGGCCTCAACAAAAAGTGTTACACATAGTGTTCAACTTTAAAATATTATCAGTGAAGACATTTTTCTAGCAAGAAAATTTTTTTAAGCCTATAGTTTTCGCATAAATAAATGTCAAAATTAAAATTGTACTGCTTAGATATGTACAACTATAGAAAACTAATTTACGTATAGAAATTAAATAATTGAAACTGAGATAAGATGCCAACAGCTACTTCAAGACGTCCATAAAATCGCGCAAGGAAATGTTTTTGCGACTTCAAAGAATTTATGGAAATAAGACAATTCTTGCATATTTTTGATTTGAGAGTACACTGAATTTTTGTAAAATTGCTTTGGCTAGTCACAACTTATACTAAACTAAGACAATATCTTTCAGTTGCCACCGTTAAATTTTCTGCAAATAGTCTGGTTTATTTTATTTGTGCATTACAATGAAGGTAAAATTTCGACGTTGACACGTTATTTTACATAAACCATGTGATCTAAAATATTTATTTGAGGAAAAGCATTCACAGAAATCAACATGGAGTTGAACAGTACGTGGATGAAATATGAAATAATTATGTTTGTGTCCAACGCCCTTAATACGAAGGGACGAAATTGCGTATGTAACACCTGCAAGTATCTTAAAGCTGTAGGTTTTCCTAAACATATAATATATTTGAAAACACGTGAATTATATTGGAAGCACACTCATGTAGCTTCGTTAGTTGGCAGTATTATCTCACTAAGCATTGTCCTTTTATTGAACAAGCAAACTATTCACTAAAAATGAATAACGTTGTGATCAAAATTTATTTTTTAAAATTGACTTCAAAAACATTTCGGCAAAGTTTTAAAACCCAAATTAATTGTGAAGTATTGACTTTGAACATTGACGTCACTTACCCACATTTTCAGGAACAAATTTGTGACTTGTATATTTTGGGGATTGGAATTGTCTTTGCCACTGTTGTTTGAGTGACGTTTAAAAATGAATTGACAATTTAAATAGAGATTTAAACTTTATGACAGGACAGAAAGCAAGATATTAACACGCGAATTAGACAATAGAAAAATAACAATATATACTGGAAATAAAATTGCAATGCAATTTCTCTCTGAAAGTGTAGACTTTAGCTTTAAAAATTAAACGCTTTCAGTTAAACAGTACCCTCTCTTTCACAATGGAATTTCTAAAAAATTTCAAATTTCAAAATGGTTACATTATTATTACCATATCAGACATTTTATGTTTACTTTTGTCCTGTTCACTAGTCTCAAGGTAAACGTTTCTTTCTTTTCACAAAATTACTTTAGTAGAAGAGTTAAGAATATTTTGCATTGTATTATTTAAATTTTTGGAATAAATTAACGAGAAAAACTATGAATTAAGAGTTTACACAATTTGCACTAATATTTTCAGACTCCATCATTATAAAAAATAATCACATAAAATCGTTCTATTTCAAAATCCCACATTTTCTCAATAAACGATACACGAACCCGGTACATATTAGGTTAAATGTTTATATTATTAAATTTTAATTACGGTTTAAGTTTTAAATGATTCAGAAAAATCAGTCATTTGATTCGGCGAGATTTAAATCGTTCCCCGGGAACGATACCTGTACAATTTTTCTTATGCTCCTTCGATTGAAATATCTGTTAGGATATTTTCTATAACGGAATTGCAGGCCGCAGTAAACTGGAAATTTCGTAAATAGGAACAATATATAATTATAACTAAGCGTGCGGAGAAGAGTGAAATTGAAGTTTTCATAATGGAAGACATATTGCTATATTTTAACACTGAATATTTCTTTTTTATGTAGAGCCTAACTGTATATGGTCACGTTGTTCTGCAATCCCGGGTGTATAACCTTAATGATTCAAACAGTATCGGTATAAAGTAGAAAATTAAGTTGTTTGTATGCGTTTCAAACAACTGCCAAGTGTAAATGAGTAATGATATCTAAGATGTTAGGAAAATAGAGACAATCAGACAGAAATGCGACGCAGACCGACTTCTTTGATACTAACTTCCATTAGCCTTGAATATTTCATAATAACGTTATTCTACTTGCAAATAAACGAATTAAAAATGTATTTATATCTTCACAATTCTGCGGATAATAATATATAACCGTAGCAGCCAACATACAGATGGATGCGAGTCATGTAACTTCGTTAAAAAATTCACCTGGAATTGTTTGCTGGGTAAAGCTTTACTGTCCTTGAAAATTAACTATTTTGGGAATTAATACATGTTAGAGATTTTAATTGAGGATTTGTGGTATAGTCCATTCACGGTTACTTCAAACTTTTCTGAAGCCCTGCTAAGGTTCTACTTCCAGAATATTCCTCCGCCTCATACTAAAAAAGCTTAACGTAGTCTAGAAAATTACACCAAAGGGACAGCACACCGCATTTGTGCGCACTCTGTGTAATAGTATTTTCCGCACAAGAGCTATTTCTTACTAGGCATTACCAAAACACCTATTTTATCACTGTTTTATTCATATTAAATATAAATGAAACATTAACTTATTAAATAAAATTTCACTTTAATTGACGTTATGGTACTTTTATGTTATTTCTTGTTAACACAAGTATAGAACACTCGTTATACATAATTATTTTAGGGAACAACAAAACACGTCTTCAAAAGTTTGATTCATAAAGTGTGAAAATACCGTGAATAGACTATACGTGTATTGCATGAAGAGGAAAGAAAGAAATTATTCAAATATTGCGACGGTATTACTATAAGGAATACGGCAGGCCTTAAAAAAAACCTCGCTCCAGGTATGTCTTCCTCTGTGTGTAACGATACTAAAATCAACAGCACAGTTTTGAAATACACGAATTTTTCCTTTAAGAGTCCTAATTGTATGGGTTATAATTAACTTGGTGGCATCTTCAGCACACGATATTTGAACGATACCATGCATTGTTTTCTTATAAATGTGTTTTAACCTACTAATAATTATAGCAAAAAACAACGCTCACTTTCCTTAAATATTAAAAATTTATCAATTATGCTTAAACTTGTCCTACTTGCCTTATGAAAATAATACAAACCGTTAGTGAAGAATTTAAATCTGTTTCATTTATTTACCACCCATTAAATACCATAAATTGTTTTATAGGCATATGGAAGCTTTTTTACGTATTTCAAGGTGAAAATATTTGTTAATTGATATATATATGTACACACGTTTGTTAATTTATATATATAAATTAACAAACGTGTGTACATATATATCAAGGTGAAAATATTTGTTAATTGATATATATGTACACACGTTTGTTAATTTATATATATAAATTAACAAACATGAATTACATGCTTAAGTAACGCCAACTCATTTGTGCCAATATTTGTAACATTTTTAAGAAAAGGTAACTGTTATAATAATATTCAACGTACAACTGTTTACATATGGTGTTAAAGTCTTACGTCTTTAATTTACACTTGTATGTAAACCTCGAGTTTGTTCAGTAAATATACAAAAAAAATTAAAATCTTTCTTCTAATATCACAATTTTCCTGATTTGTTTAAGATAATATTTGTTGTCACAAGTAACCTTCTAAATATTCCTTAATTTAAAATATTTTCACAGAAGTACAAAACAAACTCAAGTTTTTGACAAACTACTTGCATATCACAAAATGGTTGAGTATTGAGTGAAATGTTTAAACATACTAGCGTCAGATGTTACGAACACTGTTAAATTAGTAATTTAAAAAACAAACAAGATTTTGAACTAACGGAATATCTGTTCGCAGTGGTAACTCGCAAAAATGCAATATTTGCCAGTTAAATACCTCCAGCTTCAAAATATAATTCTCCAAAAGGAAACCGTTAGTGTATCCGTGAACACTAAACAAACCCAAAGGCATAAACATTATTTTCGTTGGAATTTCGTCCATAATAAAGCGAATATGAATCGAAAATATTTAATATATGGTTTAGAATAATACGACGCTACTACGTACATATAAGCGAATGTAAAAATAAATTTTTTGTGTTCTTAAGGCAATACTATATTCGTTGGTGTTTTACATTAATAATGGGTCAGTGTAAACGTTAATTAAACGTGCCGAAACTTCTGAAACGTAGGGCACTAAATCAACCATCTACGCATAGTATTCCACTGTCACTGTATTATGAAGTTTATAATATATATATATACAAATATTCTTACAATGGGCGGAAGTATTTCATGGCAACAAGTTTAACAGGAATTTATTATTAAAACATATTATGGAAACTTGTAGCGATAAACATGCAAAGTACATTTATACACGGTGAAAAATGTTTTAAAAGGAAATTCACCCTGACAGTTCTTTTTGTAGAATCCACAAAATTATTTTTTTTGATGGGATGAGGAATGAGGGTAGTGGTGGATTCAAAAATTTAGTGGTGATCAATTTATAATTCTGTGTTCACCGAAACAATTATTTGGCAGGGTGAACAACAAAAAAATATCTTGCGGCTAACAAAAAATACTTGTGTTTCCAGTGCACGGCGGGCCAAAAATTAACCCGAGAACTTATCATGGTACTAACACTTGTGTAATAAGTGAGATATTCCGCAAAATAATAAGCATTTATTAGTAAGGATGGTGGGCTAACTTGTCTAACATATTTTCAGAACACAGTAAAGGCCAACTACATAAAATAAGGATTTAAGAATTCTACCTTAGCCAAAATATATTTAAAAACAATTGTTTGTAATTACTACACACAGCCACGAAAAAAATATTTACTTAAAAGTTATCAATTTCTATTGTTTTTTTACTTTATTAATGATTATTTAAAAACTGGAAGAACTTCAAAAACACCCGCTTTTATTATATAACGTAGAGTTTAGAGAAATAGTGCTCATTTTCAAGTAAAGAATGCCCTTAAACTAGGAATATACCATGACGTCAAAATAAAGTGAAATTCAAAGTTTATTTGAGAAATATCTTGGAACGGTAAGGTTTTGAAAATTGTATTTAACGAGAAATAAGGCGCTGTCGTCAACATTATACAAATATGTTTACACTTTATTAGAGTATGTAGTGTTCTGATAAAAAATATTCACGAATACTTTCATAAGCCATATTTCAGTAATGTTTCACTTACGTACATAGAGCTCATATATTAAAAATATTCCACTTGAAAAACCACGTGCATGGATAAATAGTGCTAGCTAAGGCTGTCATTAAAATAATTGTTGTGTCCTGTAATTATTATTTACACTTTTCTCACCTCTATTAAATTTTTTCATAATAGTTTCCTGGTACCAAATAAATAAAAATGTATCGCGATATAACTTTAAAGATGCGTTCGTGTGGAACAATCAAGACGAATGCGTGAATTTTCCATCTGAATGTTAAGTGTAATGAGCATACAATTGTTTTCATATTTGTTAGGTATTTACGTTTGTTTTTTGAATTTATGAAATAGAAGAAATTTGTTCAGAAAACCTGTTGCAGTTGTTTGCGAAAAATAACATTTTTGTTGATATTTATACCAGAGTATGTGAGAATTCGTTTAGCATCATATTTTTTTTCCTGTTCATGCATTATAGTTTTTCTTATGTAACGGTTACGAAAAAAGTCTTACTTTGATCACGCTTACATCTTATTTTCTTATGTTTGCTGTAAGTAAATCATTTCGCTTGAATTAAGAACAAATTTAAATTATTGTCAACGTGTACATAATTACTGAGTTACACGTATGTCAAGAGACTTTCCTTCTTCAATTGTCATGCTAAATATCATTAGAACCAAATCGCGTCATTAGGTGTTACCAATACTATTGGGTGTTACCGATACCAATGCAATGTCTACGTGCCGTTAAACCAATTAAGATAGATTGCAGAAACTTGTTTCATCCAGAATAACATGAAATTACGAATAACTATTGAGCCTTCTTTCCTCTACGTGGATGTAAATAAATTTTGGTGAAATTTTTAAAAGCATAGATGGCAGGTAGGCGTTGACGTCTCATTGAGAGCAATATCATTAGATATGAAACCAAAAACGCGCGAAACAGTACTAAGACAATTAAATGACACGAGTGACTTACCCGGGATTAGAATTCAGAAAAACTTCTGAAATTAAGCTAGTGTGCAATTAACTACGCCACGGAGGTAGGATTTGGAGCATCAATTTAGGACGTAGGGCCCAATTAGTCTAATGTTTTGAATGTCAGGGTTCACTAACCTGAAATATTTACACAGCCATAATTTTGAAAATACTGTCTGAGACACTAAAAACATAAATTTACATTGCCTACCATAACGCTACTTGTGTGAAAAATCTGGTGGAAATCGGTTGATTGGTCTTCAAGATATGGAATAAAATATCCATTTCTCATGTGATGATTTCATAAATGGAGGCCAAATGAGTTAATATTTTATCAGATTCGATGATTATCATGGAAACAATTTAAAGATTTAAATGTAAATCTGTTACATAATTTCGTACATATAGCACACAAAACTAAAATATTTGTATAGGCGCCATTCGGAAAATAATGGCCTTAAACACTTTATACAAATAATTTAATATGGCCTACTACACTACAACTTCTTAGCCAAATTTGAAAGATATTTGTTGATTGTTTCCCAAGATACGACATAAAAACTGTATTATTTCATATAGGGCTATCTCACAAAATGGCGCAGAAATAAGGCTTTGCATAGACAAATTTGATGGATGAATTTGATACTGTCAGCATACAAGATAAGTTAAAAAAAAATTTGTAGTTTCAGAGATAAAAAATTTTGATAAAAATTTGATATCACCAACATTTTGAAAATATGTGTGTCTGGTCCTGTCAAAGTTGATCCGTTTATATGACCAGTCATAGTGCTACTTACTTGCCAAATTTTGTATAAATCATGCAATTTTAATGTGTAAAGTGATAATATTTTACAAAATGGTGGGCAAAAGAAATTTTGTGTGGACACATATGATGGGTGAAATATATACAGACAGCGTAGAAATTTCCATTGGAATTAATTACACGTTTTCGGCGATGTAACATACAAAACTAAAATAGCTAGATGGCCGTCATTTCTAAAATGAGTCTCTTGAATACCTAAAACATATCAGTTATCTACTGCAGCAGGGGCCTGCTACTTGTTTGCAATGTTTGGTAGGAATCGGTAAAATTTTTCCCGAGATATGACAAAAATTTTATTTATTTGTTTGGCACTATCTTACAAAATGGAGGACAAAAGAGGATCTGTGTTGACAAGTTTTATGATTGTTATATAAACTCCCAGCATACAAAGTTCCATTGGAATTGATTACATGGTTCCGAAGAGATATCACACACTGTTAAAATAGCTCAATGTCCGCCATTTTGAAAATAAGGGTTTGACTTACTTGAAACATATTTGTTCATATCAACTACCGCAGTAATACTTGTTTTTAAAATTTTGGTAACATTCTGTCAATTTTCCCCCCAGATATTAGAAAAAAAATTTATTAATGTATTTAGTGCTATCTTTTAAAATGGGTGTCATAGTGGTTGTTTTTCTTAAATGTTTGTAATAGATACTGCTAGCGTAAACAACTTGGTTGAAATTGGTCAAACGAAATGGTAGTTATACAAAAGAAACCCAAAATATTGATATGGCCTGCATTTTCAAAATAAGGGCCTCATTAAGTTAAATTACTTACATATATCTGACCTTTTATAGTAAAACATACTTGCCAAATTTGGCGAAAATTGGTCGACTAGTTTTTGATTTATTGCATTAAGGCTTTATTTTTATTAAATTTGGCACAATCTTCCAAAATGGCGGACCAACGACAATATTCACCTCTAAACTCAATGCTAATGACTTGCGCTTTCATCGTACAAAATTTTGTTTAGATAGGTTGAATGGTTTCCGAGATGTGACATCTCACCCTAAAGTTTAAACTGACCGCCAACTTGAAAGTAGGTGCCCTGTGGTCGAAAACTATAAAAGTCAGTTGTTCTTTCTTAGTACTATATATGTGCCGAGTTTGGTGAAATTCATTTCACNCCCCTTTTCACACACATACACTCACACACACACACACACACAAAACAGACAGGAAAGTGATCTCATAAGCCTTTCCTTCGTTCAGAAAGTAGGCTAAAAAGAATTGATACAGTAAGGTGCAGCTACTGAAAAACTTTTTTAGAGTTACAAAATAACCTTTAGAAAATATCACTACAGAAATTTTTATCTTTGTGTTGTATACCAGATTCAAATATTTTAGCATCACAGATGTTAAAAAAATATTTATTTATGTATCGTCACATATTCTCGAACAAATTGTTCTGTCTTACATGCCAATGCTACAATTTACAAAATTGTCACTGTTTTTTTATAATTTTTTTAGATACCATTTTACACACTAGTCTAAGATTATGTATTCTAATGTTAATGTACAACTGACTGAGTTTGATATAAATATAACATACAGTTGTATTGATATTTGCTTGCGAAAGACATAGATTTCCTATTTTCAGAGCAACAGAGCCTGTTGGTATCTGATGTGTGTGTGTATGTTTCTGGATGGAAAATTAAGATTTTCCTGTGGAGTAATATTATATACATACATTGTTTGTACTAGTGGCTTTACTCACAAAACCTCTTATATTTATAGAATTTTTTAATTTATGTGCTTAAAACTCTTGCACCTCCTACCATCCCTACACATGGAAAACATTGTTCATCTTCACACTTTCTTGAAATTCTCAAAACATTTTAATATCACTGCTTATTAAAGCAAACTTTTTCTTCCTTTTTTGTGCCATATTAACTGCATTTATAATGTATTGACAGTGTGTAGAGTTTTGTGTTGGAACTCGAGAGGTATATTTCACACTTCTAAGATTCTACAAGCATATGAGTCAGCCGTATTACAAGGAGATTGGGAGAAAATGTTCAATTTTATCTAACAAGAGATGACTAGTGGACAGTGCAAAGCATACTTTCTAGAAAATTAATTTGATTAACTATACAAAAAAAACTTCAGTTATGAAAGATCAGTGTTTCGTTACAATGCCTAGTCATGCATATACTTTCTGTCTTCGCGAAATTGTATTATACACTAGCTGTGCCCGCAGCTCCGCTAGCGTGGACTACAGAATTATTTTTTAGGTAAACTTATAGAAAGATATATGCTACTAAAGTTTTTTAGGTATTTTTATTCTACACAATTATTTACTACATGTTATTGTTCAAGATTTAACTGTTTAAGACAGCGTATTACAAGAGAGCGCGCTGGCAGCGAACTTTTTTCCAACTTGATTCCCTATTATCGTCACTCCTTATTCCTTATGTTACTTTACGTAACAAAATATATACTAAAACTTGGCCAGAGAACTTTGCTATGAATTAAAAAACACTTAAGTCGGACAAGTGGATTTCGAGTGATAAGCGCACTAACAGACAGACAGAGAGACATTGAGTTTTATAATATGTATATATGAAAATGTAGAACCGTACTTGCTACAAATATTCAAACTGATTTTGAAAAGGAAAATAATTAACTATGAGTGCATGTTGATTTTGTATATACTCTCTTTGACGGTGACTTTGTGGAAGGTCTAAATGTACCGGAGAAAATTTACGTTGTGTTAAAATCGATCACATTCCGTCGGAATTACGTTTTTTATGGAGACCGGGCACACATGAATACCGATTGTAAATCTGGAAGAAATAAGTAAAAGCATTACACTTTAAAGAATATTCAATAGATACTAGAATTCATATTTGCTGAGATCCTATCTTGTTTATTACTTTATTATATTCACGACTACATATAAGTTTGATGCAAAACATGCGTTACGTTTTTCAGTTTATTTTACAACAGAACATGTTTATTTAACGTCCACAAAAAAAAACGACAATACCGTAATCAAGATGACTACTTGTAAGCTAAAATGCAATTTTAATTTTCGGTAGAGAACTTGCCGAATTTTTTGCTTAGTGAGGAAAACATTTACAATCACTACAATGTTATTTACTATAAACCCGTTTTTATTCTATTCGTCACCAAGTAGTCCTGTTATCCACACAGAAAAAATAATTGATGAGGCCTGTACGAAACAAATTTCTTTTCCACGCAGTGTAAAGAATAATATTAAACTTTATCGGGAAATCCTGTACCTTGCTAAACTGAATATAACACAAGAAAGATAGGTTTTTCCAAGCTATAACATTAGGTTAAAGTAATAATTTTCTTGCCGTTCTTAGCTGTTTTACTGATAAGCATCTCGCTGTCTCATCAGATAGCTTTCCTTGAGATTGTAAGAGTATTTTTCCGATTTATTCATTCAAACTTCTAATATGTCGGTATGTTACTTGAAGGCACTATTCATGTTAAACAACTTTTATAGAAAAAAACACTGTTGTCTTTTATCAACTTCATTTAAGTTGTCAGTACTGCAGAAATATCTGGTTTTATTTGTTACATACATTTGATCACATTGTTGAAGTGGCCTTTCAGAAAATTGTTTCACCTAGTATAATTCGTGAACAATGTGTGAATTTTTGGTATTTAAAGACAACGTACTTATTTAGAGTGAGCATAAAAGAATACTCCAACCTTGAAGGAATATAATATCAAAACCAAAGAACCTACAACCTTGATTGACCAATCAAATGAACCGTGGAACCATGACGTTTGTTTACCATACATTCATAAATGTTCAATGTGACCAACACGAGCAGCCCGAACGACATCTACGTGATAATCAAACTCGTTCTACACTCTTGTCATAATGTCCGGTGTTACGTTTTGGATGGCGTTCGTAACTATCGTTTTGAGGTCGTCAATGTTATCCGGCAATGGTGGACGAAACACTTGATCTTTTATGTACCCCCGAAGAAAAAAATCGCTCGGGGCAAGATCCGGGCTTCTTGGGGGCCATTGATGAAGAGCCTGGTCACCAGCTGCACCTTTACCAATCCAGCGTTGCGGCAACGTCTCGTTCAGGTATCCGCGTTCAGCTAGTTGCCAATGGGGTGGCGCACCATCCTGCTGGAAAATGAAGTCCCCCGCCGCCTCTTCTAACTGAGGAAACAACCACTCTGTAAGTATGTTCAAATAAAGGATTCCAATAACAGTGGACTCGTGAGAAAATAAAGGGCCGAAAACAGTGTCTTTGGATAAAGCGCAAAACACGTTCACTTTGGAGGAAGCGCGCTCGTGTTCGATGGTTTCATGTGGAGGCTCCTGGCCCCATGCCGGTTCACCTAACCATTTGTATGGAACGTCACTTCATCGCTAAAAACTAGCTTAGACATGAAGGCATCGTCTACCTGTTTCTGGGCAAGGAAAGACCAGACCGTCCCCTTCATATTGACGTGTCGAATGCTAGCTCACTACCCCCTCACCACCTCAAACCGAGAGTTACGAACGCCATCCAAACCGTAACACTGGACATGCTGACAAGAGCGTGGAATGAGTTTGATTAGCGCGTAGATGTCGTTCAGGCCGCTCATGGTGGTCAAATTGAACCTTTACGAATGTACGGTAAACAAAATTCATGGTTCCACGGTTAATTTGATTGGTCAATCAAGGTTGTAAGTTGTTCGGTTTTGATATTATAGACCTTCAAAGTTGGGGTATTCTTTTATACTCATCCTTTATTTTGCTTTATTTGCCCTCGGAACAGGACCACTTAGTTATGTTAATATTCGTGTGTAATTAAATATTTTTACGTCATTATAATCTCAACTATTTATAAATAACGCACAAGGGTTATGAATACCCATATTATTAAAACAGTTTTCTTTATTTTGTGATGCGCAAGTATTACGCGTATGTTAAGAAACTAAGAATGGCAACTTTTTCCCGGAAATCTTTTTTATTACATGTGGGCTAGTGGGCTAGGTCTACTCCGGAGTACACGGTAGATATGGGCAAAATACTTGACGAAAAGTGTTTTAGATACATGTTACAAAATACCCTTTAAAATGTAATTTAAATACTACATACCAGCTATTGATTATACAAGATAGAAAATAGCATTTTGAAATGCACGTCAAATAATATATATTACTAAAAATTATTCCCATGGTTATTAATCTTTTATAAAATATCATTGTGTTTGTCCTGGAAATACTGCATTTCGCTTCAAGCGAACTTGTTTTTCAAACTTTGCGTCACTAAGTCTGTATCACTTGGGACAATGTATAATTCCTTTAACCCAGAAAAGTCTTTAACGGGCTCATTTGGTGGTAAGTTTGTATTACAATTAAAGAAAATATTCCTTACCAGCGGATAAATATTCAGTATTTTCACTTGTTTCGATTTATCTTGCATGAATTGCAGTACTTTCAGTTAAATTTCATTAACCTTTGTTGCTTCTGGCTGAGAGTTAAGTTCTTCACTTATAACAAACCATTCATAGTTTATTTTGTAGAAGTCTGTTGGTTTTAGTCGAGATTGCTTGAAGCAACGTTCATAAATTTAGCAGCATTTATAAGAATTTACTTAACGTACTTTATGCAATCAGCACCACGATCTGCAGGTAACCATTTCATTTTAAAGAATGGCTGAGTATAAACTCCTGTTATGGCTTCATTCACATCACAAGACAATTGTGGAAATGTTTTTTTAAATATATCTTCCAGTGCATCCTCCATGTCTTGTGGAAGTGGTGCGCAATACCTGAAATGTATTTTTTTTGCAGACCTTCGAGTCTTTCACGTAGTGTAAACAATATTGGCAACGCCAGGCCACAATAGCAGCCATCGCCATGTAAGCGGTCAATAGTTGTTGCAGATGACTTGAAAGTATCGCTATACTCATTGAAGTAACACAGTTATATTTCCTTCAAACTGCACTTAAGTCGAAGAACTGAAAAAAACTTCTTGTGATCTCTCTTGAAACCGTATGATCTGCCAGATTGAGGCATACATTGAATTCCATCGGCTGACACAAGGATAACTTAATTTAGAGTTAAGTATAGAGCAAATGTAGTCTGCAGATTTAAGTCATTCCCGTAAAGGGCGCAAATAAAGATGGTTTCAAATATTCGTGCAACCCAGCCACGTGTTTTGCAAGTAAAATGTAAAATACAAATTACTGCAATTAAGTATTTTGATACAAATAACAAATAATATGCAAGACATTTATTATAGATANATGTAAAATACAAATTACTGCAATTAAGTATTTTGATACAAATAACAAATAATATGCAAGACATTTATTATAGATACGAAATACATATCAATCGAACAGGCATATTTCAATTATTTTAGTTACTGTCCATCTCTGGGTACACCAATCACCTATCCAAGTGTACATACATTACCTTGTTAAGTTGTAATGGTGATGTAACTTACTAAAATATTATATTAATATTTTACTTGAAATTGTTGAAACATTCACCAGTAAAAAGTTCAATCTAAGATGTGTGCAGTATCTTCCCCATCATTAAAAATTCTATAGGCAACTAATTCTTGTTTTGAAACCAATCTCGCTTTTCGGTAAAATTGCAAATGAGTAGATCCACGAAAAATTTCTAGAATATTGAGCAGTAAATTTAGCTGCGAGTGCTGTATTGTAATTATTATTTATAGGTTGAAACTTTTAAGTATTGTTTTTCTTGTAGGTGATATCAAAGAGTTTGAAATTGCAGTGGTCTTTCTTTAAATGACAACCCAGAAAACTTTGCTTCAAAGGGGCATCTCTGCGGCAAGCCAGGTTTTTATTAACTGTTCACGCCACTGCATATATGAAACATTACAATTTTGAGAGTTCATACCATGACTATCCATTACGATGTTAAATGACTGGTAACAATCGGCAAATATGTACAATGTATTATAAATTGTGAACTCGGTGTCAGTGTTCGAACCACCTGAGTGATACATACACGACACTACTTTGGCTTCCAGGTTGTGATACGCACAGCACTATCCACTCGAATGCTATTCTTGGTGTTCTCGCCTGAACACAATTCATTCCGTATGGACGCTAATAGGACAGAGCTTAGGTCAGAGGTAGGCTAATTACAACAGCTGTAACAGGGCCGTGCTTGTACAGTTACATGTTTCAAGTGCAGTTGTAGTCTAAGTAGGAATCCACGTGCCGCATCTTGCCTAATAAACCGGGGAGTGAAAGTTATGGATGGCAACCAAAGTAACTGTGTATTTTTGGCATGTTTAAAACTATGAAAGGAAATTGCGAGTTAAATAATGCTGTTGTAAACAATACTTATGAGGAATAACTCCAAAGTTACAATGTAAAAATATATATAAATCTACGCTTACAAATGTTCGGTAATTTTACATTTTGTATGACTAATTTGTAAAAAAAAAAAAAAAACCACAGTACGTGTAACTTTACACAAATCTTCTTAATAAATCAGAAAGTACTGCAAGTCTTTGGTGAAAATACATGGCTGTATGGCTAAATAAACATAATGTCGGTGTCAATTTACACATTTTGAATTATGTGTAAAACTACATCCACTCCCTGTTTTAAAACCTTAAATTGTGTATTTTTACTGCTACATGGTCGTTGTATGAACACTCAATATCAGTGTAGGTGTACAGCTTTCATTGTGAAATTTTACAGTGACCGTGTATAACTCTCATAAACTATCAAGTTACAAAACGAAATAAAATAACGCNTTTCATTGTGAAATTTTACAGTGACCGTGTATAACTCTCATAAACTATCAAGTTACAAAACGAAATAAAATAACGCGAAAATTGTACAAATACACAAACAAAGTATGTGAGTTAACATGACAAAATTGTAAAAGAACATATACTGACGGTCAAATTACTTAATAAAACAGTGAAACATAAGAAAAATTACAGTGAGTGCGATTTACTTTTTAGTAAGTGAAAGACATAAGTGGTGAAATTACAATTTCAATGAATGAGTACATTTACTTACCGTTGAGAAATAATATACGAATGTTGTATTTTATTTTCTCTTACATGGTAATAGTAATTTTACACCATTCTATTTAAAACNATTTTCTCTTACATGGTAATAGTAATTTTACACCATTCTATTTAAAACTAGTTGTACAATGTAAACGTTATTTTACTTATTTGAAGATACATTTACTTGGATGCAGAGTAAAAAACCATTGACATATGTATATCTAAAATTACACCGNTTTCATTGTGAAATTTTACAGTGACCGTGTATAACTCTCATAAACTATCAAGTTACAAAACGAAATAAAATAACGTGAAAATTGTACAAATACACAAACAAAGTATGTGAGTTAACATGACAAAATTGTAAAAGAATATATAATGACGGTCAAATTACTTAATAAAACAGTGAAACATAAGAAAAATTACAGTGAGTGCGATTTACTTTTTAGTATGTGAAAGACATAAGTGGTGAAATTACAATTTCAATGAATGAGTACATTTACTTACCGTTGAGAAATAATATACGAATGTTGTATTTTTTTTTCTCTTACATGGTAATAGTAATTTTACACCATTCTATTTAAAACTAGTTGTACAATGTAAACGTTAGTTTACTTATTTGAAGATACATTTACTTGGATGCAGAGTAAAAAACCATTGACATATGTATATCTAAAATTACACCGACATCAGTGGAGACACTGCTGCCACATACATTAAGTGTAATATTACACAATTTTATACAGTGTAATTCATTGCTTCCTTCATACATTTATGCCGTTTTTCACATTTTTTCGTGCGTGTATAGGGCTATTTTGGTGGGATGTAACATTGTTACTTTGCCAGAGAGACGGCGTTTGTTTTTGTTAGTAATATGAATGCTTACTTTTTTGTCATTATTTTGACTGTGTTAACTCGTCTAATTGAGAAATCACAAGAGGCAGAAAAATGTCGTAGGTTAAGTGGTGTATAAGCTAATACTCCAAAGTCTTATATGATTTGGTTTTTGACACGCGCCTTAACATTAACGAGAAGCCAGTTTTACTACAGACCTGGCTGCAAGCGTTATTAAAACGCTGTAAACATAAGCAGCGTGTAAAAATTCAATTAAGTCAAGTTAACGTCAATTCATTCTTACCAAGCAACTTGATTCGCCATTAAATACTTTGTGGGCAGTATTTATGACTAAATTGCGGTTGAACTTAGACCGTTTTATAGTCACATATAAAGAGGGATATTTTTTTATTCATACAGCCAAATGCTTTGGCAAAGTATCTCTTCCCTTAAAACACATTAGTTAAACCAATACTTATGACCATCTTCATGCAAGCAAGATGTATGTTCGTTGTGTAATAGCTTACTGAGTAAACTCCCAGCCGTTCGTTGATGCAGATTCAGATTATTTTAATACAAACTTGTACCCTCCAGAACTGAAGTAAATCCTAAAGTTATTTACAGTAAATCAAAGCCTTATTTTCTAAGTGTTTGGAACGAAACACGTCGTTTCTTCTTAGTAAGCATAAATTATGATAGAAAGAGTATTTTACCTGATCACTGTTTCGTTATGTGAGCAGAAACTTTGTTATCAGATTTACACGCAATGTCGATAAATTAAAACCGAAATTACAAAATGTTAGAAGAGCTTCGATAATTTTAATAATTCAATAACTTTTTAAGAACATCAGAATATATCTGCAAAAAAAACAACAATCTGTAATATTAAAATTTTTATAAATGATATTCGATTAAATATTTACAGAAAATAATTGTGAATTTTTTTAGTTTTTACGAACAAATTTTTTATCACTGGAAAAATTTTCAAGGCTCATTTATAAAATACTTTGTAAAGAGCACAGCTGAAGTTGGGTAGAATGTGTACAGAATAACTTTTGTATGAAAACTGTTCATGTAATGAAACGTTGCGTCTGTAAGAAACTAATGCGTGAAATTAAAGAAAACAACTCGAGTGCGATTTTTTTTCAAGATACTGACAAACTGTAGGGAATTTAGCTTACACACATTTGCATATTTAATTTAATTTTCTCTTATACGCAGTCCAAACGTGTTTGTATACATTTATATTTGCAGGCGAACATTTTAAAATTATGTTTCATTTTGTTTGAATGAAATGCCAATATTACGAACAACATCGATACGTTGCATCCCCAATCGTAATGCAGACTGGAACGGCGGTAAAAAACGAGCACGTGGTGATGCTAGAAAAAAATTGGCGGGAAAAAGATATTCCAAGTTCAGCGTGCAGCCGATAGATGGTAGCACTTCGCCGCGAAACACGCGGCAAGGAGAAGTCTTCCCTGGCTGCGTACGAAGCACTTCCCTGTAACTAAATATTTTTCTTATACTCATTTTCAGTTTTTAGTTAATTATATACTTGTAGCGCTACATGTAAAACTACTATATGTAAGAAAAAACTTAGTTTTTTTAATTAGCAGTAATTTAGTAAAATTTTACGAACGGTGTGCTTTCGTTTGAAATCGCGTAAGTTTATAAGTAAGTTCTCACAACTTTGGTCTTAATGTATTGGCGTTCATTATCTGTTGCGTCAAAAAATTTTACAAAACGAATTTCATTTTTTTATTGTAAACTGCTGAATCACACATCTGTTTAAAAATGCATAAAATTTTCATAAACGTTCATACTCCGTGGCTTCAATTTTTTTTTTCAAAAGGTTTATTCGAATGTGATGCAAACGCAAATCAAGACTTCAGCTAAATTCCGTTCAGTAACTGGCAGTTTAATTGCAGTGTTTTTAAAGCAACGTAGGCCTTATCTATTATCAATCCAGAAACATGAATTAGAATACGTGAGCTATAAGCAAAAATATACCATGTCTGTTTCAGTGTTCGGATATTGTTGCACAGTTTTATTTAAGTAAACCATAAAAATATTGTAAAGGTCATGGAATAGTTATAGCATCATGTTCTTTGGTCAGGACTTTGCTTGCGCTATTCTGTAGTCTCTTTTTACAGTTATCTAAAAGCCTCGTCGTCAGTGTTTAGTTAAAAAGGACAAAGTTTTTGCTCAAAAGTGGCTTTACAATGATTCCAAAATATACATTTCAATTGAGCATACAGTTTGCTTATCAATACTGGGTTTTCCTGTATGCCTTCTAAAGGAAAAAAAAAATTCTATGTTTGTGACTGAATGGCTTTTCATGGATTTCGAAAATAAATTGATGTCTTATTGAAGAGCAACGATCTAAAGTAAATGGGTAAACACAAACTTTTGTAGGGATAATCAAGTTTTCTTGTTTTTGGAATTCAACTGTAAGGTTTTTTTGGTTTTTTTTTCCATTCTCTTTAATTTTAATTTTTATCACACTTTCAAATGCCTAACGGTTGTTGGAACAGCACGACTGTGTCTGCGAGGACACTTTCTATGTGCGGAAGTGCTGAATTTTAAAATGTTTGGCATTACGTTTCTCCTGTATTTAATAGAGCACCGTG
This sequence comes from Clitarchus hookeri, assembly GCA_002778355.1. Taxonomy (NCBI): domain Eukaryota; kingdom Metazoa; phylum Arthropoda; class Insecta; order Phasmatodea; family Phasmatidae; genus Clitarchus; species Clitarchus hookeri. Next base: position 144,699 of record NQII01002976.1, read on the forward strand.
GAAATTCAGCAAGAAGGATCTTACTATCAAATAAGTTTATCAAGAAAACCTCACTGAAGAATCACCAAATATTAAATTTTTGAATGTTAGGGATGATGTTTAATTATAGGAGCTGTACAATGTACTGGGTGAAAATTTTATTAATAGCTGGGTAATTATTATTAAAATCTAAAATTTATCTGCTCCTCTTATTGAAATAAATAATTTGGGCAAAATATCGTCTTAACACTTTCATCATGAGTGATCAAGTAACAAAATATATGACATGTGATGCACCATCTCTCTTTTTTTTTGGGCGAAACATATAATTAGTATAAGTTCGTGTCATACTGTGGCTATGAAAGATTGTTTCTTTCTTCATAAAACACTCGGCAGGTTAACGAAATATTTCGTAAGAACATATGTGCGGGAAGTGGATCCATCGAAAATATGATTCATCGAAGTTAAAACACATTCAGTGAAAATGAACCACCTAGCATATTTTCAAATAGTTATCAACATGCTAAGAACTTACCAGTATCATAAAAAATTTTTAGAACAATTAGGTTAAATGTTTAGTAAAAAGCCTAGAGTATTTCGCGAAATTTGGTTCATACTGCAGTGTTGCTAAAAATTATATTTTCAGAATAAATTTTGTATAGCTAGGCGACAGAGAGACCATGTGTACAATTAGAAAATCATGCAACTATAAAAAAAAAAGTAAGATAATTAATCAGTTCATAATTTTGGGAATACTTTTAATGCCTTGATAAACTGCAGACAAAACACCTGCAATTCGGACCTATAGTGCGTTTATTAAAGAAAACTGGACCTTCTGAAATTAAACGCCATTATAATAAAAAGAGCTTAAAATTATGACATAACGTTAAAATTTCAAGAGTATGTTCTATACGTCTTTAGAATTTTTCAACGACTTGTTTACTTGTGTACAAAATTTGTGAGGCCAAATTTTAAATNTACGTCTTTAGAATTTTTCAACGACTTGTTTACTTGTGTACAAAATTTGTGAGGCCAAATTTTAAATAAATAGTTATCAGTGCAAATAAAACCTAAAGTAATTATTACGTTCAATAAAATATTTCAAACGTAAAGTTTACGGAATTTATGACATTATAAATTCAAGGTCGTTAACACTGCGTAAACAATTTTTTTGCTAATTTTCAGAGAGTTCTAGGATCGCAACCATTCCTGCAGAGGAAAATGAACCTTATATTTACAGGAATCCATTCATTACGAAATACTCGCGTACTTTTCTCCCCAGTTTTATCAGTAGTTTTCGAAGGAATATATATTTTCATTATTAAATAAAAATTTTTTAAGAGTGCCCTAAGTTTGAAACCATATTTGTTCTGTAACACCTAGTTAATAACTTAGTCGTTTATTTTAACCGAGTATTTTCCATTCATGATAACAAATTTTTTACTATTTTTTTTAATTTTTAAGTGTTTAGAATATTGTGTCCCTTCTATTAGTAATCATCACAAGAACTTGCTAAGCACACCATACATACACTATGACAGGCGAAAATATACAGTTATGTTATTAAATTCTTCATCAATATTCAGATTTTTTTGGCAGATACTGGTGTTGTTATTAATGGTTTATTCGATTTATTGGAAAATTATATATACTAACCTATAATGTATATCAACTTAAACATTTTTACAACAGTACAATATTTATTTTTGTGTATTTTGTAAATATTTCTTAAAATCATTTCAGTATTTCACCGAATAAAGAAAAACGTCTTTATATTTGACAGGCATTGTTGAAAAATTTAATAGATCTTCTTTCTCAGAATTTTTCTTACTAACATAAAACTAATCGCTTTGATCTGAAATCCAAACAGTGCTAATTAAAGTTTTATGAATTCGCCCACAAGTGTTTAAATATTGGCGAAGCATTTCAAAAACTTGCTGTACAAAAAACGTCACCACCCAAGAAGCCAAATTAAGTCGATAAGAGGTATTATTATTATTTACGGTCAGTGGAATGTTACTGCATGGGCGAAAATCCAATAATACACAATGAACCTGTCAGAAACTCCATTTAAGTGAACATAGACTTAACAAAACATATTTTATCTAATAAATACATTTTAATCTGAAGTAATTTATGAAACTGCAGAGAAAACTAATATTGACTATAGAGAAAAGCAATGACATTTTACGTACTGTCTCAATTGTGCCAGCTTGTCATTGAATGACGTTTATTTATTATTAAATAATGTCACAGCTTCAGTGTTCCAGAATAAATCGGTTAGAAAGTGATAATACCGAGATTTTTTGTTGGGCAAGGCTTTTATATGCACGTGATTAAACTAGTACAAGGGATCCTTAAAAAAAAAAAAATTTATTTGAAAATCTGGACAAAATATATTTAGATCACGAATTTTAATTTTATCAATGTAACATATATCTCCTGATTTAAAATCACCTGTAACATCGAACACGCTAAATAAACCTCTATGTAGTTTTCTACGGCAATTATTTTATTTTACTCTTTCACTACGAATTTGTTTATTAGAATTTTTCCATATGAATCAAATAACTTTCTTATAAATACATCAATGTTCATTTCATTACCCCATTATTGCAATAATTGTTATGGTATTCTTAGCAAAAAATTAAAAAGTGGTTTTGACGAAATTATTCTATGATTCCTGTGTTCAATGCTGTTTGTTAACAGTCCAATTAACGATGATATATGTACAATAAATCACCTTACTTTGGTTATTATTTGTACGGTATACCTACATTAGTTCAACGTGTTGAGCCCATTTATATGCTGCTACCGTTTAAGGATTTTGCTGTTATATTTAACACATTTGTTTATCATTAACTCAGAGGTTTTATACCATGAAAATTGTTCATTTATTAATATTTTTACGAGTCCTTGCGGCACCTACAGGCTGTTTGTGCAAGCGTTGTGTTAAAAACTAATTATTAGTTATTTCTCCGTTTGCTGTAACAACACTTTCGTGTAAGGTTACAGAAGTCGTCTTACTTATTATTGCTGGGTTTCATAAAATGTATATGCACGTTAACTCAGATCAAGTTAAACTCTCAAAAAGATAATGTAACTGTTAATTATTGCGACGGTAGTTCATGTATAAATTGAGTGGTCAGAGTACTGACGGTAGATCAGTTATAGTTAGATCAGAGTAACTGAATAAGTATAACACTTTTTTTCGAATCTGAGAATCAAAAATAAAATGTAATGAATTTGGACACCACATTAAAATACATTTATTGATAAATTTATTTTGAAAATTAATTATGTTCAGGTACATATAGAAATTTAAGTGGAAGCTACTCTGCGTTTTATTTGAACTCTACATTATCATATAAAAACTTAAGAAATGTTTTGTTTAATATTGATGTATGCAGTAAAAGAACTTAAGATAAATGTTAAACATGTTTTCATTGGAGGAACTCCTTCGTATGAACGGTGCATTAATTTCACTGCCGTGTTGAATGCAATGTGTTCTGAATTCTTTTTATAAGCTTTTCACGCATGAAAATATCAAGAAACAGTGGTAGTATGTGTAACATCTGAAGAAATTTTATGTGCATACTTTTATTGAATTATCATTAATTTAAAGAAATTTTTTGTGAAAACATATTATAAATTACAATTAAAGAAGAATGTTTTAAATATTATACATGTATTTGCATTTGGACGGAATATTTATAGACGTGGGTCGGCAACAATTTCATGCAATTTTCGAAGAGAATCTGACATGCATACATATATTTACTTATGCAACACGCACAATTCATGAACTCTCAGACATGATTTAGTGCTTTAGGGATTGCACAAGTTCCAGACAACTATGCTAACCGCACGAATCATCTTACAGATAAGAGGAACAAACATTTTAAAGTCATGTGATGAAGAACTCCCTTGCCCTCCCAGTTCAAGGTTTAACAGAACGTTCTTTTTAAAATTTCCTGCTAATTTCCTTTGAATTTCAGGTATAATTATTATTATTTTTTTTAAATAGGAGCTCCAGTGTTAAATCATGTGTTGTCTTACAAACTACGTAAACATTCACAGAATACAAATTTTTTCAATACTATGATAATATTTTACTTATTCTAATGTTTGTATCAGCTTAATATTCGACACAAAAGAAATGCTCAGTCAGTTAATCATAAATAAATTGCTTTTATTTACTGGACGTGACCACCTAAAGATCGGTGACAAAATAATTCCTTGTGTTATAATCATGATTTCATTGGTATAAATATAATTATATAATATATCTGTGATATTACTCACTAATACACTGCTACCATTTTTTATTCTCATTGTAGTTAATCATCCCATAAATTTTGGGCACTTAAATAACATTGAAAATTTTTTTTATAACATAAACCAAATTAATGAAATTTAAGTGGAGCTACGTTCACTTTTCGCGACATTAAATCAGTATTTGGAAATTTCATGTTCTTTATTATATTTTTTTGTTGCAACATTGTTTGCAAATAATTTAATCGTCTATAATTTCCACGTTACAGTATGAATTAAAGCTTCCAGAGTTCTAAGAAACAAAAATTATATTTTGTAATTTTTTTTTATAAATATTAATTTTAATTGTCACCACTATTATTTCTTATCTCTTTTTAACGACATTAAAATACGAACGGTAATTCATGTGTCATGAGTGACAAAGGAAGTTCTTACATTTATTATACAATATTTTGTAAAAATGAACTTACTAATTACATAATAGTACCCGGAAAATTTTCAAATATTCCTTTTCCATTAAGAAATTGTATTATCTCGCTTGTTATGTAAAAAAGTTTCACAAAAAATCGACGAAAATGAACATATTTTTAAAATTTTCTGTAAACAATGTATCATAATTTCTGTAAGCAGCTGACTAATTATAGGGCTTGCCGTACCTACCTGCAAACATTATGTCATGTATTATTTTAATCGGTTAATAAACACATTTTATTTTAAAGTACACTCATTGCCACAAAAAAACAGGTGCACGTTTAGAGCGTATCACCCATTAGAGATGAAAGATGGTACACCGCACCGTCACAATTAATGTTGTATCTTATTTAAAAAGCTGTGATTAGCACATGTAACTTAAACCAGTGTGTGCTCGCACATGTACAACTTTGAAAAAGTGAACGTACGTAGGACAAAACTGTGTGCAGTACGATCGAAGCAAGTGTGGAGTGAACGTTACTGAGTAGCTAGCATGCATCAGCGACGCATTGGACACACTTGTGAACAGTTTGCAGAGTTGAGTGAGGGTGCATTTCTGCAGCTTTGAAGGCAGAGAGGGCGTTTGTCTAGTTGTCCGCTTTCTGGAACGTTGTGGCCAAACTATGCAACGGTTTAGGAAGCAGTGGGAACTCGAGGGAACAAAAGCATACACCAGAAAGGCTTCGGATGACCAAATATGACCACCAGAAGAAAAGATTCATCACCCGACAGTCGCGAACTCAACTGATGATCAAAGAGCCGGAATTTTCGAGGATTCATTTNAGAAGAAAAGATTCATCACCCGACAGTCGCGAACTCAACTGATGATCAAAGAGCCGGAATTTTCGAGGATTCATTTGGCCCCTAGCTAGACTCCAAAGCCCTTTGTGTACTCGAGCCTCAGTTAGTTGTTCATTGGTTGNCGAGGATTCATTTGGCCCCTAGCTAGACTCCAAAGCCCTTTGTGTACTCGAGCCTCAGTTAGTTGTTCATTGGTTTATGCTCCAGTTTTACTTCAGACCAGGCAGGACGGGATTCGGTCCCCTTTTTTCTGCAGGTAATTTTTTGGCTTAAATTTGTCCAGGGCGTGGCTTACAATCTCCGGTCCAATTTGGAAAGGAAATCAAATTTACATGTGCTTAAAATATAGTTTGTCCTCAAATGAATTCGCAAAATTTTCGGGTCTCTACTGATGATCTTTTTCTACCAAGTAGAGACTTTCAACGAAATCATCACTGACCGCACCATTGTCAAGAGACCTGTAAAATAAAAATTGCATGCTTGACATCCCATACTTAGAGTTCCATTTATACCCTGACAACAGCGACTTCGTTTGAAGTTTTGTCGAAATATGGTGGAATGGACAGCTGAGGGCTAAATATTGTACAATAAAGCTACATACATATTGTGAAAAAATGTATGTCATATTTTCTGTAATTAGTAATAGCATGAAAAACCTGCTTTCTTATTGTATGTCATTCTTTCTTATACAACATCCAAGAAATACGTTTCTTGTACCACTTCTCGTGTCGGAGGAATAGCGCCACCAGGAAATTTTTTCTTTGAATTTCGCCTTATTTCACTTTTTTTTTTTCCATTACTCAGGCAATCAGTATTAAAATGAAGACAATTGTTGAATATCTGCAATGGGAGGCACCTGGTTGCTGTTGCAGTGAGTGTGGTCGTCTGACACGTCCTAAGGTAACAACAAGCGATAAATTGACAAGAATCCGTAAAAACANTGTTGCAGTGAGTGTGGTCGTCTGACACGTCCTAAGGTAACAACAAGCGATAAATTGACAAGACTCCGTAAAAACAATACATACAATTATTAATTATTATTGTATAGATGTGCAGTGGGTGCTCTGCCATTTTTAAATAAGGCATTCCAGACGTTGTGCAAGAGTAGTTTTTGTTCCTTCGACAGAAATCAGCATTTCAGAATCTTTAAAATACGATTACAAATATTGTTTGTTCGTGTAAAATTATTGGCAGATTACAATAGCGGTTTCCTACAGTCATAGATATACCTTGGTGACAGAAAGTTCTATAATCTCTCTTAAGGGCACCAATTTTACTTTATTTCATCTATAAAGTATAATGCAACGAGGAGCGATTCACACCTGCTGACCATCATGCAAATAAGTATGTATAATGCCTTATAGTATTCTATATTCTTGAGTGAAGTTACCACTGATCCTACTTGCTTTAACTAAAATCAGAACAGTAAAATAACTCTAAAACCATATTTTAAAAATTTCATGAGCATACTTTTTTTTATACTGGGCCTGAAAGTAAATGAGCTCTTTCAAACTCTGTTGCACTGCAAAATAATTCAAATTTCCTGTGCAATTAATTTTTAAGTAACAGTCCTCCTGTGAGACAGTCTTTACGATAATTTTCCCGAAAACTTAGCAAAATTTTGACGCTAGTTTNAAGCAAAATTTTGACGCTGTCTTAGATGTTTTTGAGAGTTGACACGTAATTTAAATGGAACGTTATTGTAATTGTTTGCAATAAACCAAAACAGTACTGTTTTTTTAAGTTTTCTTGGTTTTAAACGCAAATTTTTCATACAATATCGTGGCATTTAAATTACGATTTTACATACATTAAAAAACGACGAAGAGCACAAAGCAAGAAAGGGCAATGTCAATTTTATGTCATTTTTTGCTAGAGAGATTTAAAAGTTTCGAAGTGACTGTTCAGTGTGGTTAACTAATTCAGTTCTCTGGAAACCATCGTGCTACAATTAGTGCACACTACAGATGACAAAAAATAATGAACAAAATGTTTAATCAATAATTTTTAAATAACACTGCTATCATTTTTGTCTCGTAACTCTATATTATAATCTGCGAAAATGAGGAAAGTCCATTACAAAAAATACAGGATTGAGGAATGTCACATGTAACCAATATTACATTTAGTACGTGGGTTGAAATTAAACTAAACCAAATCTGACATAGGCTACATATTACAACACATTATAACGTATGAGCATAATATAACAAAGCTCAAATGTAATAATATAGTGGAATACACAAAAATTAACAATACTACAGTTACACAAGAAACCTGCAATATTATGGGAAGATGAAAACATTTTAGTTTTGTTTCTATTCTTGTCCTTGATTTGGTGGACTGCTTGGCTAGTTGTGTGTGGCAGGATCTCGAGGTATTCCTTTCCTTTAGGATCGCAAAACTGTTTTAGATTTTGGAGGTAATTAAATTTCTCCAATAATATTGGTATTAAATATGTCACAAGAAAAGGTTATTTTTAATGGTATATTGCAATTATCCCATGTTGTGTTTCTTGGTTTTACATCATACAATAAAGCAAATGTGTGCATACACATATCAAAAGGTTGCAAACAATCACATTTTCTTTTCTTCGTGAAGGTGGTCAGGCCTCAAGAATTCGCCTTTCTGCAGCGACTCATGCAAATTATGTGGAGTATTTATGGGCACTATGTCGTCAGACTCCCACAATCCATTTAAAGTGTCCCTATGCCGCACAAGTCGAGAATGATGCTAAAAGACAATTTTTCGTATGGGCCTTGTAGCAAAAGGGCGTGTCTTTCTTTACAGTGGGGTCAGAAATGAAGACCGGTTTCGCTGTAAAGGCTGATCCACTTTACAGCGGGCTGTTTCAAATTGCGTTATCCAATCATCAAGTGCCATATTACGGCCACACACCAAATAGGAATGTCCACGCATGGAAAGTTAACTTTTATTTTTCTCAATCTTTTTGCAACACTTACCATATAATGCAGAAATGTGAAAATGGCCCAGTTCTTATTCTGTCCAGTACACGAGTCACAGAAAATTTCNCCGAGTACAGGAGTCGCAGAAAATTTCCATGTCTCGTACTGTAGGATGCGATATTGGAAATTTGAAATAATGAAGCATTGATGCTATTGCATCAGAAACCTTGCCGTCCACAGTTTCTGGGTAACAGTAGAACACAGAATATCCAGATATTAAAATATGTATGTTGAAAGAATAAAGAGACAACTGTCGCCCGATAGTACACATCATTTTTAGTAATTTTAGGAACTGATAAGTTTTTTTTTGAAAGTCCATTTTGATAGCTTCATTTGTTCTACTTGCCTTCTTATTTGTGTTGTAAAATACTTGTGCTTTGGTTTCGCGTACCTCGCTCTGTAACTTTAAGTTTCGCAGCTTGCGTTCAATTGATCCTTTATCGTCTTCTTATGCTACCAATGACAGTTCTTCTTGTAAGGTTTTTACATCTGCCTGATACATGTTCAAAGTTCCGCATATGTCACTGCGAGAGTAACCAAACGAAATATTGAACCTTGTTGTTGTAAACACTCTTCTGTAAAACCTACATGAAACTGAAGGATAGCCCTTTTCACAGCACAACTCGTACATTTTCTTTACATTCAGACTTTCTGGAATGTAGGTTATGTTACTCATTTTGATACTCTAATGGCTTTCTCTTCCTTTAAAAGAACCTTTGTGGTACACAACACATTCTGTAACACCGTCATTCATTCGGCAGTGCTTGTGATCACATTTCCCTCCGATATACTTTGGCGATTGCCCATTTAGTTTCAACGACCTCTGAAGGATTTCTACTGTTTTCTTCGAAATTCCACGCAGTGACATAAATGCTTTACAATATACAGGCTTTTATTTAAGTTGTCAATCTTGAACAATACTCACCTTATGTGTGTAGGCCTTATCATGAAATATGGCCGATTCTTCTGGTTGCCTCAAGCGCCGGTTCTTTATTGCATGAACTGATATAAGTACACATAAGTAACTGTTTTGTTCATCTAGAGACTCCATACAATACGATTCCCTAATAAGTCTCTTCACTTCACTGGTGGGAATCATAGCGAAACAGCAAAACCTTGAGCACCTACATTCAGGTGCTGTTTCGTGGGAAGATAAACGTAATTTCTTCATGACATCACGTGCACGACCATAACACTTTCTTTTCTTTCTTCCACTGTTTATTTTGCACACCTCTGCCGCCTCTTCGACGGTAAGCAACATAATTAAACTGTTTCGGTTGATGATCTCACATAACTAACAAATAGCGGTATCTGTAAACAAATACGTCATCTTATATGAAGTTATACTATTTATTGTTTGTAAACACCAGACAAAACACATGCACTGAAATGAAATACCTTCTCATGGCCATAGAGAAATTGCTACAGTTCATCATCTGTGTTGTGTGCTAACTGCCATTTGGCGGAACTGTTTGAACTAAGCTACCGCATAGAGTACATATATTGCACTCTATAGAACTTATTGTGAAAATGAAGTCAAACTATTCAAGCTCATTGCAATTCACATTTCACCTTCTTGCATTCTACACAGGCATTCCCCCTTCTTACAGAGTAAACACTTTTTCCATAGCACAATACTGTCTTGACTATTCACCTGTACGCTACGTACATAATATTATTATGTTCTCCCGTCAAAAAATGCACTATTTCCCAGAATTAACCCATATGTGTTAAAAATCTGACATTTCCCTTTCTAATCTTGTGGTCCTCGTCTCATAACAAATCAACATTAAGATTGTTAGGCCAAATACTTGCTCCTTAAAGCTCTTCTCCATTTCACAAACTTTCAGAGCGTTAGTTTTGAATAGTTTCCCATTATGACTGCTTTGTAAATATTTTGTCGTGCAATGCTTAGTAGAATGAAATCGCTGAAATTGGACAAAAAGTACACATAACGCTATGTGTGTTAATTTTGAATAAACACTTTTGTTATGCGAATGAAATTTATTCTGCTTATTTAACGAAGTAATTTCATAATCTTATTTCTTGCATCTATTTTTTTATGATAAGTGTATTTTGGAGTGCTGAGAAAAATTATCTTATTATATCATTTTTAGTAACTAATAAAAACTATATGTAATTTTTTTACATTAAATTAAAACTTTAAATATTTTGCAATCTCTAATTTTTAGTGCAACCTGTCTTTAAACCCTGGGTATTTATTTAATTAACACGAAATAGAAAACTGAGTAGACCTATTTATATTAATTTTAGCGAAATTGTGGTAGTACACACATTAACCTATTTATTTGTTATTTCAGTTATTTAGAAAAAATACAAAATTGCCAGGGAATTATTAAGTCTTATTAAAATTACAAAGCAATAAATAATTACGATTCCAAAGAAGGTACTGTCTCAAGCTAAATAATTAGTTATAAATTACTNAAACTTTAAATATTTTGCAATCTCTAATTTTTAGTGCAACCTGTCTTTAAACCCTGGGTATTTATTTAATTAACACGAAATAGAAAACTGAGTAGGCCTATTTGTATTAATTTTAGCGAAATTGTGGTAGTACACACATTAACCTATTTATTTGTTATTTCAGTTATTTAGAAAAATTACAAAATTGCCAGGGAATTATTAAGTCTTATTAAAATTACAAAGCAATAAATAATTACGATTCCAAAGAAGGTACTGTCTCAAGCTAAATAATTAGTTATAAATTACGTATTCAGGAAGAAAAGTATCGGAGAATGAAGTTGAAACGTAGAGTAACATGCAGTGTTAAATTTCTCCTTCTATATAACGTCGTGGTTATGAACCAAAATTCTGCAACGGTTCTTTTTACTCTTAACGCACCCACTCAATAAAGTTAAGAGAATCCAAAAGGATCTGTTTACAAGCTAATCCAAACCTTATCCTATGCACTAAAATGACAGACACATTTCGCCTCTTACCAGAGAATATAACTCACCATCTCTTGCTGCGTAATTGGACATAACATGCAACTATGCCACAAAGGCCTGCGAAAAGAGTAAAATGTTTTCGTAATCAAGATTAAATAAAAAATGGAAAGAAGCTTTTAATTGCTTCAAAGGATATTCTCCTATGCTACATTTGCAAATGAAATGTAGTTAAATGTCGGTTTACAGCAAATAGCTAGGCAGGCGTACTCTCATTACAGAGTATTACATTATATAGGCGTTCAAGAAAAACTAAAAAAAGTGCTAAAATAATACACCAGTAACAATGTTTTCTATTGCTCCTATAATATTATTGCAGTAATTTTTTTCTCTTCCCGTTAAAGTATTTCTATCTGAGCTGCATGAGGTACAAGTACAAATCAAAATCAAAAATTCGTCTTGAAATAATATGTTAAATACGAAAGATCGCATAGGAATTATTTGATATATCATCGAAAAAAGAAGGAAATCAACCCAAACACGTAAGTATATTTATTTATTTCAATTCCTTGAAATCAATATCATGTCTTTTTACCTGTATATTAAGAGAGTAGATAAGTTCTCAATAAAACATAATTGTCAAGTATTATTCTGACTCATTTTTCTATCTATTTCATTAATTTCCGATCTAAATGCCAAGCTCATTCTTTAAATGTTTCAACATTTATGTTTTAATTATGTTGAATTTACTGTTACATGAAACACTTTTTATAATAGAATAAAACCAAACAGTTAAATTAGCTTAAATAAACACAAAGGGTTTTAATTTATAATAGCTATAACGTTAAGTTTTTTATCACAGCTATCAATTGAAATCATTAATATAAAATCCTTTTTAAACATATTACTAAAGTTTAAAAAGATGCTAATTGTTTACTTAATATTTGACTTATTTTATCACATGTTTAAAGCGTGTCATGTACCTTAAACTTTATTAATATTCCAGTGAATGAGCATTGAGCTTATTTACTTCGATAGTAAACAAAATGTAGCGGGAAAGAATTGTTACATTAATACGTAGAGAAAACACATTTATTTTATTGTGTATGTCATCTAAAATATAAAACCTGACAGTGGTATGGAATGAAGCGAGAGAGGATTTACGCCAATGCTGTCGCGTTTATCGAAACAAAATCGACGGAGAGAGTGAACTGTGTAGTATTTCACTTGAAATACCGAGATACGCAGATGAAATATATATAAATGCGAGCGCTCAAAATAATATATATCCAGGAGAACTGAAAGACTGATTTCCCTAGGTAATTCTACCACATTTCCAGCTAAACCATTTATTCTATACAATCCTGTGTTACACTTATCTTCTCAGGAATATATTTTAAGTATTTTTATGACAGAAAATAATTTTGAATATTATATTTACGTAAAACATTTTATGATTCCTTTCAAAACGGGTTATTTCACGCTAGCATTCAAAACCCTTCATTCCACTAACTGCTTTGAATGAAATTCAGTTTGTAATCAAGGAATTAAGACCATAAAATCTGACAATAAAGTTTCAAATCAAAGTATTACATAAGAAAAATACTAGAATATTTACTATCATTTACAAAACGAAAACTTAAAAGCATGAATAATTATTTGTAAAATTTGTGCTTTAATGAACATTTTTGAGGCCAAGTTAATGTTTTCTCCGGTTTTAGCCTCAACAAAATTAATTTATTATCAGTAATAAATTCATTTATTAAAAAAAATCGCTATCCCAGAAAAGATATAACTAAAATATTAGTGTATATTGGTTCTGAGAAGAAACTTTATATTTTTTAACAAATTAACTTTCAGATAAGGGGTGAATAGGTTTGGACGTCATAAATTAACCTAATAAGGTTAATCTAAACATAGAATTTTTATGTTAATAAAATAGTTAATTGATCAGCGTGACACCATCCTGAAAACTAAGTATTCAGTTGAAAGTTTTTTTTTTCGTTTCTTTAAAAATATGTATTTAGAATTCACAAAATAAAACTGTTGAAAATTTTCTAATTATGTAATTATTCGCTAGCTGTGTAAAGTTAAATTGGTAATGATAATATAAATACCATAGTGCCAGTAATATTCTGAGTGATAAAAAATAGTGTTAGATGTATATTAATGTTATATGTATGTGTAAGTGTGTAGGTGAGTTTTGTGTGTGTAAGCATAGATAATTTTCTGTTGTGCTCACCAAACAAATAATGGAATGGTAAAACACTTTATGAACATTTTTTAGAATAGCATTTCTTGTAGGCTTCTCGTAAAATAAATTTAATTTTAAAATTTACTTGAAACATTAATAATCATTATTTTACTGATCAACAGGGAATTTTATCATTAAAAATTCAGCAAGATTTTATTTACTTACATGAAAAGTATATGTATGAGAATTCTCTAACGATAGCACTTAATATTTATTAATACACAAAACTAACAAATTAAAAAAAATTAATACCACTATTTATGGTTTTTATTTTGGTAATAATTTTAACACGAAAATTAATTCACACATGTAACTAAATAAAAATTTTAGGTATGATGTAAACATATGTCAGAACAAAAGTAAAAAACAAGGGGGAATTGGATGATTTATATTGTAAGCGTTACAACACAAACTTTTGTCAGTGTAATTTCTCAGTAATGGTAACATATCAGCAGTTTCATAAAAAGCCTTCATAATAATAAATATCTATATAAAAATAGGAATTTTTATAGAAGACCACAATGCTACAAAATTGTGGAACGATCAAAAATTACTTACTTGACGAAAATTAAGAGAGATAGATTGTTATGCTCTTACTTATGCAGGTCATAAGATTTAAAAAGCTTTTATTCATGTTATTGCTTCAAATACCTACAGTTATCATGGGAAGATATTATTTATTTTTATTACCTGACGGTGGCTGGTGTGCTTCTTCTCGAGCTTAAGATATATTCGTATCTTCAAAATATTCAAAAATACCACAGTTATTAGGTAACAATTCGTATGACTTGATCAGTTTTTGTCTTTGTAGCTGTGCTGTGGTTCATGGTTCCTCAGCCCCATAAAGCAAAAAACTCTTTTCGCAAGACTTTGCACACCTCATTTGTGCTTGTACGTGGTTGGGACTGATGGGGAGTTGATCTCAACTACTTGATAAAAAGATGCTATTTAATGGAATCTTCTGCGACCTCACCAAAGCATTTGACTGTGTAAATCACAACATACTTATAGAAAAAAATACAATTTTATGGAGTCTCGGGTACACACAATAAACTAATAAACCCATACCTTTCAAGCACATAACAAGTGTGAATCAAAGGAAAAACTACTTCATTCTACTCTGAACCAGATAAAATCAATCATGGGGTCTCACAAGCCTCAAATTAGGCCCCTTACTCCTTCTTGTTTATATAAATTACTTCCCATATGCCTTAACCCCAGGCACAACTCCAATTTTATTTGCAAATGATAAAAGCATCATAGTCTCTGGGGACTCAGTAAATGATCTTATGCAAAAAAAAAAACAGACACAAAGTTTACAGAGCTGAATGAAAAGTTTACTGCACACAAATATAATATCAACCTAGATAAAATATATATTACGAATTTCCTCACAAAGAACAGAAAAAACATTAATTCATACGTTAGCAGTAACACAGACAAAATTAATGAATCAGCCGTGACTATGTTTCTTAGCTTTAAAGTAGTTTATTTACTTAACTGGAAATCATACATTACGCACATTTTACCTAAACTAAGTTCAGCCCGTTTCACTCTACAAAGTGTTGCAGAGGTATTGAGAACAAAAATACAATAATGGTATATTTTGCATATTTTCATTCCATTATGTGTTTTTGGTATAATTTTTTGGGATAGTTCCACTGGCACTAAAAAAGTGTTTAACACCCAAAAGAGAGCCGTAAGAATAATCAAAGGCAAAAGAAAGTCAGACTTATGTCAACCTCTTTTCAAGAGTTCAGAGATTTTAACATTTGCATGTGAGTACATGTTTTCAGTACTCATATTCATGTCCAAAAACAGTAATTTATTTCAGAAAAAGGAGTCCTTTAATAAGCATGATACTAAAAAAAAAAGCACTTAACCTTTAACAATTAACTTAAAACTAGTCCAAAAAGGGCCGTCCTACCTTGGTAGTCAACTTTTCAACAAATTACCAGAACAAATTAAAAATTTGCTTCTCTAAACAAAGACTTCAAAAAACAGCTGAAAGAATTTTTTTATTGAATGTGCATTTTATAGCCTAGATAAAAATCTAAACTACAAAAATTAAGAAATTTCTTTATATAATATTATTATACACATTTCATGTTCCGGTTTTTCTCGTTCCCTTTTTCTTCTGTTTCAGTAAAACGATGACGCCCTACAGCATGGTGGAAGAAGATTAGTCACGTTATGAAGAAAATATATTACGTGTGTACGTAAATTCTGATATATATATATGTGTGTGTTTGTTTACTATGTCCAGTGTTTAAACTTTGTAAACTGTAATTTGACTTGTCCAATATCTTTGTACAGCTATGTATTGAAAAAAGATCTTACATACACAATAAAACAAAAACATTATATTCAAAAAATTGCTTTTATCTTTCTGATGGATACAAAAGTTTTGAGGTGGGGAGACACAAAGACTGCTATATAAACAGATGTTTTCCTGATCTTATAAGAATATCTTTCGAACGGAATAAGATTTAATAGCGGGCTACGTCACATATTCTGTAGTGAAGCACGGCTTGTCATACCGCATGCATAATGATCGCCTGATGTATTCGGAATATGTTACGTATATGATAACGGTCAGCTGATATCAAAATGGTTCGTTTAAGTCATGCTGGCACTCAATATTGCCATGAACTCTTGGCTGAGTTAGTCGGAACCAGAGTCTGAAATGTGCTGAAGAGTTACTTTTGGATAACGCTTTTGTTATTCGAGTTTAAGTGAAGTCGTAATAATGAGATCGTGAAATTGTTACAAGCTGGATTTTACGGAGTGTTGAGTAACATGAGGGTGCTCTTTGATTGTTCAGAGCACACTTTGTATACAGATCGCCAAAGTAATGAGTTATTGCACGTCAGCGCGCCAAAACGTTAGATAAGTAAGTTGGTTTTACAAGAAACTCTAACGTTTATAATAAGGGACATACGTTTGCAACAACGCAACAGCTCCGTGCAAAAATCCATGGCTACAATACAAATCACAAAAAGGAAAGGCCCACATATTTTGGATGGACTTCCTATAGCGTGAATTTATATTCTGAATGTTATATTTCTACTGCCACCATAGACCATAGGAATGTAAATTGTTTGTCATACTGTTATAAAACGGCAATGCTAACCATTCCTTCAGAAATCTCTTGTGATTTTCCTTAAGAATTACAGGTTTCTTAAATATTTACATTTAATATCACAAAATGCATTCTTCGTCTTCGCTGTCCATAATGAAAATCGTTGGAGCAACAGCGCAGTCATAACATTTGTATGCTTGTGTTTAGTCATTTTTTTATATACCAACTCTTTTATAATTATAAAAATGAGGCAGATTTTGCAAAAAGTGCAGTAATATATTCTAGTAAATTGTTCTACATGCGGTTATTAAATATCAATATTTATATGTAAGTTTTGGGCAACGGTATAAATTAATTAAATAAAACAACCAAAAGAGGAACCGTGTGTATATATACACTAAAGAGCCAAAAAAACTGGTATAGGCGTGCGTATGCAAATAACAGAGGTATGGAACCAATCAGAGTAACGCGATACGGTTGGAAGCGCCTATATAAGACAAAAAGCGTCTGGCAAAGTTGCTAGATAGGTTCCTGCTGCTACAATGAAAGGTTATTAAGATTTAAGTGAGTTTGAACGTGGTGTTATAGTCAGCTCACGAGAGATGGGACATAGCATCTCCGAGGTAGCGATAAAATTTGGATGTTCGCGTACGACCATTTCACGAGTGTACCGAGAAAATCGGGAATTCAGTAAAACATCACATCTTCGACATCGCTGCGNGTTATAGTCAGCTCACGAGAGATGGGACATAGCATCTCCGAGGTAGCGATAAAATTTGGATGTTCGCGTACGACCATTTCACGAGTGTACCGAGAAAATCGGGAATTCAGTAAAACATCACATCTTCGACATCGCTGCGGCCGGAAAAAAAACGTGAAAGAACGGGACAAACGACGACTGACGAGAATAATTAAACTTGACAGACGTGCAACACTTTCTCAAATTGGCGCAGATTGAATTTGCGGACTGCCCTGCAGGATAAATGGTGTGGATTGCCTCCTGCATACCTTCAGACATTAGTCGAGTCCATGCCACGTCGTCTTGCGGCATTTCTGCGTGCTTGGGGGCCCTACACGATATTAGGCAGGTGTACCAGTTTTTTTGGCTCTTCAGTGTGTGTGTGTGTGTGTGTATATATATATATATATATATATATATATATNTTCACCCTCCTCGGCTCTCAAGACCACGCTATTAATAGCCGACCAAATCTCTTTACTACTTTACACCGCAAACTCCAGCCGCACACGCCAGGAAAATGGCGTCACAGGCAAACAAAATGTCGGAACACCGTTCGCCAATCTGCGTCTGGTAACATACTCGCCAGCCGGCAGACCAGCCAATAGGTAACGTTTCGCGGCATGCAGTAAACAATCGGAAACAAGGCCCGTTACCAGAGCCACACGCAGCCAATCAGAAAAGGGGTACGCCCAGATCAAAGGAACCGCCGCGCCATTTCGTCTCTACCGAGCGAGGTGGCGCAGTGGTTAACTGTTGTCCTTGCATTCGGAAGGAGCGGGGCTCAGATCCCGGTCCGGCCATCCTGATTTCGGTTTTCTATGGTATCCCGGAATCAGTCCAGGTGAACGCCTGGATGGTTCCTTCCTACAGGCCATGGCTGACTCCTGCCCTGCTCCTGCTTCTCTGGGTAACTGACTCCGTCTCTAATGACCTCGCTGTCGACAAGACGGTAAGCCACTGCCGTAGAAGACAGATCTGGACAACTGCCTATCTAACAATGTCAGCGACTTGACGCCATTAGTGACGCATTTAGTTCATGAAGTGGCCGGAAAAGCGCTGTACCAAACTAGTGCTGTTGGCATTCTTGGTATAGGGATAACACCATAGAGATATCGACGTAATTTTCCCCGTTTTAAGAAAAAAATCGTAATTCCCCTCCATATGCTTGCAATGTCAAACAGCATAACTTTGGTAGCAGCACTCTTTGGTTGGGTTCATGAACTTAATGGGTCAGTGATGCCGTTAACTTTCCAAGCTAGTGTCCAGACCTGTATTCTACGGCTGAGCGTTAAACCCTATCACCTACCTACCAACCATTATCTCAACCTAAGAGGACCTCCTTCCGAAACTAACCTATAATAGTAGACGAATACGTTGTTTTTACAGATTAAATTAGTCTAACCTAAACTAAACTATATTAGTTGCAGTTTCAACTGATCTAGGATACTGCCAAGTAAGTAAGTCGTTTTCTCACGCACATTCGCGGTAGTAAAATCCACGATTGCCCACACATGCTTATATAACGAGATCTCTACGAGTGGCCGTTCCTGCAAGAAGTTTGGTTAAAGGGAAATACTGCCGTGGAAAGATCTCACATCCCATTAAGAGAGCAGTGTCCCTTACAGATCATGTTTATTTTGTTTCACCGGAACTTACTTTTCAAATAAAAAATTTGAAACAATTGCTTTCAGGGCTCAGTGCATATCTAAACAGTATTTTTAAGTCCACCATATGTGGCCCATGTTGCTTTTGTTGCACCTTGCTATGATTCAGTAAAGGCGGACGAGTCTAGCGAACTGCAGCGACGCGTTAGTATCCAGGCCAGGCGAAGAATCCAAAACATATTACAACAATAATGGTTCATAAAACATATCAGCGAAGCGACAGAGGATCTCCCCTCCCGGCGTCACGGTATTTGGAACAATTACGCCACCAGAAACTATATAATACTTGGCAACACTTTGTACGGTGTCCGTCTGTCTGTCAGTCTCTGTCTATCTGTGGACCTACGCCGAGATGAAGCCATCAAAATGCAGCTTGGCGTGTCGCTCGTCGCCTTCCAACTCAACACACAGCCTACAGCGACGATATCATTCAAGTTACTTATATACTGTAATTGAATAGAACCTCCGTCTCATATACAATATATAACTGTAACTCCTAATAATTGTATTAAATATGTATTCTGTCTTCTCAATTAACTTCAGTTATTTCCTCATAAAAGTGTAAACCTCCCATAGTCCCAAGACACTAGTTTATATAAAAAAATAAAAAAATAACAACCTGTAACTTTAATAAAGATTGACTTATTACGTGCTATCTTTTCACTCCCTCATGAAAGAATACATATTTAAATAAGTGCATTCTGGTAACAGGAATTCTGTATGTAAGTATAAAGTTTGAATTTTTACATTAAATCTTAACGGTAAGTTATAAACATAAATAAATAAACACAGTTTGCCAAGATACAATCAAAATAAGAACGTTTAAGAAAAAATTATTTACCATATTTTCAGCATATTGCATCCCTTTTCATTGTAATATAAATAATTCCCTGAAAAAGTATAACGCTGGTGAAAAATGACATTTAAAAAAATTAAAACAATTATAAGAATTTGGAATTTATAATTTTTTTCGTAGTGACTTCGATAAAATTTTTATCTGTAACCAAACTTTTTATTTAAAAAACTTTCTACTATTTGCATGTAGGAAAATTTACATTATGATTCTAACATCTTCGGAAAACACGTGATAAATTTTATTTTTCAAATGATTCGGTATTTATATTAAGTAACTGCCTGTTAAATGTAATTAAACATTAAATCATCATGAAAAATTAAAATAAATGCTCTTGAACAAGCTAAATATCATCCAGGAGCAATTTTTGTTTTAGATTTTAAGGATAATTAATAACTTTGTTATATGATACAAAAGATAACTTTATACAAATCTATTCTATACATGTTATAAATCTCAACGTGTCTCTGTCTGTATGTTAGTGCACGTATCACTCGTTAACCACGTATCCGATTTACGTGTTTTTTTTTAAATTCATAGCTATGTTCTCTGACCAGGTTTAAGTATATATTTTGTTACGTAAAGTAACATAAAGAATAAGCAGTGACGATAATAGTAAATCAACTCGGAAAAAAGTTAGCTGCCAGCGCGCTCTCTTGCAATATCCAGTCTAAACCGCTAAACATGGAACAATATCACGTAGTAAAGAATTGTGTAGGATAAAATAACTAAAAAAAACCTTCGTGAGAGCAGATAAATACTAATAAGCGTTTTTACCATTTAATTCACAAGTAACATTCAATGACAAAGTTTTTCCCCTTGCATTCATTAAAATTGAAAATCAAGTGCAGACATTGCCAGGAAAAAGTATAAAAAGCATGGGCCCACCAATACCAGATAACATAGTAGATCCGACCGTTAACAATGACTACATCAGGGAAACTTCATATAATATATTAGAATTTCACACCACCGCAACTCACTGGATCGTAAAAATGTCTTCCACTACAGAAAAACCACGCTACATCATAATGGTGCTTCAGGCGAACAAACAGCATAGTATCGGAGCCGACCAGTTCACGTTCGAATACAACAAAGTCGAAAACGTAAATATATTTTTGAATAGCAAAAGCTATCCGTATATCGATCTGAACACTACGTTCAACCAAGAAGGTTTTATTTTGCCATATTATATGTATTCGCAATTCCAATGATCGAATTATGGACGTGAGGCGCATCCCATCTTGAGCCCCGAAAATTTCCGAGACATTGCACCTTTGCTTATATTCGGTACATCGAAGCTTAACAAGTGTGTGAAAAATGGCATCGTCGACTGCCAGATCGAAATAATCACCAAGGAAAACATGCTCGCGAATACCGCAGCCTACTGATCGATACTTCACGACAGGATCGTTCAGTACGATTGTTTTTCCAGCCTGGTAAAATAATCTGTTAATTGAGCACGTAAATACGCATGTCGTATAAGTGTACTTCAACTTGCAAGGGTTAATGGAGTCAAAACGACTTCGTGTTCAAGGAAATCGCAGTTAAAGATTGTCATGGCGTGACTCGAACCCGCAACTTCTAGCCTCCGTATCCGTGGAAACTGTTGGACGGAAAGATCAAGAAAACAAACTCCTGGTTGACCAAGTACTACTACGGACTGTGCTAGTACTTAGGCAAGATTCCGTATTATCAGATGGGAAACGTGCTGAGTGACTTGCCGATGCAGTATCTGCGAGGACAGATTTTTAAGGCGGGGCTCGGGCAGAAAAAATGCCTGAGTAATTTTTGCATAAACGAATTTGAAATAATCGACGTACAGGACGATCATGGGTGTCCTTCCCTTCGTAAAATGAGAAAAGAAAAGGATCGGAGTTCTTTGGTGAACGCTTCGAAAAACGCTCTTGTTACTTTACAAGTAGAATGCTCATTTCACAGAGATAAAAACACAGTTATATATCTCGTAGCAGGATCATTATTTTTTTGGTATGCCAAGCAGCGTTCGAAAAGAGCTCTCAGACGTTATTTCGCCAGATGTAGAGTCGGAAAAAAAATACTGTTATGTGCTGGTGTAGATGAAAAATGATCTTCAATATTTGCTGCAAACACCTGATGCAAGTCCTATGCGTGATATGAAGCTGTGTGAAATACGAAGATACCTCATCACGTTACAGTCACGTGTAAAGATGACGTCATTCTACAATGCGAAAAAAAATTATGTAAATAAACCGAACCAGAAAATCAATTTGTCGTCTAGTCGAGCACGAGTCACCGCGGGAGCTCGATGAAAGCATTTCATCAGGATAATATTTATGTCTTGTCATTTACAGAGGTCTCTCAAATCACCTATTCGTTCTGGGAGTCTGGATCACTACATACGTACGAAGGAAAATGTGATGGCTGGGACCAATGGTTATATTCAGGGACTCCGGGTGATTGCGAGCCTACTCAACAGTTGATAACTTGCCGTACTCCTGTGAATTGCGTTGTTCATCACATGTAACGGAATACGACTCTTCCAGCAACCGTGGACCAGGTCCTGGAATTTACAGCAACTGAGAGTCGAGGCAAGGTCGACCGGGCTCCTACGACCACAGAAATTAACACCCCTGACTGCTCCACCCAGGTCTGCATACGTCGGCAAAATAATACCAGCTAGGCTTCCACTGAAACGGTCCTAACTAAACATCGAAGTTCGTGCCGCAGCCACCGTGTTGTTACCACAATGCAAAATAATTATGGGTAAACTGTATATAAACTTCCAAATGTGAAGTCACCTGCTGCCACCAACATGGGTTCGTCCACAACCGACTTTAACTTGGAAGAAGGCACTTTGAACATTCCCGTTCTATTGCGTCAGATCGAACGTCAAAGAATGCTAATAGTTTTTACGAACATGTTTTGGCTCGCACATTAAAATTTTAAAGACTCAAACTTTACGTGTATTTATAATTTTTAACTTGTGTAAATAAAACATTCATGTACAAAAATTAATTACCGGTATATTTATATTTTAAACCTTTCCTTTTTTAAATATAACATTACATTTTTTGCTTAGTAGGTAAAATGGGGAAAAAATAAATATTAGTGAAATTTTTTTTTCAATTATTGGCTCGCGGAAACTGCAGTACCGAAGGAGCAAGGGGGACTGTTTCCGAGATCATTATGGACTTTTAGCGGACGAAGAAAACAGTAAAAGCTTGCGCGGAGTAATTCTCCAAGTCCAATTGGATGTACTCTGTCAGACGCGCNCCGATAGAAATATTGCCATGCTGGGTTCAATACGTGTTTCCTGGCGGCTAGTGGTTTTCTGATCTCATTCATGATTAGCTGTTCTCCCGGATCGAAATAAAAGCTCGTGGGCAGCATAGTTCCGCTGGTATCCTCTCCAAGACGATTCTGGGAGCTTCAATGTAGTTTTTACGGCAAAGAAAAACTCCCAGTCCATTTATTAGCCTTTGGCCGTCCCCTACCCCCACTCCATTACTTTTTTATTGGACATTGACATAATTGTGTTGATAAAATATTAATTCTTTAATGGTAAATTATATATATAAGAAAAAAAAAACTTATTTAAGGGTCCTGCCTACCTAGCAATAAAATTGCAAATATAGGTAATTTTTTTATTCACAAGCGTACAGACACATGATGAAAGGGAGGCAGGCTGTGGTGGGGGTATACAGAGCATTATAGGGAGGGGGGATGGGCACTTGCTTATAAGCTTTAGTATGGGCATCGATGCGTCATAGTAGTATTGGCATTGAAGGCTCCGTGCTGGGAATACTTTAAGGAAATTGGCAGCCATCTTCGTAATGTAATCGGTTGATTTCCGGTCCGAGAGTGTCGAGGCTCTTTATTTAATGCAGGGGAATTATTCGAAATTATGTGTGCCTCTGCATCTATCGCCTCAGTACGATGCGACGCTGCACCATAGGAGACCATGGTAGAATCCGGCGCTGAACCTATAGCAACAGTCGGCATCGCGACGGAGACGCCCTTCTGGAGCACCCGGGTGGCACCCTTAACGGAGCACCCAGATGCCGCCCTTTCGCGGCTTCTAGACGGGTGAGTTGGCTACATGTGACAACATAACTGAAGGTTCCTTGCTGCTGGAAGCTGGCAACGTACCGCAGCTGGAAAATGGATCGCCCAAAATGACTGTTTTACATGTGCAAACAACGGGGACTTTCTTCCAACGGTGTAAAATACTCACCCGTGTTGGTACAGTTCTCTCCGGTCTCTGATATTACTTACACAAATGCTGAAAGATGCTTTTGCTGCGAAGACATGTAGTCTCTGCTGACTTTCGATGCTAACCCACCATCCCATCTGTTTGACAGGAATGCGATTGGCCAGTGTTTAAATAACTTTGAAAGCATTTTACGCGTGTTACTTTACGATGTTGCCGATACACACGTCGAACTGACTAATTGCGCGCGTGTTCTCACGGACGTGAAATGTTACATGGAAGGATTTATGCTGAGTTTTCTACCATCCTAGAGTCGGCAGCTACATTAGACATTTATATGGATGTAATAATGCGATTTTAAAGACACACATTTTTTGCTTCTATACTTGCGAACCAAGCATTTTATCCTAATTTTTGGTGTAAAATTGATGTGTAGTTTTTAAGTTAAATATAGCGAAATCTTATTTAACTTATAACTGTGCATGTGTGTGTTTTCTCCATGTAAAAAACATAAGTTTTTTTCTTTAGTATAAATATTAATTGCGCTTGCTTTTGCATTTGAGAAGGGAAAAGTACGTGTAATATTTCTTAACAGTTCCTCGTATTACATAATAATTATGCTTGACTTATTTACCTACAATATTAAAAAATATTTTCAAAAAATTGTTGCCCATTATAAGTTCTGTTTGTTTTACTAATACAAAAAATGACTTGCATTAAATATTTAGAAAATAACAATTTAAAGAAGCGTATTCAATTAAAAAAAAAAGGTGCCCGGCACGATAGTACCGCCAAGGACCTACATTAACTACCTCTAGAGAGTGTGAAGACGTAAGAGGAGTATGCTGACAGAGGAGGTGTGATCGCGAGACGACCTTCATTATCACACGTCGCACAAGAGTGCTGCCAGCCTCTGCCTATCTCTCTATCTCCTCTGCATCGCTTGCATGTAGCAGCAATAAAAACACTCACGTCCATTTTAAAATTATTTCAATACGAATTAAATACTACACACATACTTGCAAACAAAATTATTTATTTTACGTCATAATTTCAAAAAAAAACTAGTAAGAAAATTTTATTTGTTATATAAATACATCGTGTTTACACATCATACGGAAGAAGATATTTAGCAATATATAAATATACATACTATATTTACAAAACACGCAGGAAAAATTTTTTTTACATGATAAACATATTTACTGAAAAAATATAAATTATTGGTGTACAACAAACAATTATGAGATAATGAAACGCATCGACATTTATTTGTATATAATAATGATTTTTTTACACATAGCATAAAACATACTTTTTTTCCATCAAAACTCTTAATCATGCAAGTTAAAATTTTTGTTATACTGTAGAACACGTGTGTTTTGTCTACTAAAAAAATTACGAGGTGAATGGGAGGTTTTATCACCTGAGTTTTTCTAAAGATACGACAAAGCTCATATGCACATACATGCACGAGTACCTCTGTCCGTGTGTCCGGTGGGGTTCTAACCTCCAAACTGCGCCAAGCGCCATCACATCGTCCAGAGCATACTTTAAAAAGTTTATCATTTTTAATTTTGTGATCAAATTTGCAATTTTCTCTGTTGTACTTGCTTGAACGTCATTAGCCCACAATTTATTTTTTCATATTTCCGATGTTTATGGGAAATTTTGTTTTGGACGTCACAAGTGAACCCTACACTCGTCATTGTCACAATATTTCACTAATTATTCAAGATTATTACCATCAAAGATGCTTCTTTCAAGGAGGAAATGAGCATTTTTGTCACACCGCTCCACAGTTGCGCTAACAGCCGGCTGGTCCGTGTAGGTTACGTCGTGCAGTAGAGGATATGTACTTGCATATTTCTTCTCGGGAATGAAATTATCACCAGGACGCGCTCCACCGTTGTGAGAAGACTTGGTATAATGTCTCGGCCTCGAGCCTAGGTGCACTTCGCATGCAAAAGGCGTGCAGGTGCAGGTCCACTCTGGAAAAATTTGCCTTTTCACAACATGGTTATGTCTATCACATTTCTCCTGCCATCTACGCACATAATTACTTTTTCTTTTTCGGAAAAGTTTGTACACTACGCTTTTGTACATTCTTGCCTTGCATATGAGGTCATCACGATCTTGTTTGATCAACTCCTCTAGCGAACGAGGAAGCGTACAGTTAGGGTATGAATTGTAAACGTAACAGTATTTACATTTGCACGTTAATGTGTCCTGCAGATAACAGCCTTCGAAATCATCGTAGCAGCATAGCCATTGAATTGTACCGTCACAAAATTGAATTTGCAGAATGCCTTGAGCTTCTAGAAAACTTACGTGTCTGCACCCTCAATTCAGTTCACTGTACTTGCTTACATATTCTGACCTGAATGGAGAAAATTCGGGGAAGGACACTTACATTTCTTCTTCGATGTTACTGTATTTGAAGTCGGAGTTGATGGGGCTCTCTGCGAAGCTGAGAGAGAAAGCTGTATGACGTTCTGGCCAATGGAGGCTGGTACGGGTTGCCTGATGGTTGCGGGTTCATGCTAGTAGATGACATTGAAGTTGTTTCTCGTGCCAATATAGTGCGGATAAGCTGAAGAATATTATCCATATTTTCTTCTGTGATGCTGTTGCTGTTATTTTGTTCTTCGCGTGACAACATGGTTATCGCAAATTTGACAGGGGTTTGAAACCTTGCGAGTTTCGAAATGGTGAACTGGGGTTTCCTCATAAAATAGCGAAAAAGGAACGACAGCGAGACAAATTACTACTTTCCCGAGGTGGCTTGGGGTGCGTCTTATAAAAAGTTTTTAAGGGGAAAAAATAGCCCGCGCTCGCGATTTAAGTGGACTGCCGATTAGTCGGAAATATGGTTTCCGAAAACACGTGAGTAATTAGCCAATGAGAAAAATTGGCAGAGCAATAAAATATATTGGAAGGCGGTGGGCATTTAGCCAATGCGAATCAGGATGGGGCGAATGATCAATTAAATATATTGGAAGTGNGAAGGCGGTGGGCATTTAGCCAATGCGAATCAGGATGGGGCGAATGATCAATTAAATATATTGGAAGTGGGGAATGGATGGGGTCAATCATCTGCTGGCCCCGGATCTGGGGTGAGCACCAGCAAAGTAAAACTAATGAAAAATAAAAACATGATGGCAGTCGAACAATGGTAAGAGACAAACTCCAGTAATGTATAAACAAATGACAAACGAAAAAAACAAGATGGCAGATGGTGGCAATGATATCGTCCAATATCGTGGAGTTCACCCACCAAGATGGTGATCGGCTGCAGCCACCTTTATAGCGAATTGCACCGACCAAAATGGTGGACGACTGCACCTACCACGATGGCGGATGGTGGTTGTGACGCCTACCAAGATGGCGGACTGCAGCTACCAAGCTTACGGATTGCACCGACCAAAATGGTGGACGGTGGCTGTGATGCCTACCAAGATCGTGGACTGTACATACCAAGATGGTGAAATGAGTATGGATGGAGGGAGTATGGGATTCCTCCGGAAATGTAACTTTTTTAAATAAAATTTGTAGTAAATTTTAAATATAAAAAAA
The DNA here is from genome assembly GCA_002778355.1 of Clitarchus hookeri. Taxonomy (NCBI): domain Eukaryota; kingdom Metazoa; phylum Arthropoda; class Insecta; order Phasmatodea; family Phasmatidae; genus Clitarchus; species Clitarchus hookeri. The sequence goes on from NQII01002976.1 coordinate 172,460, forward strand.
AATTTTTTTGGATTGTTTTTTTTATTTTCTGGATTTTCAAGGTCAAGAGTTACCAATGCCAAGGTCAGGGTCAAGGTCATCTGGATCTAAGATGGCCACTGAACAACCGGAATGACAGAGCAAGTACATCTCCGATGCTCCGGTCTCAGGTCCTGATGTGCCAAAGTCCCCAATATCCCTCTTCTCATGGGTAATAAACCTCATGTTCGTAAACATAAGTATTTTTAATATTTTTTTTTGTGCATGCATTATACGACATTTTGTATTTTCGTCGCATCACGAGGGGCTGAAAGAGCGCAAGTATGCTAGCAATCATCAGAATTCTTTCTGGACATGATGGAGGTGCACGAAGATTGTCGCAAAAATAAACAGCGGTAATGGATGATTTAGCTCTCGCTTCTGACTTTTCGTAAATTTATCGTTCGTGTGTATATGTGGTACACTGGCATACCTGGGCTGAAACATTGTTAATGTGTGTATGTATCTCTGCAGGTTCATAATAAACTTGGGACTATTTTAGTATCGGTATTTAGTTCTGATAGTATGACGCATACTCTGTATTTAAAAAAATTATATTAGAGTAACATACTTTATTTTAATTTTTTTTAATGGTCAGATTTTGGTGTGTGAACGTAGACGTTTCCTCTAAAGGTTCTAAATTAATAAAACTTAAAATATTAGGTTTTTTTCTCCTCGGAACATCGCTTCGATTCTCAAATATAAATATATAGTACTGTTCGGGGCATGAAGTGTATTATCTTAAGTTCGTTACTTGGCAATTATTTCCCCCATATTTCTGTAATGGGTGGCCTGTTTTCTCTTACCTAAATTTGATTTCATGTGCGTGTGTATATGTATTTTATATATTATCGGTGCAAAAATGTCTTAGGTTTTCCCGTCGCAACAAGGGTTAAATATTTTATTTATGAAAGGAGGTTTACACTTGTATTAGCAGATATCAGTGGATCGAATATTACGTTAGATTTTTACCCCCAACCGGTTTAACATGGGTTATTAAGGGTAATTCATGAGCCATTATGGGTCGTTATGGGTCATTATGGGTCCAGCATGGATAATTTATGGGTTATTTATGAGTCATTATGCTTCATTTATTGGTCAATATGGGTCATTTATGGGTTATTTTTGGTGTGTGTTATTCTAAAGGTAGTGCTAAGTGAGGTGCTAATTGTGGTACTAAGTGCGATGCTAAATGCCTGCTTGCTATTGACCAGCTATAATCATGTGGCAACTCTGTAATTGGCAGGTAGATGTCCGCACAATGTCTAATTGGCGTAATATGATTGGTTCAATGTCAAAATTATGTCATATGGCTTCCATATGTGTATNTGTGGCAACTCTGTAATTGGCAGGTAGACGTCCGCACAATGTCTAATTGGCGTAATATGATTGGTTCAATGTCAAAATTATGTCATATGGCTTCCATATGTGTATATTATAAGTAATTCGAGGGTCAGCTGAGAGGATAGTTTGACAGAGACTGACGAATGGTGGATCGTCTCGGATAGTTTTTGCAGCTTTGCATCTGAGTTAAAGTTTTATNGACTGACGAATGGTGGATCGTCTCGGATAGTTTTTGCAGCTTTGCATCTGAGTTAAAGTTTTATTCGGCATCTGTGATGTCTTCGGACATTCCAAATCTAATTGGACCTATGGAAGTGCCATCGACTTCTTTACACATGGTACCGACGAAGCCATTTACTTCTTCGGGAGAGGTACCAGTAGTGCCATCGACTTCTTCGAGTGGCATGCCTACATTAGCATCACCATCGACTTCTTCAGGTATGACGCCAAAAGCACCATCGTCTTCTTTGGACGGGTCGTCTACATTAGTGTTGCCATCGACTTTTTCAGGCATGACGCCGACAGCACCTTCGTCTTCTTCGGCTGGGTCACTTACAGCAGTGTCGCCATCTACTTCTTCAGAAATGTCATCGACTTCTCCGGATGGAGCACCTAAAGCAGTATCGTCATCGATCACTTCGTCAAGGCTTCGTTGTTGTTACTGTGACAAGATATTTGCCTACAGCCAAAGTGTAAGGAAGCAGAAAGAACTACTTGTGTGAAGGGTCCTTCCTGTGTTATGCAACAATTTGTTAAGTGCAGACGTCTGTTCAAACGAGGTGATATGCTGAAGAGTATCAAGATCTGCAAAGGCAGAGTTCCTGCAGCTAAGAAACGCCCTGTACTAGCTATTGGCGATACCACATCGAAAGGATTCTAACTAATAAAAAACCATCTTTCACGGATATTTTTAAAGATTATGTAATTGGAAATAACTTAGCTGGTACGAAAGACATATGTACATACCTGGACCACATTAAGCAATGGATAATCAATCAATTAACAGAAGAAGGTTATGTACCTACGAAAATCTTGAAACTTTGAATGAACAAATCAGCTATAGACATTAAAGAATGCAAATGAAGCATTGTACAACGTTTGTAGCATTCCAAAGGCTGTAGAGGCCTTGAAAGAAAAACTTTGTCTTGAAGAAGAAGAGCAAATGGCTATGGCATCTGGGCGGATGCTTGCTATTGTATACTGTCTCGAGCTACGTAAAAGCAGATTATATTAATCATGTGAAAAGTGAGCATGTTGCTGGAAAGCACTGCATGCTAGTATGGGGAATCTGAAGATTCTTTTTTTTATGTTTGTAGTCTACTGTATGTAAAAAAGATATGTTTTTAATTAATAAACCAAAGTGTTTTATGTCTCTCTAGCACTGATGTACCTTATCCTAGCATGCCTACTTTTCCTGATGTAAGGAATAAGGTAGCCTTGGCTTTCAGATCTGCCACTTCAAGCCGACACTAAAAGTGAGTATGATAATAATAATTAATGAAATTATGTGGGCAAAATATGTTGATTTGAAAGTTAATACTTCAAGATTTCTTGTGTAGGCCAACCAATGAATGTGCATAATCAATGATAATATAGCAAAGGTATATCCTGAGGTATACAAAAAAAGAGCAGGTTAATACTCTAATACATTTTAAGCAGATTGGATTTAGCAATCTTGGACTTAAGATGTTGAAGTGTTAGAAATTTGACCGTGGGACATGGTGGGAGGGGAGGGTTAAGACTGAGTCGAACCAGGCCAGACCTGCTTCAGTGCAGTATATGGCGAAGAGCGGTCCTACATAAATATCTACATGCCCAGTCCTGCTCTAATACACCACAGTTATTTTTCCAGTAAACACAAATGACGAACTAAATGGAAGATCTTGATTGTTAAAGGACAAAATCATATGTAACAGTCAATTATTGCGGAAGTGATGTATTCAGATATGGTGTTTTGAGGGGACCGAGTAATCAGAAGGCTACTAAATCAAGGTGGAATGGTAGAGCATGAATAAAATATAATATTATGGTTCGTAACTAAATCAAGTAGGAATGATAGGGAATCAAAGGGAGGTAACAAAAAAAAACTAAATCAAAGATGGTGAACATGGCATTACAGAGAATGAGAGAATGTTTGTTTCGCCAGCTTGTCTGGTGGCCTAAAAAAATTAAATCATAGATGGTTGACATGAAATGATTGAGCATAAATATGTGGGAAACATGATGACGATGTTATGTAAGATGGTGGTAGTGTTGTTAACTAAAATGGCTTACATGGAATAACAAACAATGGATACAATTAAATATGGGGGATGGAGCACAGACGAGAAGGAATGACTGAGCATGATGTAAAGGGGACTAAGGAAAAATGGAATCCAAATGGTAGTCGGTGTCAATAATGCAATTTCTCCCTCGATTTTTGGGATTTGTTAGATTTTGTGATTTTTTCTAAATTATTTCGGTTAAAGGTCACCTAGGGCCAAGGTCAAGGCCGACAACAACCTACATACTGGCTAAATCGGCAGCTCGTTTGGTGACGAAATCAAGAAAATAGCACCACCTAGGTGATGAAAATAAAAACGAATTATAAAAGAAAAACTTAATATGGTGGGAGGAGTGCGTTCGACAGAATGAGCAACAGTGCGGGCGTGGAATCTTGTCGACTAATTAACCAATGAAAATCATTGCTGTTGTGTCGAACGAGCATGAGTAATAAACCAATAAAAACACTTTTGTTTTGTGGGGATTGCAGCGAACACAAGAGATAAACCAATGAGAAACATTGGTGGAGGGAGTGGAGGGTAACCGACTACTGAACCAAGGAGAAACATTGGCGAGGGTCAGTCGCCTGCTTGATGTGGTGCTGAGGAACCTTCGTAAATGTATGTTTTTTAATAAATATAATAATAATTTTTAAAATCATTTATAATTTATGAATGATTTCATTTTAAATAAATGTTTTTAATACCATTTTGTTTTTTTTTAATTTTTGGGAAATTTTTGAAACAATTTTGCAAATTTTTGGGTTCAAAGTTATTCAAGGTCAAGGTCTTGAGTAAAGCTCAAGCTCACCTGAATATAAAGTGGCAGTCGAATAATGTCACTGTAATTTTTACCATGGTTTTTTCATTTTTTCAATTATTCTGGAATTGTTTGATTTTCAAGGTCAAATATCACTGGAGTCATGGTCAAGGTCACTGACACCCAACATGGTGGACGAGAGGGACACTTGCCAACCTGGCGAGGGCCAGTCGTGTCGGGAGTTTAGTCGATTCACCTGTCATCAATCCCCGGACCCTCTACGTGTATATCAATTTTTAGAATTTTTCGGAATTATTCAAATTTCTTTAATTTCAAGGTCATACAAGTTCATGGGACAGGGTATATGTCATAAGTGATGGTCAAGGTCATGGGTAAAAACTAGCCCCCAAATTCTTCCAATGGTTTGTTTTTGAAAAAAGGGGCTCGTTCTTTGCAAGTGAGGGCTCGGTGCTTTTTAAGGGAAAAATAAAAAAATTTAAGGGAAAAAAAGGAAATTTTAAATGAATAACGGAAAATTTTAGTATAAAAATGGCCGATTTCTTGGGGAAAAGGGATATTTTAAGAGAAAAAAGGGTAAAAAGTGAAATTGAAATGATGTCGGCCGGCTCCTAGCTCTTATCCCAGACCCCGTTGCCCCAGATTCCCCATTGTTATACTACTAATTCGAAATTTTTTATCTTGAATATGAAATTTACTATCTAAAATATTTATTTATATAATTTTGAAAATGTTATTTTGACACATATTTTGGTTTCAGTGTTGCTTGAAGTCTATAGTTTGTCATGTTGATATTTCTTTTGATATCAAGCTCGGTTTCAGTTAATGTATTTCTTGAAGTCACGGTCATGTTGGTAATTCCTTTGTAATCCGACACTGTGCCTATCTGCAACATAGTTTTAACTTTTGCTATTTCGACTTTAATTTTCATCTCAGAAGCCGAGTTTGAAATACGGGTGAACATGAACATCATACAAAATTACCAAGGATATGTCCTCATGATATTCTGTAGACATGGACAATTATTTTGAGCTGTTAGTCTAATATATTTATTTAATTCAATCTTGTGTTACGCGCACAAAAAAAATATGGATTAGATATATTTCAGTTCATTTTATTACGTNTTTATTTAATTCAATCTTGTGTTACGCGCACAAAAAAAATATGGATTAGATATATTTCAGTTCATTTTATTACGTTTATCAAATTAATTTACAACCACTTCCATACATTACTAGATTATTATTTCATGTCGAGACAAAATATATGCTAAAAAGGTAGGAAATAATTTTTGGTTCTGGAACAACCTTAATTCGGCACCTCGGCGCGCAGGAGTGTCTAGTTAGGGGCGGGCGCCGGTGTGTTGGTGTTTGTGGTCAGGGGGGTGGGATGTGACTGGTGCAGCCTCCCACAGGAGCGACAAGACGGGGCAGCAGCCCCACACAGGGGCAGAGCGTTATCATTATGCAACCTTGGTGGAAGGAGCCAGTAGTAGACGGTGCGAGGGGGAAACAAGACAAGGACAGCGGCCAGGAGAAAGGTTTTTTTTAATAAAAAAATTTAATTTAAAAGGACCGGTCAATGTTTACTGCTTCTCGGCTACGGCGGTANTGGGATTTGTTAGATTTTGTGATTTTTTCTAAATTATTTCGGTTAAAGGTCACCTAGGGCCAAGGTCAAGGCCGATAACAACCTACATGCTGGCTAAATCTACAGCTCGTCTGTTGACGAAATCAAAAAAATAGCACCATCTACGTGATGAAAATAAAAACGAATGATAAAAGAAAAACTTAATATGGTGGGTAGAGTGCGTTCGACAGAATGAGCAACAGTGAGGGGGTGGAATCTTGTCGACTAATTAACCAATGAAAAACATTGCTGTTGTGTCGAACGAGCATGAGTAATAAACCAATAAAAACACTTTTGTTTATTGGGGATTGCAGCGAGCACAAGAAATAAACCAATGAGAAACATTGGTGGAGGGAGTGGAGGGTAACCGACTACTGAACCAAGGAGAAACATTGGCGAGGGNGAAACATTGGTGGAGGGAGTGGAGGGTAACCGACTACTGAACCAAGGAGAAACATTGGCGAGGGTCAGTCGCCTGTTTGATGTGGTGCTGAGGAACCTTCGTAAATGTATGTTTTTTAATAAATATTTTAATGATAATTTTTAAAATCATTTATAATTTATGAATGATTTCATTTTTTTTGGACAATTGTGTGTTTTGGTTTACGGTCATACAAGGTGACAGGGTCAAGGTTGAGATCAAGGTCACTTGGATTCAATATGGTGTTTGGGTGAGATTATATCATAGAGGCTGGTCGGTTCTATTCACCCATTCCCGCTATGCCAAAACATTAGAGATTAAATTTTTTTTATACATTTTAAATAAATGTTTTTAATACAATTATTTTTAATTTTTTAAATTTTTTTTAAATTTTTGGGGGAATTTTAAAACAATTTTGAAAATGTTCCGGTTCAAAATTATTCAAGGTCAAGGTCTTGAGTTAAGCTCAAGCTCACCTGAATATAAAGTGGCAGTCGAATAATGTCACTGTAATTTTTCCATGGTTTTTTTATTTTTTCAATTTTTCTGGAATTGTTGGATTTTCAAGGTCAAATGTCACTGGAGCCAGGGTCAAGGTCACTGACATCCAACATGGTAGACGAGAGGGACACTTGCCAACCTGGCGAGGGCCAGTCGTGTCGGGAGTTTAGTCTATTCACCTGTCATCGAACCCCGGACACTCTACGTGTATATCAATTTTTAGAATTTTTTGAAATTATTCGAATTTCTTTAATTTCAAGGTCATACAAGTTCATGGGCACAGGGTATATGTCTTAAGTAATGGTCAAGGTCATGGGTAAAAACAAGCCCCCAAATGCTTCCAATGGTTTGTTTTTGAAAAAAGGGGGCTCGTTCTTTGCAAGTGAGGGCTCGGTGCTTTTCAAGGGAAAAATAAAAAATTTTAAGGGAAAAAATGGAAATTTTAAATGAAAAACGGAAAATTTTAGTACAAAATGGCCGATTTCTTGGGAAAAAGGGATATTTTAAGAGAAAAAAGGATAAAAAGTGAAATTGAAATGATTTCGGCCGGCTCCTAGCTCTTATGCCAGACTCCGTTGCACCAGACTCCCCATAGTTATACTACTAATTCGAAATTTTTTACCTTGAATATGAGATTTCCTATCTAAAATATTCATTTATATAATTTTGAAAATGTTATTTTGACACATATTTTGGTTTCAGTGTTGCTTGAAGTCTATAGTTTGTCATGTTGATATTTCTTTTGATATCAAGCTCGGTTTCAGTTAATGTATTTCTTGAAGTCACGGTCATGTGAGTAATTCCTTTGTAATCCGACACTGTGCCTACCTGCAACATAGTTTTAACTTTTGCTATTTCGACTTTAATTTTCATCTCAGAAGCCGAGTTTGAAATACGGGTGAACATGAACATCATACAAAATTACCAAGGATATGTCCTCGTGATATTCTGTAGACATGGACAATTATTTTGAGCTGTTAGTCTAATAGATTTATTTAATTCAATCTTGTGTTACGCGCACAAAAAAAATATGGATTAGATATATTTCAGTTCATTTTATTACGTGTATCAAATTAATTTACAACCACTTTCATACATTTCCAGATTATTATTTCATGTCGAGACAAAATATATGATAAAAAGGTAGGAAATAATTTTTGGTTCTGGAACAACCTTAATTCGGCACCTCGGCGCGCAGGAGTGCTTAGTTAGGGGCGGGCGCCGGTGGGTTGGTGCTAGGGGTCAGGTGGGTGGAATGTGACTGGCGCAGCCTCCCACAGGAGCGACAAGACGGGGCAGAAGCCCCACACCGGGCAGAGCGTCATCATTATGCAACCTTGGCGGAGCGTGGTGGACGGAGCCAGTAGTAGACGGTGCGAGGGGGAAACAAGACAAGGACAGCGGCCAGCAGAAAGGTTTTTTTTAATAAAAAAATTTAATTTAAAAGGACCGGTCAATGTTTACTGCTTCTCGGCTACGGCGGTAGATGGCTGCACGGTGCCCGACATCATGCCGGCAAAATGTTTCCCAAACTCTTTTTGCGGGGAAGTGCTGAGCGCAAACTGAACTCGCTCACGGTTTTTCCTCTCTCTTCCCTTATGTGTGTGCCGGATGATAAATTATCGGCCTAACTCTTCGAGGAGAGAAAAAAAACATTTCAAAAAGTTACCTTTCCTCTTTGCATTTTTACATAATCGTATAATTTATATTGGCGGGACGTGCAGTGAAAACATTATATTTGAAATTAGCCAGCAAAAAAGAACATGAAATTTCCCTGGACCCAATTACATCGCTGCGGGTAAAACCTTCAAGTTTTTATTGCGTCACTGCAGGACACTGGTTAGCGTGTTGAGAGTAGGTCAAACTAGACATCGTGCGAAGCAAAGCGTCAATTTTTAGTTATTTTTTTATTCGGAAAACTGTAGGCGGTTCAGCAATGTTCACGTTAAGCCAAATGACTGAAATTGGGGTGTTAGCGGAATATAATATTTTCCAGTATTGCCAATTACAATGAGCAATTGTGATGGCAATCTTTATCAGACATGTGCCAGATTACTACACATCAATATTTGAAACTGCGAAATCCGTATTTATACGAAGCGGGTAAATCTGTTTGATTGCATTCTACGAAGCTTAATCACTATGAACTACCATACGTACCCACACAAGGGCATTATTAGGCAATTAAACATTTAATAAATATCTTCACTTCTTCGCCTAACAAAATGCGATCTTAATTCCCCAAGAACAGACAGACGAACCAAGATGGGTTCCGCATATTTTCTTATTTGCAATGTTCATTTATTTCCTTCAGTCTGAAAGTTGGAATTATTGGCGTCTGCTATGAAGAAACTGCCGCGTCACTTTGTTGGCGGGGCCTAGGTGGTGTAGTGGCAAAACTACTCGCTTCCCACTTAGGCGAACCGGTTTAGATTCCAGGCGGGGTCACTCACGGATTTTAGCATGGGGGAATTGTACCGTACGCAGGTCGGTGGAATTTATCGTGGATCTCCCGTTTTCCCCGCACTTGCACTCCGGCTCCATAATCATCTCACTTCACCTTCATCAGCTCTCAAGACCTCGTTGTTAAGAGCCGCCCAAATCTCTCCACTCTACTTTTTTGGCAACAAGTTTCGTGACTTAAAGGTAAATTTCTANTTGGTGGGGCCTAGGTGGTGTAGTGGCCAAACTACTCGCTTCCCACTTAGGCGAACCGGTTTAGATTCCAGGCGGGGTCACTCACGGATTTTAGCATGGGGGAATTGTACCGTACGCAGGTCGGTGGAATTTATCGTGGATCTCCCGTTTTCCCCGCACTTGCACTCCGGCTCCATAATCATCTCACTTCACCTTCATCAGCTCTCAAGACCTCGTTGTTAAGAGCCGCCCAAATCTCTCCACTCTACTTTTTTGGCAACAAGTTTCGTGACTTAAAGGTAAATTTCTAGAGTTTATTGAGTAATGCGGCAGCACTGCTGGCTCGGATTGATCTCAGCCTGCTTCTCTAACGGTGGTTTTACCAAGTGATATTCCCTATTCTGTCCGTGAAGTTACTATTACGTGTCTTTAAGATGAACCACCCCATTTCATTTTCCATTAAATTGAGGTCCTTTTTGGCGCCAATACGCGAAAGGAATAATGATGGGTACCACTAGCAGTATAATTTGTCTTATTAAAATAATTTTTTTATACAAAAATGTATTACATTTGTTGCTACTAACAAAGAGTACATTATTAATACAATGAAAACGGTAAGTAATTGACGGATATGTTTAGGAATATATAAACGTCATGAGATAAAAAAAAACTTATTTTCAAGCTTCTAATTAGTTCAATTAATTTTACGTGAATTTAGCAACATGCCACATACCTTATCTTCAGAATTAAAAAAATTAAAATATCTTTAATTTTTCTTGTCACTGTACCATTTTAGCATTCGCCAGTTTAGAAACATATTTTTGTTGTCGCGTTATGGAAAAAAATCTTATATGAGAGGAATATGATAATATTAATGCAAAAGTGTACCTAAATAGCCTCCTAAGCTTAAAGAAGATGAAGCAGTCTACCAAGCGGTAGGGCGCAAAAGCAACACAGTGGCATTTGGGAGAGGCCAGGTATATTTTCCAATATGCCGTCATAATTTTTCCCCCATCGTTTTCCGAAATTACTTCAGGAGAATGCCAGGATGTTTACTTCTTACAGGAAATTGCTAATTATTTTACCGCTCCTAATTGTCACAGCAATTGGTTGTGTCTGTTATCTTGACGAGAGTTTAAGCTGTGATGAAAAATGTGAAATTAATTTCTTAGTTTTCTATAAGCAGTTTCCTTACCAAAATACCGCTATTTCAAGACCTTAACACGAAAACCAGAAATGACGAATGGGTATGCTGAATGCAGATTTGCATAACCAACGAAACACAAGAAACTGGGTTTGGTTCAACAGTTCAATTCCATACGTTATATTTAATACAAAAAGTTACCCTAAAATGTATCAAAATATATAAGAGAAAAATTAAATTTTTAAAATGCGGTGCCATCGAGAGGAAGAGCAAGTAGTCACTACAATGCTGGCCATTAAAATTACAACACAAAGAAGGTCGCACTTGACAGGCCCCACATTGAGGGAATGCATAGAATAGGTAATGACAATTATGTTAACAGTTGTTCACCCGAGGGGCGCAGCTTGCTCACAAGTGGCTACACTGATGAGCGGGATATAACTGAAGGTCAGGGAGCCACTGAGAGGGAGAAGCATTGTGTTTCCCCACAGTTTGTNAAAATGCGGTGCCATCGAGAGGAAGAGCAAGTAGTCACTACAATGCTGGCCATTAAAATTACAACACAAAGAAGGACGCACTCGACAGGCCCCACATTGAGGGAATGCATAGAATAGGTAATGACAATTATGTTAACAGTTGTTCACCCGAGGGGCGCAGCTTGCTCACAAGTGGCGANTGTTCACCCGAGGGGCGCAGCTTGCTCACAAGTGGCGACACTGATGAGCGGGATATAACTGAAGGTCAGGGAGCCACTGAGAGGTAGAAGCATTGTGTTTCCCCACAGTTTGTGTGCACTGAGTGACTTAAGCCACTTCGAAGAACACCATAACCACACGAACAGGTTTCCACCTTTGACCACGGGTGCATCGTGGCCTATCAGGATTGTGGATTATCTTACCGCGAAATTGGTTCCTGCGTTGGAAGTAGTAATTGAGCTCAAAAAGTAAGTTAATATGGATTTTTTTTGTTTTTATTTTTTGAAATCTAATATTTACAATTATTGTGACTCTCCAAAACAATTCGTTCATCCTGAGATACATGTAAGTGTCCTCGTTTGGTCATGTTTAACGTTATTGCGTTTAAACGCAGGGGGCCGCAGCGGTGCGGTGGCTAGTGCGCTCGGCTTCCTCCAAGTTTAACCGAGTTCGACTCCCGGCGGGGGTACTCCCGCTTTACGCACGTGGGAATCGTGCATGATGATANCCAAGTTTAACCGAGTTCGACTCCCGGCGGGGGTACTCCCGCTTTACGCACGTGGGAATCGTGCATGATGATACCACTGGTTGACGGGTTTCATCGTGGATCTCCCGTTTTCTTCACCCTCGCATTCCGGCACATCTACATATCCACCTTGCTTCCCCCTCCTCGGCTCTCATGACCTTGTTAAGAGCCGCCTAAACCGTTCCACACATATGGTTCAAAAAGCTCAAAATGCTCTCCTTTAACCTGAGCGCAAGCCTTAAACCATCACATAATGAAGTTCCTCACTAGCAAATGGGTAATGAACAAACGAAAATTCNGCCTAAACCGTTCCACACATATGGTTCAAAAAGCTCAAAATGCTCTCCTTTAACCTGAGCGCAAGCCTTAAACCATCACATAATGAAGTTCCTCACTAGCAAATGGGTAATGAACAAACGAAAATTCAGACAGCTTTAATAATAAAAAACTTTATTGATTAGCGTTTGGAAGACACGTGTAGATCTTTTAGATTCTGCTGAGAAATTATTAATTTAAGAAATGTCTGTTTATTCTGGGTACAGAAGAAGAATTTGGCTGTGTCCCACCCCGCATAATCCAAGTGCAATGCTCATCTCCGTAAAATGTGTTACTGCACCGACCTTANTCTGGGTACAGAAAAAGAATTTGGCTGTGTCCCACCCCGCATAATCCAAGTGCAATGCTCATCTCCGTAAAATGTGGCACTGCACTGACATTCACAAACATGTTCAACGTTTGTCACGTAGGACGTTCCCTGACATTCCTTCAACTGATTAGTAAAGGAGATTAATATTTCGATTCAGAGAACTGTGACCTTCAAGTTTCACTTCTTGTTAATATGTACCTTAAAACTGGGGATGGTTTTTGTTTGCTGTTTTATTCCATTTCGTTATTTTTCCCATTTATTTGAAGACACCTTTTGTAACTGCTCATCTCTTAAACCCTTTACACTCATGGCCCGGGGTATCGCCCAGGTGATATACCCTACAATTTACTGACTGTTATTATTTACCACGTCGAACCAGCAATGGGAGTTGGTTTACACTAAAGATATCCTTCACCATGCGAAATTTTAACCACTGACTACACGAGTCCAATCTCAATCAATCTGTAACTAAAGTGAAACTCCGATTGTCCCGTATGAAAATGAATTTTCTACGGTACTTGACGGCTTGGCAAAGAAGAAGTGTGATACGGTAGTCATCCAGGAAACGTTGAACGATGTATGCTACATGCGGTCACGCATTGTCCTGTTGGTACAGGGCCCCAGGCTGGCCCTGAAGATAAAGGGAAACAACAGACTTGAAAAACTCCACGATGTAACGGTTGCTGGTCAGCCTACCAACGATGCGGACTGGGCGCGAGCGGGACTGCGATCCTATGGCACTCTATTTAATGACTCCAAGTGCCGGGCCTGTATTACGGTTTATAATTCAGAGCAAGGCTTGCACCACAGTGTCACCAGAAATGGCTGCAACCGTCGTAGTTCTGCAAGCCGAAGCGGGATTCGAAATGCAACTCGTCCCTCCAAGTCTGATGTTCCACGCACTATTGCAGCCTATGACGCCTTTGGTGGGCAATCAAAAGGCAGCCGCAGCAATGGGTGCTTAGACATGACGCCCTGATGCCGCAGACGGAGACGCATCACGTTTGCGGATCCAGGTTGACGTGTTACATGCCTTAACACTTGAGCGGGTGTGTTGAAGTGACTGTGCTGTTCATAATCGCTATGCGCACCAGATATATGCCTGTGCTCGCGCTCGTTGGTGCAATAGGGTATCGTTTTTTTCCTTCATGTCGCTCAGCCCGTCCCTCCTTGACGCACCAACTCCATGCCAACTTCATTGCGGCTGCATTTATTTGAACGCGAGAACCAATTTCTCGGTAAGATAATCCACAAACCTGATAGGCCACGATGCTCCCGTGGTCAAAGGTGGAAACCTGTTCGTGTGGTTATAGTGTTCTTCGAAGTAGCTTAGTCACTCTGTGCAAACAAACTGTGGGGAAACACAATGCTTCTCCCTCTCAGTGGCTCCCTGACCTTCCGTTATATCCCTCTTATTAGTGTCGCCACTTGTGCTCATGCTGCGCCACTCGGCTGAACAACTATCAATATAATTGTCATAACATATTCTATGCATTCCCCCAACGTGGGGCCTGTCATATGCGTCCTTATTTGTGTTGCAATTTTAATGGCCAGCAATGTAGTGTCTATTTGCTCTACCTCTTGATGGCGCCAGATTTTTAAAATTTAATTTTTCTCTTAATGAAATTTCAGCATTTAATCTGCTACAATATATATATATATATATATATATGTGTGTGTTCCCTTTGATAGTAATATCAATTGAAATAGTTTAATGGCAATATATAGGTAATAGTTACGAGTTATGAGTTGTTACACACTTTCCTCTCAACTATGTGTGTGTGGGTAAACTGAAATAAATGGATAGGCCGATTTAGACCGATTCACGTGCACAACTTCCACGACAATCATACACATGCCAACGGAATTATAATTACCTTTAGAAATTATTTGAAATGGTAGATAATGATAATCAGACTGCTGTACATTTAATAGTAAATCATTCCGATATTTTAATATTTCGTAATCTTAAATGTCTTGGTTTTCATATTTAGTATTATTGAATTTGTTAAAAGAAGCACGTAGATCTCGTAAATTTCTATACGTTCCAGAACTGCTTCTAAAGGCAAGCTTTCTACGAGTCTGATACCAAACGTAATGAACTTTTAATCTGCTTTGATATTTGAAAAGCCAATCGCATTCCTTAATCCTATAGCGTGACCACGATAAAGTTACTTAGATAAGTAAATTTTTGGATTCAACACAAACGTTGTAGATATTCTTAGGACTTATATTATTGGGTTTGAATATTGTTCTCGCTTTCTATCCTTGTTAACTACATGGCGGTTAAAATTATAGTATTGATGTCCCGTAACTTGAACTCGGTACCCTTTAATTTGAAAATACCGCTAAAGCGATCGTGACATATGTTGCTGATATAATTTAACTATCTTCATTGGCATGAAGGTTATTATGGAATCATGATTCCATTTCAACGATTTTACAAACAGAGGTAACAAAATAATTGTTAATTGAATGTGCCGATAAGCATTCATTACTGCTAAATTTATGCGAGAAAATTTGTTCGTAATAGGTATTTCATCATGCGCGTTTATATTTCAAAATTTCTTTATTGACATATATGCGTGTCTTTAACAAAACTGTGTTGATAAGCGAGTGTTGTGTTATTACTTCATATTAACATGTATGATTCCATTGTAATTGTACCATTTCTGTTTATGTAAAGTTTTTTAGAAAGGGACCATATCAGGTTCCTGTGTTTACTGCTAAAACTTTAAAACCAAGTGCCGTGTATTTTTATCTGAACTGCAAACACAAGGCGGTCACAATGTAAATTGCAAGCCTTTTTTTAGAAGATATTTGTTTTAGTTATAATTAACATTTTAATCTCCGTGGCTTAAAACGTTTTGCTCGTAATGTAATGCGGCGGTGGGATTCTTTTGCTATCTGAAATGGGTCTCTGTTTCAGCTGCATTGCCGCCGGAGCATTCCTTTTTTTAAATTCCCAGTTAAAATATTCATAAACATAAGGAATAGAGTGCAAACATTTCGTAATTAGATGTGATAGCGTTCTATTTTTTTTTCTGTCTTTGGAGAATACACCTAAATAAAACCTGTAATTTCGTATGCTA
Source organism: Clitarchus hookeri (assembly GCA_002778355.1). Lineage (NCBI taxonomy): Eukaryota > Metazoa > Arthropoda > Insecta > Phasmatodea > Phasmatidae > Clitarchus > Clitarchus hookeri. The sequence goes on from NQII01002976.1 coordinate 188,152, forward strand.
CCTGAACACTTACGTTTTAATCCACGGATCTCCTACTGCAGGAAATATTTCCAAAATATTATACTGCAACTATCCTGTGTTACTGAAATAGAATCGAGATGATTTTTTTAAGCTATTATAGTTTAATTTGTGGTAGTTTAGTAACAATTGCCATCTGAGAACGCGGTAAAATGTGTTAACGTAATATTTATATTTGTTAAAATAATTTTATATTTGTATTTAAAAGAAAATAATAATTTTCCCTGTCTACAAAGCAGTTTAAAATTTAAATATTGCTTAAAAAACTGACGTATAATATAGTGCTAATCATTTTAAAATAACTTTATTGACATTGAGAATACAACGTACTGTCCTGAAATAAAAGAGAAAATTGGAGGATATGATTGTTTTTGTCCNTTTTTTTTTTTTTTTTTTTTAGAAAAAGCTCTTAGAAATAGTAAACAAAAAGTAACCAAATGCGCAGTATAAGCTTTGCCGTATTACCCAACAAAGCAATACGTCTGCAATGCTTAATGTGAAACAATGTTTGAAGCCTAGGCTTAAATCATGTGTACTTGACAATACAAATAATACATGGTGTAATTTGGTTCTTAAAATAAACCGGCACACAGAGTTTTTACTCATTGTATTTTTATGTTCAACAATGTAAACCTAATTGAATATCTCAGTAGGAACTATGATGAGAAAAGAAAAACTTTAATTTGTCTGAAGAAAATTTAGTCACATTTTTGTACCATAATGGGAAATACTTATTGATACTTATGATACTTGATTCAGTATCATTCATGTAAGATTTATTTGCAGCAATAAGTTTCCGTGATTTAACCTTTCCGCAGAGTACAGAAATCAACAATTCAGGAAATAATTCCACACACATAAATTTTTTTTACACAAAATTCTTCCTAAATAAGTTTTGCAGCACAACGGTCGAGCAGTAAATAAATTGCAGGAGTTAAACACATTGAGGAAATATTAAATATAAATATTTTATAAAGGCATACTATTTTGACATTTTTAGTGACAGTGCAATTTCTGATTTCTGTGTAATTGGTAACAAATAAAATATTTACAATAGCTGCAGTTATTAGAAAATAAATATTCAAATAATTACTGACATAAATACTGTAAATTCTTTCGGTTGCTTGGGCACAATAATGTCGCTGGACATTTGACAGATAAAAAAATTAATTCAGAGCAATGTAAGATGTCTGAAATTAACTGAATAATGTCATGACATTCTACTTCAACTCTCAGAGTAACATTGGTGCCATTTCTTCTTCCCAGGATAAACACGAACACTAATATTGACGTAATTAAATTCATCAGTTCTCGATACATGGATTTTATACTTAATAATTTGACGTCTGCTCTCTTCTAACATCGCAGGAATCGTATTGGAAACAGATAAATTCAAGATTATAAACAAAACATTTCGTGAGTCACAATATTGTAATTACCCCATTTAGAAAAACAAACAACTTTGAGGAATCTGTGATATAGTACCCGATGGTTTTCTAGGATCTACCCAAGAAATTATTTATTCAAGTCTATTTTAATTTTATATGATAAGTATGTAAATATTATCTCGTAATTAGGTTTCGGGCTTAGTAATTGTCTATGTCGGAGGAAAAGCACATAGCCGAAAATAAAATATCTCATATTAATATTGTTTATTTATAGTAAGTATGTTCAATATCGATAAGATTATATTTTATAGAGATATGATAAATCAATCAGGGCTCTTTATAAAAAAAATAGTAGGGAGAGGGGTTCCCTGTTATCGTTCTAGAAACAAAAAATTATAGGAATAAATATTTGGAATCACATGTCAAAACATTTGGTGCTGATTCCATGTGAAAAATAATAAAAATAATAAATACTACGACTTATGAGCTTTAGTGAGTGCTGAGGTAGGTAAACGTCTTTTGAATATCGAGATAATCAAATGTTTGATAAGTAATATCGCTCGACTTCATTCATAAAATAGTGATTGCCATGTTATTGTGGTAAAAAAAGAAACTTAAAAACTCTTTTTGAAGTCAAATTTTTAAGATGGATATAAATTATCACGTTTTATTTAGCAGAAAATTTTGCCTTTGTGTTATATTCAAAGGCGAAAGGTTATCAAAGAAAATAACTACAACTTTTGAAATGGTGTGGTCGTTTTCTTGCTTGATATGCAACCTGGCATGAAGTCTTTTATTTCATAATGACTTCATAATAAACCAAAAAATTAATTTAAATATATATTAATTAAGACATTACTTTTGTATCAGGAATTTGTTGTTTCATTAATAGTTACATTTGTTTCAAATGTATTTTGAAAAATTTCGATTTTAAAGGCTATCTCCCTTGTTAATGATTTTATGCTATAAGTCATAATACATTTTCTTTATAATTTATTATACAAATTCATAACAAAGTGGGTTGACATAAAGTTGAGATGTATTAAAATATTTGCAGACAAACGCAGAGCACAGCTGTTTCAAAAGAAGCGGTTCTAAATTTTGGTGTAGCAACGCTGGGGTTGGATAGATGGAAGGCTTGAGGATTTGTATTGCACGATGAGTTGTAGACGTGTGGACGTACCTACAGCGATAGTCGTGTTTTTTGGCATGAATGATTGATGCCAAAAGAGCCACAGATACTTGAACAATGAAGTGTCGCCACGGCACAGTATGGATCGTCACGAACCAAGTCTAGTCCGTCGTCTATGAAAAGTGAGCTCAGCAGTAAAGCACGCCTATAGTATGCGAGTGTGTCACGTGTGAATTAGCCGGCATCCTTGCGCTAATAAAGTGCAGTTGCTGGAAATTATCGTCTTGACAATCTACATCCTGTACGCTCAGCTCAGTTTGTTGAAGTAAACCTTAAAAATAAATGACACAGTATTTATTTTCTAGTGAGTTCAAATATTTTGCGAGTTTCCTTAATGCGACTGGTATGGAAGACTGCATGCACTAGAGCAAGGGTGCTCAACCTTTTTAACAGTCGGGCCAAACGAACGATTCAGACATTTTTGGCGGGCCACTGACGGTTGTTATTTAAGTTATTTTTAAGACTTGTGCAAGAAAAACCCAATATTAAGAAATGAAATTGTTGTTTATTAAAATAATAAAACAATACACTTTTGCTTCTTCATTCTAATGTTATGTATCTTAAATCAAAATCGAACTAAATAAAAACTAAGGTTAATACAATTAATGTGATTTCTGACATTGCTTCTGTTGTAATAATTTTCTTATATTAGGCGTCAAATCAGATGTTGAAAGTAACAACAAGTCACTAATATGTTGCTCTGTTAGTGATGTGCGGTATTTATTTTTAACATAATTAAGGTTTGAGAAAACCTTTTCACAGACATATGTTGATCCAAAACTACTTAAGAATTGTAAGGCCAGGTCTGTTATGATAGGAAAATCTTCTGTTGGTACCAATTTCCAGAAATTTGCAAAATCTTCTGAAGAATTTTGTGGTTTTGAGGATACTTTTTCGGCAAAAAGGTTTTTTTGCGCAAAATGACTTTGCAGTTCAGTGAGTTCTAACTGAACATTGGCAGGATAAGTAATTATTTCAGTCAAACTGATTATGAAGGGATTCACAAAAATTTGTATATTTTGTTTTTTACTCTCAAAGTCTTGAAATCTTCTCTCAAACGATTGTAATAAGGAGCTAATTTTAGATTCGTATTTAGAACAATTGATGGTGTCAATATTGAGTTTCTCTTTCAAATCTTTAAGTGTGGGAAAATGGTCAATATTTTCTGTGCTTAAGTTAATTAAAAACAGATTTAATTTAGCTTTAAATCCGCTTATCAAACTAAACATAGTCGGAAATGAACAATCTTTGCCTTGTAATTTGAGATTCAAAATATTGAGATAATTCGTAACGTCAACAAGAAATGCAAGATCACTCAACCAAGATGTATTCTTCAGTAAATCAGTTTCCAAAGGTAACACCCCTTTTTCCTCCAAAAATTCCACGACCTGCTCTCTCAAGTTGAAAAATGTTTTTAACATGTTGCCCCTTGAAAGCCATCGCACAGCGCAGTACAGTTGAAGCTCTCCATATTCACTGATTTCTTCTTCAAATAAAACTCTGAATTCACGTCTATTAAGAGCTTTTGCACGTATGTAATTTATGCAACGTACCACTGGATCCATAATATCATCCAATTTCATGTCCTTTGCACACAAAGCTTCCTGGTGGATAATGCAATGATACGAAAATAGTGTGCGACCCAAGAAATTCTGCAACAAAGCTACGCAACCTTTGTTTTTCCCGATCATTGCAGGTGCTCCATCAGTGCAAATACATATCATTTTGTCCCATGATAAGCCCTTTTTCTCAATACATTCCCTAATTTTCAATAAAATGTCTTTTCCTTGGGTTGTAGTTTCTAGCTGACAGAGTTCAAGTAAATCTTGCAATATATTCCAATGTTTATCAATACACCGCACAAAAATAGCCAACTGAGACCTACTCGTTAAATCGCAAGTTTCATCTAACGCCAATGAAAAGTATTTGCACTTTGTTACGATTTCTTGAATCTGACTGCTGATATCAACTGCCATCTCCTCCACCCTTCTCGTAACAGTGTGTCGTGAGAGTGAGACACTGTCGGCTTTAGCTTTGACGTTTTTATCATTACAGTTTTGTGCAAAGATTGTCAAAGCCTCTTTAATAATTTCTCCATCAGTAAAACATTTCTTCTTTTTCGCTAAAAGCAAAGAAATCTCGTAAGATGTTTTGACCATGGATTCAAGCTCGTCGTGCCTTTCAACGAAAATATTCTGTTGGTTGAATAGTTCCTTTTTCTTTTTCTTTAAAAAATCTTCTCTGATAGCACTACCAACAGGGTACTCTTTTTCAAAATTATTATGATTTTGCTTATAATGCCTTTCTAGGTTATATTTTTTTGCAACAGCTACTGTAGCGGAGCAAAGTAAACACATGGGTTTATGCGCCTTGCTTTCAATAAAACAATATTTATTTTCCCATTCATCATGAAAAACACGGTAGGTCTCGGTCGATTTCGACGTACTTGGTTTGCTGTGAGACATACTGAAACAAACAACATTTGTTTATTTTCCTTTCTGAATAGGTACCTAATATGAATATCTACTTAAATTAGCTCATAATGAATAACATAACTTTGAACACCAATGTCTTCACTTATTTAAACAAAAACGATCAAATGTTTGATTCAGTTCTTCATCAACAAAATCACAACTTAAAAACATTATGTACTGTAAGCAGTGACGCGCGCTCTNCCAAGTCTAGTCCGTCGTCTATGAAAAGTGAGCGCAGCAGGAAAGAACGCCTATAGTATGCGAGTGTGTCACGTGTGAATTAGCCGGCGTCCTTGCGCTAATGACGCGCAGGTGCTGGGAATTATCGTCTGGACAATCTACATCCTCTATGCTCAGTTCAGCTCGTTAAAGTACGCCTTGCAGTTCTGACACCTTCATACATGAATAACACTGTATTTATTTTCTAGTGAGTTCAAATTGTTAGCGAGTTTCCTTAATGCGACTGGTATGGAAGACTGCCTGCACTAGAGGATCCCTTTTTCGCGAGAATACATAGTCTTTCGAGCTCAAACATCTCTACACGAATGAAGCGGAGTCTGACATGGCAGGAAAATAAGTGCCTCTGTGTGCGCTTCTGGCTGAGAATAACAAACCTTACAAAACATTAACATTTTTTACTGTATGCCGAGGTACGATGAAATATTACGATTGACGTATGTTGTGTGCTGCGTGTTTTCCTCCATTCGCGTAATTTAGAAACTGTACTACTTTGACGTTGGGCATCCTGTAGTTTTCCAAAGTAACACTGTGTAATATACACGGACAACATTGTGTAGTATACACGGAGAAGTGAAATACGATAAGCTACGGGCAGCAACGTCTAAGAAATTAAAAAGTAGAAATAAATAAAAATTGTTACTGAGCAACACGTTAGGCAAGCCTGTCAAGTTTTAAGATACATGCTCTTAGAGAGCAAATAGGACCATCAGCACAATATCACTAGCGTGTCTACGGTTCAGGTGCTTCAACAAGTTACAAGCAATAGTGTGCACTTTAAGAAATTATTTGTGAATTTACCATTTCAGTCTATACGTAGAGTGACAAAGCGCGAATGGTAAATTATTTTCCCATGCATGCATGGTAACGTTCCTACAGTTGCTCAGGAAACAGCCAAATGCGTAGGCATGTTCCGAACTTTGTACAGCAACAATGCTAAACATTCCCACATTTTCAGCCTGGCATGTAGTGTTATTCCCGTACACGGTACAGGTTATAAATTTCCATTACAGTTTAGGAAGTTTACGAGAAATCTTTTTACGGCGTTTTATCGAACTTTGGAATATCATAGAACAATTTTTCCCTTCAGCAGTATTTTGTGTTACTAACCATTCTAAAGAATGCAGTGCGATCTTGGTATCATAGTCGGCACAAATTATTATACTACAAACATTTTAGTCTCAAAGTGAAATACAAACATATACCCTAAAAGTAAGCAGTGTTATCTCTCAACTTCTGACACATTGCGAATGTGAATATGTTAACGGAGGAAGGTGTATGAATATAAAGTTTACGTATTTAGCATCATAAGCCGAGAACGACGTCAAATTTTTAAAGCAACGACGCAAAAAAAATATAATGGAAATATTTTTATAGTTTAAATAAGGTTCCATGACGGTAGGCCATCTAGATAGGCTACGTAAAATGAGAAATTATCGGGATTTCTCTACATGCTCAAAAGGGATTCTACAGACTGGCTATTTAAAAATAGTAGATGAAGTCATGTTCCATGTTAGCTATGCATATTTTAAAGCTAGTCACATTTATGGTTAACTGTTCAAAAATTACGTACTCAATCAGTGCTGTGACTTTTCTTGCAGTTTTATTTTCCAGCAAATAAAATATGAAAGTTTGTTTCATATTTCACTTAATCATTATAACAAGCGTTTATCTTTTATAGATAGTTTTTTATTACTTGCTTGACATGTAATGGCGCATTCATAATAATACCTCGATAATATGTCTACCGTGTATTAAACACACCAGGGATCGGGTTGATGAGAGAGCAGTCCAGATGTGAGTCGTTTAATTTCTTCTTTTTAATTTCTTTCCCCGTATGTGGCAGCATTATTGTTCTCTGTGAACTGATAAATACTGCGAGTATATTATTCCTGTGTAATAAAGCTCCTGTACAGTTCTAAATTTTTAGCATACATAATGTTCGCCACTACTGTCAACATACAGATGGTTATCAAAATAATAGAAGCACCTACTTTCTGGAAAACAGCATATTTGTTAGGTGGTAACACTGCGCTGTGACTGTATTTTGGTATTGCAGCGAAGCACAATATTCTGTAGTACTCTAGGCGGTATATACACTGAACAGTCAAAGAAACTGGTATAGGCGTGCGTATGCAAATAACAGAGGTATGGAACCAATCAGAGTAACTCGATGCTGTCGGCAGCTAGATCGGTTACTGCTGCTACAATGGCAGGTTATCAAGATTTAAGTGAGTTTGAATGTGGGGTTATAGTCGGCGCACGAGAGATGGGACATAGCATCTCCGAGGTAGCGATAACATTTGGATGTTCGTGTACGACCATTTCACAAGTGTACCGTGAATATTGGGAATCCAGTAAAACATCACATCTTCGACATCGCTGCGGCCGGAAAAAGATCATGAAAGAACGGGACAAACGACGACTGACGAGAATCATTAAACGTGACAGACGTGCAACCCTTTCTCAAATTGGCCCAGATTGGAATTGTGGACTGCCCAGCAGGATTCATGGTGTGAATTGCCTCCTGCATACCTTCAGACATTAGTCGAGCCCATTCCACGTCGTGTTGCGGCACTTCTGCTTGATCGGAGGGGCCCTACACAATATTAGGCAGGCGTACCAGTTTTGTTTGTTCTTCAGTGAAATCTGTTCACGGTTACTTCCAACTTTTCCGAAGCCCTGATAAAGTTCTACTTCCAGGAAATTTCTCCACCTTATGCAGACAAAACTCAACTAAGGCCTAGAAAATTACACCAAATTGACAACGCTCTAAATTCGTGCGCACTCAGTTTAATAGTATTTTGCATAAGAATTATTTTTTTACTAAGCGTTAGGAACNCAACGCTCTAAATTCGTGCGCACTCAGTTTAATAGTATTTTGCATAAGAATTATTTTTTTACTAAGCGTTAGGAACACACCTATTTTCTCCATGCTTTTATTTACATTAAATATAAACGAAATATTAAAATTCATAAGTATAATATTGGCAAAATTTAAATTCAACTAAAAAAAAATATTTTATGCTAACACGTGTATAAAACGCTTGTGATACGTAACACATTTAGGAAACAAAGAAACAAGTCATACATGGAGTGGTTTTTCAAATGTTTGATTCAAAAAGTGTGAAGAAACCGCGAATAGATTGTAGAGTGTATTCGTGCATGCAATAGACCAAACGTAGGTGAGGTAAAATAGGAGACCTTACTGACTTTCAACGAGGGCAGATTGATGGAGCGCGGTTGGTTGGAGAAAGTGTATCAGAGACTGCCAGTGTGTTATGCCCCTATCACACTGTAAAATTTTTCCCGTCAAACTACTTCCAATAAGCTTATTCAAATAAAGTTGGACAGTTCTGGCGTCATTGAAACGTCATAAACACCACCATATTTGTATGGAAGCGATGGATGGCTTCAGTTCCCATCTAACGTTTGAAGATTGGACTAGTTCAAAGGTTTCTTCAAATTTTGATGGCCATAGAAATTCATAGTCGTGCACGACAAAAATGGACATAACAAAACTTTAAAATAACGAACAATTGCTGAAAACGAAATAAGGTTATGAAGATAATTAATATATCTAGAAGCTGACTGAGCATGAACGCTATTTTAAGGGAATATTGCAGATAATGTTAAAAACACAGAGACATTAAATTTCATTGTAAAGGAAACATCTCTGTTAAAAAAAATTTAATTTAATAAACGAAGTAAAAATAAATACCAACGTTCGTTATATTTGTCCCTGTAATGGACGACTGCATTGAAAGATTATTTGATAACATTTGTTGGAAGGAAAAATTTGGTGGCTATGTTTCTTCTTCAAATTTCATTGCCAAATATATTTGATGGCGAAAGTTTTACAGTGTGGTGGGTGCTTGAGGTGCATCGAGAGCAACAGTGTCCAAACTGATGAAGGCATACACAATTCGTGACAAGACATCACCAGCAAAGACTACTAACCCAATCCTNCTGATGAAGGCATACACAATTCGTGACAAGACATCACCAGCAAAGACTACTAACCCAATCCTCAGTGATCGGAAGCGCCGAACATTAAAAGAGGATTGAGTTTGATTTCCTCCAGGCAACATTTGAGATTTTTCTGCAGCTGTATTTTCCTCAAATTGACTAACAATCTGGAACGTTGGTTCAAAGAAATAAAACAAAACCGTCTCTACAAGGTTATGCAAATAAAAACCACAAAATTTGAAAATATCCATGAATTGATGCATCCAAGCGAAAACTGAGACGGATAATATTCTTCCAATAAAAATTAATTCTACATTAGCACACGTTCTTTGATTGTGTGGGTGGTCACTTCTCTCACACGCTACTAAATGATTTATGGCATGCATTTAAAAGTGGGCATATTTTGACACGCCATAGGTAACTTTATAAGCTGAAGTGTCTAGCAGTTCCATTTTCTGATTATGTGAACGAAGTAGCTGGATTAAACAAAAATTGAAGCGNTGTCTAGCAGTTCCATTTTCTGATTATGTGAACGAAGTAGCTGGATTAAACAAAAATTGAAGCGCATGGTATCGATGGATTTGCCAGCAGTTGCAAAATCTCAGTTTCTAGAGAATGTTCGTGAAAATTATCTCCGATAATAATCGACACTGATAGACAGTAAACGCAGGCGCATTTCAAACTTTTGATAAAGAATTGTTTCCCTTTCGGCAAAAAAAAACTACTATTAATTCCACTACGTTCCTTCACATCCAATTTCTGAAATATCGCTGCTTCGCACAAAACTGCNAAAAAAAACTACTATTAATTCCACTACGTTCCTTCACATCCAATTTCTGAAATATCGCTGCTTCGCACAAAACTGCATGCTATGAGCTTATGGAGCAGAGTAGCATGCAAGACGCCTTTGCTCAATTCTGTTCAAATGCCAGCTTATAGTCGGCGAAGAGACACAAATATGAGTGTAAATATGACATGTCAGTAAACATATCACTTGGTCACGTGAAAATTGTTGTGCCTGCATGGGAATGATTTTAGGAGTCGTGTTCATTTCAGACTTCAGGAACCCTTCAGTGCGGACTGCGTGAAAGGTGTGGTTCAAAATGGAGAAGGTGTTGGTTTCAATATGCAAAATAAAACAGGTCTTATGGCTGAGGCGACAGGGAATTTAAACCACAATGGCTATATTGTGATGCTGGGAAATCAGGTTTTGACTTTTATTCATCTTACCAAGACACACTACACTCCTATCCCTGCATTCATAGATAATAATCCTCACTTTTGCATCACTTAAAATGCGACTCACATGTGTGATTGTCATTAGAAACCATTCACACATCTGGGACGGTNCCTCACTTTTGCATCACTTAAAATGCGACTCACATGTGTGATTGTCATTAGAAACCATTCACACATCTGGGACGGCCTGCAAACCCTCTTGAAAATATTTGTGATTACATGTAAGAACACGTAAAATTCCTGGAACGACTCCACGTAATATGGCTAAACAGTGCGCAATTATTTAGTGCAAGTGTAATTGAACATGGATGTCCCCAACAACCAGATAAATCTCCAGTTAATATCAAATCGAATCGTAGCAGTGGCGCTCTTGAAGGAATTGCACCATACTAGTTGCATTTCATTTATAGGAAACTTATTTTTTTTTCAGTGGACTGACAAATTTTTTATCCATTGAGCTTATAACGGAAAACAGGAAACTAATTTATTACTTCTGACCATACTTTTGGACCACAATTAATGAAAAATGCTAACATAAATAAAACACAAATTTTTCTATGTTTCTAAAATAGATAATTTCTAACCCTAACTCCTAAGACCTGTGAAGGTAAAACCGCCCTTAAAATTCCAAGTCAAAATATTCCTTCAACACATTCCTTTGTGTTTGTTGAGCTCTCTTAGCTGTAATTTCTGCCCTCTCTCCCAGATTCACACGTGTATTACAATTTTACTCGATATCGTCGAAATACTTTAAATAAAATGTTTATTGGGATCGTTTCACACTACGAGAGTAATTTGTACCGAAATTATATATTTATTTATGCTACAACTTCAGAAGTGAGTAAAAGCCGTCACTCCNCTACGAGAGTAATTTGTACCGAAATTATATATTTATTTATGCTACAACTTCAGAAGTGAGTAAAAGCCGTCACTCCCACAGGATGAAAAAAGGGGGAGGGGGAAATAAACAACAGTAGCACGTTGAAATCAAGTGTTTCGTTGACTGCGGAGAGAAACGTCAATGGGCGTTGTTTTGTCGCCTGGCCGGCGGCTTCGCCTAATGGAACCAGGTGTCAGGAAAGATAAACAGACACGTGGTCAAATGGCGCCAACGTGTACCCGTCCAAGAAGTTTTCCTGCCGTGACACGGCAGCGGACAATGCGGCTGGAAACGGTTCGTTTCAACTTCACGACAACACACGGTGCAGCACCGGGGTTCGCCACCGACGGAAATCACGGAGCGTCATCACCCCAGTACCCTTGTTGATCGTAGGTGGTGTTAGTTGGGTCTACGGGATGGGGGGTGAAGAGTCGCGTTTTCCCCGTCACATGTGTGGGCACTCGCGCGTTAATCGCCTGCAGGCGCCCTGGCGGAGCAGACGAGTTTATCGAGGTTGTGAGAGTTTGAGGGCGTTGAATACCTGTCACGCGAAGACATTTCATTTTTTTTATTTTCCGCGACGACTCGAGGGAAGCTATCGTCGAAGTCACCTATGACCCAACACAACGTGTCTTGCTATTGTTAACGGTAAACTGAGCATTTTTGAAATTACCTGCCTAATGTCTGCGTGTATGAACATTGCGTATTCTTCCGCAATATGAAGAACTAACGTTGCCATGGCATGGTCACTTTATTCATGCGTGGGTCGACTGAAACTCGGAAATAATTAGAAAAGTAAATGATTTTAAAATTCTGATGATTCGTACACTTAGATATATTAAAAAAAAAACCGAAAACATAAATCATTTCAGTTCAAAGATGTTTACCTAATACTGCCAATTCAATGTTAAAATATGGAACTACTTCTCCTCCAACGATACCAACTTTACTGGGTGCCTGGCACTCAGTGCTCCCGTTAAAATGTATGCAGGTAGGGACAGTGAAATTTTTCAAAGGTCGGTTTCAAAAGTTCTCATTTTATCGTGAACTGCATTTACTTACTATTCCCTTGCCTATGATTTTGGCTAGTAGAAAAAAAAATACACACGCCCACGTACGTACCTGTTTGAACATAAATAAAAATATTTATATAGACTCCACATACAAAAATATGTACACATANACGCCCACGTACGTACCTGTTTGAACATAAATAAAAATATTTATATAGACTCCACATACAAAAATATGTACACATAAAGTTGTTGATTTTTTTTTTGTATAGTAATTGCATTCAACTTCTTCACATAAAAGTGTAAAGTCAATTTCAGATAATTTTCTTGACTGTATCGAAAGGAATTAAGATAAAAAATGTACTGATTTTGTGTCAACACACTTATGAAATAATATGGTGTGTTTCTCATACCAGACTATGCATCAGTGGTTTCCAGCACAACTGTTTTGCCCAAAATGTTTTGCCAATTGGGATCAATAACATGATTGTAGATTGGCAATTAAAATGGAATGGAAACAAGAATGATGCGNAAATGTTTTGCCAATTGGGATCAATAACATGATTGTAGATTGGCAATTAAAATGGAATGGAAACAAGAATGATGCGATTCCAAGCATTTTTGTACAACACGTTACAAAACACAAATATTTTTGCTTTATGGGCCTGTAGAGGAGAACAATGTGTTAAATTAATCTTAACTTCTAGGAAAGCATGTCTTTCATCTCCCATGTATTTATGCCCTTCTGCTGGTTTATTATAAACGTGTTTTCTGATTAATTCTTGAAGGCTATCGAAGAAGCCGTAAAAAATATAGTATTTCCTTTTCATATAAATTGACACAATCAACTGCCACCAATTAATTTACTGTAAGCCATAACTCTGCTAAGTTTCGTCTACAGCATTTTTGGAGGTCAATCAGTTAGCACAGGAGCAAAGTATTGACAACGCATTTACAATTGCTTATTTTTCAGTTACATGAATCCTCAGTTTCCATTATTGCGACTTGTATTTCGTTACTGCGTTAATTGATTTAGAAATGCTTGATATATTAAACCCGGCATTCAGTTAAAAAAAATTATTCCTACTTGGAAAATATTTTTAACATTATTGAAGTATTTTATTCCTTTTTCGAAATTTACATCCTTTGTTGTTTTAAAAGTTTAAACTTCTTAAGAAAATTTTAATAAAGTGAATGCAACATAAATTTACAGGTCATTAGAACGTGAAATGAAATTACGCCATCATAAAAAAATGGAGTATTTATTCTATTTATACTACAGAAAGCTGCTCGTTTGAGGTGACATATTTTTACAGTAATGACTTCACCCCGACTATCTACTATTTTAGTACTACATCTTTAAAATATTACTTGATTTTAATAAACACCTAGACAATAAAATACATTCTACATGCAGTTTATAATGAGGTTAATAGGTTTTATTTTGATGTTGAACTCAGCATTGCTTAGTAAATTAATTGTTTCAGAAGATGATTAACTGACTTGAATGTAATACTACAAATAATCAAGTATCTTAATAAAGTTCAGGTCATTGCATGGGGTTCAAAATCCCTTCTCTGTCTCAGTGTAGCTCACATTTTTTTCACACGGGTGCTTGTGATGTCAATACGATAGAATACACTGGAGAGCCAAAAAAACTGGTATAGACGTGCGTATGCAAATAACAGAGGTATGGAACCAATCAGAGTAACGTGATGCGGTCGGCTGCGCCGATATAAGACAATAAGCGTCTGGCAAAGTTGCTAGATCGGTTACTGATGCTACAATGGTAGGTTATCAAGATTTAAGTGAGTTTGAACGTGGTGTTATAGTCGGCGCACGAGAGATGGGAGATAGCATCTCCGAGGTAACTATAAAATGTGGATTTTCGCGTACGACCATTTCACGAATGTACCGTGAATATCAGGAATCCAGTAAAACATAAAATCTTCGACATCGCTGCGGCCGGAAAAAGATCGTGAATGAACGGGACAAACGACGACTGACGAGAATCATTAAACGTGAAAGACGTGCAACCCTTCCTCAAGTTGGTGCAGATTTCAATGCCTCCTGCATACATTCAGACATTAGTCGAGTCCATGCCACGTCGTCTTGCGGCACTTCTGCGTGCTAGCGGGGGACCTACACAATATTAGGCAAGTGTACCAGTTTTATTGGCTCTTCAGTGTTTATAATAATGTATATAAAATTATTATTCAATTGGTACAAGAAAACAAGTACCAATTTTATTTTCCACTCAAAGATTAGTTGATAGTCCCCCAAAAATGATTTGTGTGTAAAAAATGAAACACAATTTAAAATATGCATTAGTTTATGAGTGCAACACAAATGGAAATAATGCTCTTTAATGTAATTACTTAGGTGTAGTTGTTTTCAGACGTCGGACGCTTATTACTCCCCCAGACTCTAAGCGTGCTCCAAGAACTATACATTAAATCTGGGGGAAAAAAATGAATATGTCACAGTTTTCAAATTAATTAATGTTTGAAGATCCTAACCAAAAAAGTACCTAAGATAATATGTAATTATTTTAGTGCCACCAATATCATTAGTAAATACTGCCCATATAATTATTCTTTGGCATATGAAATAATTAAAGCTGTTTGGTAATAAACACAATATGCATAACATATTCTGTATACATAATTTTACCATTTTAAGCAACATTTATTAGTTTAAAATAGCCTTTGCCAAGTGGTCTAAGGCGTCTGCATGCTAATCTAAGATTCAGCAGTTCTATCTTGCCATCACCCAGATTATATTTTGAGTTCTGCTAAAATTAAATAAAAAAAGCACCGCCCCTAGCTGCCTACTTTGGAGCCAACAAGGTGGCCAAGCGAGAATGACACCAGCGCCTCTAGCAAACGACGAAGGAACCACTGCAAACAATATGGCGGACACACATCAGCGCCCCTAGCAGGCGATGAAGGAGCTACTGCAAACAAGATGGTGGACACACACCATCGCCCCCGACAGGCGGCGAGGGAATTACATACTCGGCAGGCGAAGAAGGCGGTGAGAGAGAACTGGGGGTAGAAAAGAAAGAGACACGATGGAATCAGAGAGAGACAATATGGAAGTATAGAACATGAACAAACAACACGGAATGATAGAGCATGAAAAAAACCGGAGGAATAATACAGCATGAAAAAACAAGAGGGAATGATAGAGCATGAAAGAACAAGACGGAATGATAGAGCAAAAGTGGAAAAACCAAATTACGGATGGAAACAAGATGGCCGACGGAAATGATATGGCCAACGTAAACAAGATGGCCGATTAATGATGGCGTCTGTTCCGCAGATTTACAGCCCCCAGTTCTTGTCCTGGAGTTAAACAAATCCATCTACTGGTCAGATTTGAGGCTAGAACACAGTTATTCTAAGCAAGTTCTTTGAGATGTTTGTTCACTTCGTCTAACCTAGTTTCAATGCAGATAGATTTTAATGAAGTCAGTCAAAGTATTTTATTCACACAAAATTATGGCCAGGAGTCGGCAAGACAAATATAGTAAGGTTCAGATGATTTCAAAATTGTTCATCATGTGTTTTGAGCGAGATAGGGGTGTTGAATACGGAAAAATCAATAATATTTAATTAGTACCAAAAATGGTCCAACTTGTACTCATTGTATTTAATAACATTTTCCCCGAATAAAAAATTTTTTAACTTAACATTTTTTGAATAATATTACGTCAAATACACAATATTTCTGTTACAAACTAAGTTGTACAAATAAAATAATTTACAATGCAAAATAATGTCGTGGGCTACTTCTTGACATATATGGCATCTCCAAATAACAGTTCATACATTTAAAAAATGTTGAAAAAATGCAAAAATTTATTTATAATTAACAATTAATTGGTTTGTTATATGGTGATTATACATGTGACACGGTAGCTTATGGAATTATTTTATTTTGTAAATTTTTATCTGGACAACCTATTAAGTATTTGTTATTACGACTGCAGCAAAATATAAAACGTTTGTATTTTACACCAAATTGTTAGTAAAATATATAAAGTTTAAAATCTTTTTGTTTGAGGAAATGTCATCAGATACAATGTGCACAAGTAGAACAATGTTTGTTACAAGTATAAAATTATTAGTTTTTTTTTGGAATGCGAATCCTTAAGGAAGTACGTTTTAATGTTTTAGTGGTCCAGTTTTCTGCCGTCCACGATCCGGGCTCGGACCGTTGTCTGCCTGTTGCCGATCGCATTTCCACGGTTTGGCCCTCGGTCGGTTCCAAAAAAAGAACGCCTTCTGGCGATCGGAGGCGTCTCCGCGCCAAGGTGCGCGATGATGCGGCGATGGACGCAGCGGCGTTGGAGTGTGTACCACGTCTGGCAGGGCCGGGGGTAGGAAGAATGTTGACACGTCCCGGGCCATGAAAATTCTTTGCTCCGCAACTCTTTGAGCAGTAAAAATAAATGAGAATCGCGCGCGCGGTAAAGTGCGGGAAGGAGAGAGAGAGTGATATGGGGGGTTGGCTGTAGGCCTACGTGTGTACACGGCGTCTGCAGGCACAGGCTACGGAGAGACAGCGATGGCTGTACGAGGGCGGCAGATTAGCTGCAATGTGTGGCCATAAAAAGCTTTGTGTGAGCAGAGGATGCCACCCCTTCTCTCCGCACTACTTTCCACTCTTCGTCGCCTGCCCGTACGGTAATGAAGATGGGGCGTGGGCCCCCGCCGCTTGTTTATCTTTTAGGAAAAACTGCCGAGGCTCCGGGAATATTAAGATACAAGCCAACCTCACCCCCCCCTCGTACTTTATACAGCTTGGTGCGGGTTCCCGTCGGCGTGGTCGAAACTGGCCGAAACTGTTACGTGTCGCCGCCAAAGTGACGCCAGCGCTGCTGTGTCGTCAGGCGAAGGTAACACCTCCGAAAGTTGTGGGAAAAAAGTTGGAAGTTTCATATTTTAATTCGTCGCTAAGAGCGCAGAGTAGACAAATACGCAGAGACGAAATAGCAAGGCGGTGCTTTTGACGTGGGCGTACCCATTCTTCGACTGACTGCGCGAAGGCCCTGGACACGATCCTTGCGTTTGATTGGCTACTGCGTGCTGCGAAATGTCCTCCGTTGGCTGGGGGACATTTTGCAGTAGGTTACCTGGCGCAGATTGTTTGGCGTGTGCGACTGGAGTGAAGTTGAGCGATTTGGGTGGTTCTTAACATCGAGGCCTTGAGAGCCGATGAGGGTGACGTGGGGTGAGTACGGAGCAGTGCAGGAATGCAAGGGTGGGGGAAACGTGATATCACCGAGGAAATCCATCTGACCAGCGGCATTGTCCGTCACATTTCTCATATGCGAAAATTCGGGAGCGACCCGCCGGGAATCGAGCCCGATTCGCCTTAGTGGGAGGCGAGTTGTCTAAACACTACACCACCGCAGCCTCTGTGCGACAGGAGTTCGTGGAATAAGCGGCTGTTTCATCTCTGTATTCTTCTTTCACTTTTGGGCTGCCTCTAGTACACTATGACCTGACACCTCACCGGGGAGATCTTAACCCCAAATACGCACATTATGACGGTTCGCTACACCACTAACATAAAAGGATGCCTCATCAGGATAAGCAACACGTTTGAAATAGCCATTATCTCCCTCAATACGTGGTAACATTTCGACTGCAAAATAATGCCGACGCGTGGTGTCATTTGGCAACAAAACGTGAAAATTTGCACTTTGTATGCACGAAATAATGAAGGTTTGTGTAAGATTTAATGAAGATATCTTTCTGGCATCTATAACTTACGCGAGGCCTTACGCACTGATTTATTGAGACTTCACACACGATACTGTTCACTATTGCCACCCTTTCAGCTGAAGTGGATGGTCGGCCAGACATCGGGCGGCATCTTTACATACGTTGTCTGAATGTTCCTCTGCAAAGTTATAGGTGACCAGGACTCGTGGTACCACAGGACACACTGAGCTTTTTCCTGATTTGTGAATCTGTCTGGTTTCCTGGACACTACAACTGCTACACTACAGCCACCTTACTGAAACCTGCAACAAGAAACTTTGTTAGTTTGCCAACATTTTGGCACCATGTAGAGGATATAAATAAAGTTTGTTATCAGGGGAAGAATTTTCGGACAGACTGTATACTGTGTATGCACAGAATTATTTTAAATAACGAAGCAATTTTCTTTCGTTCATAAAATGCTATACTCAAATACGTGGTGATATAAACCAAAATTAGCTTATAGGGTGTATGCAGTCAAATACACGTGTTTTCAATAGGGTAATTTTAGTCTCTAAATTAATGAAACAATGGAAAAACAATTCACAATGTGTAAATAAAATAATTCAGAATAAAAAGCATTAAAATGATGTATTGTAAAAATAATATAATACTAATAAATATAAATCTGCAAATAAATGGGAGATACAATACCATAAAGTTTGTTGGGGGGTCGCTGTGGTGTAATGGCCACACCGCCCGCCTTCCACTAAAGTGAACCATGTTTGGTTCCCGGTGATGTCAGCTCAAGATCTCGGCAAGGAGAAAACGTGGCGGATGTTTCTTGTCGGCAACTGGGCTTCTCGGGGCACTCCTACCATTGTATCCAATCGCTACTTGGTCGTTACCTTGTTTTACCCTCATCGACACTAAAACTTTAGTTTTTAAGAGGAGTACAAAGCTGTGCGTCCAAGGTCAAGAAGCGAGGGAGCGATACGGGCGACACTAGCACGCAAGCCTAGTGCCTCATCGCTCCTACGCGCAAGGCGTACAGTGCTTCCGTCGTGGTCCTGTACAGTGCAAGTTATATCTGTAACAGTGCGACTTTAATACACCCGATGAAAGTCTACAGATTAAACTACACTCGTATGTTCGTACTTTTCTCTTGCCGCTAAAGTAAACTGCATATGCAAGCCTTACAAATGCAATATTTAACCATTTTGAGTATTTTTTTTCCATGAATAAACTTAATGTTATAAAAGTGAAAAGATAGAAGCATATGTAATTGTTTTTTTTGCCTTTTCTGGCAAAAAATTGTATTTCCAGAACATTTATCTACCGAGACACGTGAATACGCGCAAACACGTTTTTTACAGAAAATGTCACTGTGGACTCCTCTTATGCGCCGCCCAGATCCTACTCATTATGTTCAGTTGTTTACGTGCTCTGTGAAAGTTTGGAAATTGTATTATAATGAAGTATGGAAATGATAATGTAAATGGAAAAGTTTCACTTTATGCTGATTATCATCTGGCAATTTCATCATACCCGATATGTCAAAATCAAGACAAGAATTTTCTTCACAGGACACACAATAAGACAAAACATATCTTAATAATGCTCTTATTAACTTCATTTTAGAACTAGAGATAACGCGAAGGACATACGTTTTTTTTGTGACCACTTCCTTTAAAGGAAATGGTAAGCCTATAAATTTCCGCCGCCATCAGTTCCCAGAAAGGGCTACATTCATTACCGCATATCACATCAGAAGCTCAATAATAATAAACAAATTATACACAGCTTCTTAAAAAAGTTACGGTTTTGTAAAATCAAAGTACTTGTAACCTCTGAGTAATGACAGGGTCGGAAACAAATGCGAATTAGGAATTTGGTTGATCCTGCATGCTTAATGTGTTGAAGACACAATACTTAACCGGAACATCTTAACAATATACTACTATCACTCTCACAAAATCGTTACTTAACAATATCTTAATTGCAAAAATAATAAATAAATAAATGTATATATGTGCGTGTATGTGTGTGCGCATGCGCACGTATGTTGATCGAATAGTTTTTTATATGGGTAAATAGCTGTCTTAAAACAGAATCTGCGTGCAGTTCAAGCCTGAGTATTTTATTGGCTCTAGTAAAATAAATATTTTTCAATCAGAAAAAATATTTCTTATACCATAATTTGGTTTTCCGACATAATGGTTTAGTGGGTGATAAGGTTTTGAGTTGAACTTGGTTATTATGTTTCGTGTTTAACGTGAGAAAAATATCATTAGTGGGTAGCGTTCGAAAGCATTCTAATATTTTTAAAACGTCACGTATGGCAATTCTAAAAATGGGACAGAAATCATCTACTACTAGATGCTCGAGCGGATGCGCACTCACGAAAAGATCCCAGATCCAGACTATTATGAGCATTTTAACGTCATTATAACCTAAAGGGTGTTACCAGCCCATTTAATTTATTTTAACATGGGTCTCCTCTATATCACATCCATTAGAATCAGATCATGTTTAACCCAGATTCGTCAAAGAAAGTCAATATTACTTAACTATAGGGCCTACAGTATTTAGTTGCTTAGTCTCTGAATTACGGTTGTAGTGGTCGTTGGCTCGAGTCACAGACGTACGTACCATTATGAGATTTACATGCAGATTCAGTTTAGCGTATAAACGACCTTCAATTAGCCTGCCGATACAAAGATATGTCAAAATTAGCGTGTTCATTTGCCAGAAGAGCCTTCTTCCCATTTGTTACTTTCTCAGTTCTCAGGGAATGGCACAAATGTATGTTTCCCTGACGTTTCCCATGTACAGATTAAATAGAAAATAATTTATGTTGAATTTACGATACTTAGTAGATATTCATGCACCTACACAACTCATAGCCCAAAACAAAGCAGTATTTTGACTCCCGAAAATTGTAATTTATATTTTATGGGCTACAAAGTCCGTTCTAACAAGCGTGAATTAAGTAATTCATTGGTACCACGGGTAGGTTGATTACGAGATTATGAAGCAAGTTTAAAACATCACGTATGAGAAAAAAAACGTAACACAGAATGTTTCACTGGTCCTCTAAACATTTAATGTGGATTAGTTTTCATTGTTATTTCAATGGTATTAACCGGTAGAGTACAAAAACATTTAAGGTTCACAGTCTATTCCTTCGAAATACGTATTGCACAGGTAATGAACTTTATTTTGTTCT
Source organism: Clitarchus hookeri (assembly GCA_002778355.1). Lineage (NCBI taxonomy): Eukaryota > Metazoa > Arthropoda > Insecta > Phasmatodea > Phasmatidae > Clitarchus > Clitarchus hookeri. The sequence goes on from NQII01002976.1 coordinate 209,505, forward strand.
AACTTAACTTCATTCAGATTTATATTATTAAACTCATCACTGCATCATCACAGCTGAAACACACATGTTTAACAAATCTTTTTTACTGGTTTTACTAAACGTCAATATAGTTAATGTGGTTTATGGAGAAAATGTGTGTACAATCAAAACTAAAATGTTAGTTGCAGTTGAAAAGGAATCTTTAGACCAAAATAAAAACCCACCTCACCTAGCCAATATTCAGGGAAATATTTATTTTCCTGTCCAACCTAGCGTTAATTCACCCTCCCATACACGCTTTCAAAAGTAACTCAAACCGAGTTAATATTCAGTACATTTATTGTACAATCTCAAATCTATATTTCTTGCTACAAATAATCACATACGCTGCGTAAACCAAAATAATTTTTTGGAGGGGATTTACAAAATTATGTGCTTTGGCTAAATTTACTGAAACAGTATGAGAAAATATGCTCATTAAATATTCTTCAAAACATAGTAGAATGAAAAAGGGAAGTCTGGCACAACGGGATCCGGGATCGGAGATGCTCATGCTCTGTCATTCCGTTCCCCCGATGTACATTTTTCCCTGAAAATGTTCTTTTTTTCCTTCAAAATTAATTACATTTCTCGTTTTTTCATTAAAAAAAGGACAGAGCCCCCAGTTCCAAAAATATCCACCGAAAGGCACTTTTCAGTCAATTCGAAAGGATAAGGGTTGGGGGGGGGGAGGGATCGTTTTCGAGGGCAGAGCAGTGGTGGCCATATTGGTTTTATAGGCATAGGGTATGCCAAAACTATACACAGGGTCCCGGGTCCGGAGTCAGACCTGACCATCAGCCATCTTGGTAGTGTCAGCCATCTTGTCTGCCATGTTAGATATTGGTGACCTTGACCTTTGACCTTAAACCCAATAATTTGCAAAATTGTTTTAAAAATTAATAATTTTTTATATAAACAGCTAAAAATTATTTTTAGAAATGTAAACTTTGATTTAAAAAATAATTAAAATTAAAAAAAAAATATTTTGAATGTTATAGTTTAGAGGAGACGAGCGAATGGAACCAACCATCCACTATTTTATGATGTTACCCAACCCCCACATTGGACCCAGGTAATCTTGACCTTGACGTATGTCCTTGACCCTTTAATTCTGACCTTGGATGCCCTTGTAAACAAAACTAGAGAAAAAATTGTAAAAATTAAATCAATTCATAAACGTCAGTGAGAATGATACATTAATGACTACTACCACCATATTGAATCCAGGTGACCTTAACCTGGTGACCTTTGAACTTTAACTAAAAAAAAATGCCAAAATCTCTACAATTTGTTAAAAATGTTATAAAAATTATTCTAAAATTTTATAAAAATAAAAAAAATTCACAAAAATTTATAAACAAATTAGTTTAAAATAACGCTTTTTTTTATTTTTAAAAAAGTAATTTTTAAAAACTTATATTTTAAGATGTCCCACACAGTACCATGTCCAGTAGACAACTGACCTTCGCCAATTTCTATTAGATTTTTAGTCGGCAGGCCTCCATCCCCACTAATCAATCACATTGTCTTAACATTCCTCTCACCTACCAATGTTTCTCGTTGGCTAATTAGTCGGGAGTTCACCACTCATACTCATTCCGCCATATGCAACCATCTTGGGTTTTTTTTGTTGGTCATTTGTTTATACATTGCTAGAGGCTGCCATATGATATTTCATGTTTCCATTTTCAACGTCTAGGTGGCGCTATTTTAGTGATTTACCAAACCAGGCAAACTGGTGATTTAGCCACCAGGTGTCAGCAATATTTGTTTATGTTTTAAAAGTATAAGTGGTGCTGTCAGCACCATCCATATTGGATTATATTTTCATTACATAAGTGGTGCTAATTTCTTGATTTAGCCACCTGGTGAGCTGACGAAACAAACATTCTCTGATGCTCTAACATGTCATGTTCACCATCCTTGATATCGTTTTTTTCATAGTTGCCTTTATTTCATTTTTAATCATTCCTTCTTAAATAAGCCACCACGATTAAGTCACCTGTGCTCCACACACAATCTTATATTGTATTCATGCTGTGCCATTTCACTTCGATGTAGTAGCCTGCTGATTATTCGGTCCCCTCAAACATCCATATTGGGTTACATCACTTCCGCGATGTTTTATTACGCCATATGGTCTTGACCTTTAACCTTAGAAATATTGCATTTAGTTCGAAATTTACAAAAAAATTACTGTGACATATTAGAACAACACCAGTCATGCAGAAATTTATAAAGGCCCTCTATAAACCATATAATGCACTGAAGCATGTCTGGTCAGGCCCAAACCAACATTCGCCCTCCCCTCCAAGTCTCAGGGTCAAATTTATACCCCTTCATCAGCATATTTTAATGTCTGTTGCATCCGACCTGCTTTAAATGTGTTATGATTACTAGGAAAGAAGACGCCCAAAACACAGGGCAGTTATTCCTTGTTGCGAAGTATCAACCATTTATATCCTTCACGTGCAACATGTTCTCGATTATGGACATGGGGACTGAACAAGTTAAATTTTGTGTTTTGAATTGAACATATTAATAAAATATATCCTCGGTTACTTATCTAACCTGCTCATTTATCGCTATTTAATGTTATTTTGTGTAGTAAGAATATTATAACGTTTTTGTCTCAAACCTTTGTGATACAATTCAGTAAACGGGATGTGCACAAGAATAAAAATATTGCTTCCAAAAGGACTATTTTTTTTAATGATTATTTATTTTTAATGGATTTAATTTAGAAATCAGTATGTAGCTTAAGTCTATTTTAACTATTCATTTGGGCAGAAGATAGCCTCGTTCTTATATGAAACCTGCAAGTATCTGCTTAGAAGTGTTTTGTGTAATTTCTCATATTTTATTTAAACTTTGATTAAAATGTAGTGTTGTAAATAGCAATGTTTTTGCATGAGTATTTCTTCAAATATTGCTGAAACTATTTTCTGAAACATATTTGTAGGATATTAGTAATATGCGTGTGGAGACAAATGAGAGAAATTCATGAAGCATTTTTACGACAAGAAATGCTTAAGTATAAGGGTTGCTGAAATATTGAAATATTTGTCAATAAATAATATAATCACTTCCATTTAATTATTGCAAAAAATATATCAGTTAACACCCCACATCAGCCAGTTGTTTGATAATCGTACCTAAAGATTATACTTTTTATATTGTTTATATACTATAAAAAAAATTGAAGTTTTTCATAAGATGCGCAGTGAGAGATATAAACATGAAAATTAATTTTGGCAAATGCGGAAGCATACACATGATAAAATTGAAAATGCTATTTTTTCATTGAAAACTTTGTCGACACAAATTTTTTTCCCCCATTATTTACTAACTACTTCAACGTGGAAATATTTTGTGTTAAGCCACGGATGAATTTACTTTGTTTAAAAATAGATTCTAAGGAAAAATATATTATAACTTTACAATTTCAGTCATGGAAATTATAGGTTACCTTCATTCTTGACATTATAATTTTACCGTTGTGGAAGTTTGCATGATGTGAATTTTACAAAATTAAATTTTTAAGGAAGTGGTGTTTGGTCCTACAGTTTCTTCATCACTTTCAGAATCGATTTTCTGGCTGACACTGTAGTGGTAGAAATTAGTTAGTGAATTGGTGGAGTATATGAAAATATAATTACAGCATAATTTATTGTACACATTTATGGTTGTTTGGGGAAAGTAGTTCTGATACAGTCGATTTTAAGTCAAAAACTGGTTGTTTTAATGCATTTGTATTTATTTCTTTCAGGAAGAAATACAGGAGATACACAAATGAAAACTGTGCTGTAATATGGAGCTTACAAACAGTTCACAACATACTTTTGCTGTTTTTCCTTTACGGGAAAAATTATGTAGATATTAAAGTCATCCTAAATATAGTAGTAGGCTGCTTTTCTCTAAAAACAGAAACCGAACAAGGACTTCTAAACGTAAAGAACAGTTTATTTCTGACACCATACTCTATATACAACTAAAACATAAATTCACATGACATTTTTCAATTATACCTGACATTCGTGGGTTTATTAAAATTTAACGTGCAATTTTTTTACAAAATATTTTTTAAAAACTTTTTTGAATTTATGTAAATTTTGAAAATTAACTGCTTATATTTAAGCAGTGGTCTTTATTATCGTGCGAACAATGCACATTTTATTTAAAAGAGAGGTATAGGTTTAAGTTTGGCTTAATAGCTTTCATTTGTCCTAAAATTGTATTTGGTATTTGCGAAACATTGTTAAAAATTAATATTCTATGTATTTCTTTAGGTAAAATACGTGACCGCATATTTTCTTTACAGTATAGTGATGTATTACTTTTATTAGTTTACGCAAGATGCAGTAAAAGTTATTAGTTGCTTTAAAAGATGACTACAGATGCGATTAGTCCCAGCAGTCTAAAGTTGGTAGTTTGAGAAACTTATCAAAATTAATATTACGCGCTAACAGAACCACGTTTTCAAATTTATATCTGAAATAAAATATTCGGCAAAAAGTACTTATATCCAATATGGATACTCTCTTGGTAAACAGTGCTGGCTGGATATTTCGTTTTCGCCGGAAACCATTCAACTTGATATTTGTCAAAAAGAAAGAAGCACCACAGTTTTGTAAAGACATTACTAAAAACAATTTTATTGGTTTAGTAACACTATAAAATTAACCAAACTACTTACTAAATATTAAAACAATATAAGTTTAATGTTAGCTGAATTCATGTGAACGTCTAGTTATCAAAAGTGATCCTAAGAAAATCCTCAAACAGCCTCAGGGCAAATATATAAAAAACTTCATTATACTAAACAAAATTGCGCAAATTTTTTTTTTGTGGTTACCTTCATTTAGGTAAAAACATTTTTTTAGTGTGAATAATTTGGATTTTTTGTGTTAATATCTATAATTTATGAGTTTCATAAAAACCTGAGAAATCGATATTTCTGACATAAGGTTATGAAAATCCATTCAACACCCTTATGTAACGAACATTATATAAGGTGGACACGAGACAGTTCGTAAACGGTTGGCGGCCTCTGCGAGAGGAGAACGTGTTTGGCGTTAATTCCGCGAAATACCACGTGGCACCTGCGCGCGTGAAAATGGCTGTAATTACCGGGTGCACGGCGTCGCGGGACGCTTAGTACCCAAGTGCCGCGCTCTTGAAAGTCGTTACCGCGCTAATGAGAGCCGGCAATTGCCTGCGAAAACCCACCAGGGCGGGCGGGCCCGCACTCGGGGAGTTTTAGACGGTGGCTGGCGCGCAGAGAGACCTCGCTGCCGGCCTAGCAGCGAGACACGTCCAGCAGCTTCCTGTGGGTCTGGACCACGCCCTGCTTCAGCCAGCCTTCATCGCTAAGGCTGCTCTCGAAATAATCTGGCCCGTCCGTCCGGCAGTCATCCGTCTGTCGTTTTCCACCGTCGGTTGAAGGCGATTCACAACAATCAGTCGTCCCTCAATCTTTCTGTACTGCGAAATTTCAGTGTGACAACTTAACAAAGCGATCTTACTTATCGATCTTTTCGGAAAACAACTTTTTTATGTAACCAAAATTTATAAAGAAATTTTTTTTACCTTTAAAATTTTTTAGTTTACCATCGAAGATAAATAAACACAGATCCACCGCCTTGAATTTTATTCCAAAGTGCATATTCACATCTAGGGATTGTGTCCGAAAGTTAAAATTTGGTAAATATTTAACCAATGGACGGATAGAAAAAGAAACATCGCCCTGCGATTGATTGAAGATGACGTGACCGTCGGACGGATGACTGACGGATGCGACAGACTGAGTCCAGCCTAATTGATCACTTTCGTCACTCCTGCCTGGCATAAAACTTCCTGAAAAATGTGTGACTTCAGATATAGCTTGTTTATGGTAAACTGAGCGCTTTTGAAAGAAGGGTTACCAACTTTTTTCAAATTTGTACCAAGATATTCCTCCGAGAACTAAACGCACGACATCTGATCCCAATAAAATGTTCAAGAAAAATTCTTATAGACTATTCACGGTAAAGTGAGGCCCTCCTTGCAGGCATAGTAAGCAAAATTATTACATTTAATTGTAGCCTCAGGCGTTAAATTTTGAGAGCTACAATGTGTTTATTAGTCACATGGTCATTTTTATATTAACAATTGGCGAAAGAAACTTTTAAGCACGGCCTTAAAACTGCTCACTTCACAGTAAATAGACTATACAAGAAAAAACTGCTTTGAATATTATGTGTAATGTGCAGCAGTCAGTATTATATTTTAGTCAACATTTTCCTCCGAATATATACAGCAACATAATATTTGCAACTCAAAGCCTAATTCATTGTGATTTGAATTTCTGACTTAACCGAATTTAAATCAGATGACTCCAACACACGTTGGAAGAAAAATATACTGTCAAATCTCGGCAAGCGCTACTTCCAACGAACATAATTGTTGACGAATGCCACGTGTTGAAGTCAGCCGTAATTATCTGTTACCCACTGGGTAAGATCATCAGAGTAAACGTACCTGTAATTGCGGAAGTGGTAAATTACCGACACGGTCTTTATTAATATGCAGTTTATTTTCGAAGAAGTCGGAGATACGGGATACATGACGTTTCACCCTATGTCCACACGGGATAATTCTTTCAGCTCCAGGATAAGGGAAAGCATGTACACTACGGGACAGTTGACAATACTGTTTGATAATTAAGGTTTGGGTAGCCTACTACGTGAATGCACATTGTGTATTATTCCACAATGTAAAAGTAACATTGTCAAGCAGAACTATGAAATTATTTATAAAAGTAAATATTTTACATGTTTGTGATGTTTGCATGTATATGCATTGAAAGAACAGAAAAGAAAAGAATTAATTTAAACATTCACAAATGTTTAATTCAACGCGACAACATATAAAAATTTTCCCTCCCGTCATTACCATATTTACGGGGTACATACCATGCAGTGTGCCCTTTAAAATATATGCACGTAAGGGCAGCAACATTTTTCAAAGGTTGATCTAAAAGGTGCGTAATTAACCGTAGACAGACTATACCGGAAACTCTGCGTAGTTAGCATGATGAAGTTTGGAAAACGTTTCCACTTTAGCCGTCTTATACGAGTTCTTTTATAACATATGGCTGGGAGTTAAATAACTTATTATTTCTTAAAACAAGGAATCTTAATCCGTAGGCAATCATAATTTTCTAAGAGTGTACGTACAGAAGTTTGTATTGCATAAATACATTTAAACAAAACGTTTGTAAAAATGCAACATCAAGGGGAATACATGTGATTGAAACAAGCATTATACCACAAATTAGGAACATGACAATACACAATTGATTAGCATTACAGAATTGTACGTGATCTCTGTCCTTCAGAATTCAGTACGGCGTGAAGCTCCCACATGCTGCAATCAGTGTCCCCAAACGTCGTGGCATGGAATCAAAGAGGACCTGGATATGTTAATGGGGAATCTCCTTCCACACGGTTTGTATGCGAGTCCACAAAGAATCAACAGTGGTTTATAGAGGTCCGTGACCAACAAGTCGCCAACCAACCATATCCCATAAATTTTTGATGGGCGACATGTCAGGCGAACATGCTGGCCAGGGAAGCAGTGGTACCCGTCGTTCATTGAAGAAGGATTGGAAATTCCTCGCCACATGTGGCCAGGTATTGCCCTGCTGAAATATGGCATGTGGAGTCGCCCGAAGGAGGGGCAGTACCTCGGGCTCTTAAACCTCCCCAATGTAGTGGTTGCTGTTTAGATTGTCCTCAATAAGTAGGAGTCGAGATCTTATGTTGCATTCAATTGTGCCCCAAACCTTCACACTTGGCGTTTGTCCGCTATGCCGCTCTAAAATGCGGGCTGCCAGATTGCGGTCACCACGATAGCGTCTAACACGTATGCGATCATCACTGTAGGACAGGTTGAAGTGGGACTCATCCGAAAACACTAAATTTTGCCACCCAACACGCCAGCAATGGCATTCACGTGCCCATTGCAGTGTGAAGCGTTTGTGGTTTCTGGACAATGGAAGCCGACGCAATGGCACGCGTGCCACCAGTCCAGCCTGCAGTAGACGGCGTCGAACCGTCGAAGCAGATATGTCCACACCCGTTGCAGTGCTCCAGTGTCGAGCCAACACTGTGGACGAAGCTGTACGGTCCGTTACGGCCATGCGGACAAGATGGCGGTCATCCCGTGCTGTGGTTTCATTGTGTGGTCCAATACCCGCTCGTCACTGTGTTGGACCCTCTTCTATCCACTGGTTCCACACACGCATCACTGTAGTAGCAGCATGCCCTGTACGAGTCTAAATGTCACGGTATGACAAACCCATTTCCCGGAGACCAATAATTCTGCCCCGGCCGAACTCACTCACATGCTTATATGGCGCCCTATGACGTCAACGAGGCTACTGGCACTTGCTTTCACTTCGTTTGACGACTCTTCACTGACGGAGCTTGGCGTAACTCGGACTTTTCCAGTCACACAAGAGAGGGCGCTGCTGGGCCTACGTGTACGCCATCTCTCTGTAATCTAAATAACTTATTGCTGGTACAATGTTCTATGCATTTTCCAAGTTTGGATTCATACGGGACATTCATTTTGGTGTTGTAATTTTCAGAAACAATTTGGTAGATTTTGTAAATTAATGATGCCTGCGTCTGGAGACGTTTTTTTAGTGGTGCGTTGTCCTAATAAAGTAGTGTTATTGAGAAGTTGTTGGCAAACAATATCCACTACCATGGCGGAGAACTAGAGAACAACAATTGCGTCAATACTGTCAGGGGTACACGGGGTTCTCCCACGTGAACTCCCTAGTCACTAGTACACTACTGCTCGCAACCAAAAAAGGATTAGTTGGATCGGTTATCGATTATATTATGTCTTAATATATCGCAATATGTTATATATGCTAACAAGTCTCAGTATCGTGTAGCAGAGTGATAATTTGACAAAGTGTTTTTTGGTTACTCTGCAATCATGTCATTTTTTTGTTTACTGAAACAAGAGAATTAGGAAATACTTTATTTAAGTATGTTGTCGTGAGTACAAGTATCGCTTTGAGGCTAACGCCTGTCTTAATGGGTCCCCTTAAATATTACTTTATTCTTCACTTCCTTCCAGATAAACATCATATTGAATATTTCAGCTTGGAGTTGGTCCTGGAGCCAATTTCGGCGATTAATATTTCCATTGTGCCCACTGTGCTCAAATGCAGAACGCCAGACAGCTACCAGAGAAGCCTCTGCGGCATCGACCGAACTTCATTTTCGTGCTGGCTGAACTGTTGTAGAGTTTTCCGGAAATTTCACAAAATGTCACCACAGTTCTTGTTGTAGAAATTTAACAAGCGATTTGCCTTGCATCATCACACAAAATGCTAGATGCATTGGCCCTTGGAATTGGAAGTAGATCGACGAGACATAATCAGCTCAGCATACCTTGCCTGTATCGTCAGTACACCACTGGGACTATGAAAATCATATTGATGATTCGAAGCTCTTAAATGTTACGTATGACACAGCTAACACGTTTCATATCATCTAACATTCACTTCGGCAACATGAGTTCGACGAATGGTAAGAGCCCAGTATATTCAACAGATAGAGGATAGCCACATTTTGGAGCCAAAGGACATGCAAATCCTTCATCACTCTGGTTAATACGGTTCTTTAATGTAAAATCTTTGCAATTTCTGGAGGAAAAGATTCATTCTACATACACATGGATTAAGTTAAATGCACATCTAATGTTTAACTAGCATAAAGAAGACCATGCACTGATTCTTCCAGATTTACAGTTATATAGAGCAATGATAACACTTGTAGGACAAGTTACCTGAACCTCCCTTCAACTTTCTTCAAGTGATTGCAACGGTAAGTTTCAGCAAAGTGCCATGTTGACCATCCAGATATGGCATTCCATTGAAATGCTAAAAATGTATGCAATTGTTGTTATGCGACATCAGTCGTGACCGTCTAATAGTACTGGGGGTGGATAACAAGTATAGGATGGGATATTCAATGAACATTCGTCTAGGAGTGCTTTGGACAGTAAATTTTTACGAGCTTACAGTGAGTTTATCAATGTGATATAAAGGTATTTGCAGACGTTGAGACTATTTAACGCAAAAATAAGTCAAAGGCTTGCATTAGGCTCGTAGATAATGTCTTGTGTTTTGGTAGAGACTATATGAGTCTTTCGGAAACATAGTAGTTTACCGGTTAGATTTATATACTTCACTGATTAGCAATTTGATTTGCTGGAACCACCATTGGAATCTGCAAGCAGGTTTCCCAAGTACTGCATGGGGACCTGTACTTTTGAGACACAAAATACAAAACTATTATACTTAAGCTCCGGAGGAAACTCTTCACAGAAAAGGTAAGAACTTGAATGAAGGAAAGATAAAAGTGACTGAAGTCTTTCGGAGTATTCGTGATGCTACATCTTGTGTGCCAACTGACCTGGGCAATCTCAGTATCACATTTCGTTGCATAAACACAGCCGAGGCATGATATATGAAGCACTCCTACGAACGATTCCGTTTGGCTTAAAATTTACCATTTGATAGTCATAAAATAAATCAATTCCGTTTGTTTGATTAAATCATTGAAAATTCAAAATATGAAGAATTGCCATATGAGATTGTGTTTTACTATACTGTTTAAGGCGACAAATAAAGAAACTTTTTCATTACTTTGAAGAGAAGGCACAAAACACACTTGGGAAAGGCATGCCCAAAGCTTATCTTTTATGAATGAGAAAATACAGCTGGGTGATAGAGATAAAGCTGCTTTTCCTGTGTATTAAAAAAAAACTTCTCACTTCAATGAATTTTAGATTGTGGAATATCTTACTACATTCTAACAGCAAATGTTAAGAATTTTTTTCATAAGTATCTGTAATGTTTATTATCCAAATGTAAAACATCCTAAAATCACTATATATATATATAGAGAGAGAGAGAGAGAGTTCTACACAAGGTGTTTACTTCCAGTTTATGATATCCATGAAGTATCATCTCTTCCAGCACTGATTTATTTCATGGGGCATTTGCTGTTCATATATACAGCAGAGATTGATTCCAAGTATTTAAAAACAACAAGAAACAGCCCATAAATAACCAACTAAATGACAAGTGTGGAATTACTCTTGTAGTTTTACAAACAGCACGTGGTTGTACATGGCTTTACTACAGTTACAAAATTAAAAAGTGCTAAAAACGTTAAATTTACAACTGCTGTAGAACTGCCTATGGAATATTGAAGGAGTTGCCGATTTACATCTAGTCCTGTGCTTCTCATGCAATGAATGTCATTTTGATCAGAACAAATATGTAAATGACGTAAGTATTGATGTTGTGTAATTCGGAAGGAGAAGCCGCTTGAACATTTAAGCGAGTTACTGCACTGTGCGACTTGCAGGGAGATATTGGCAATGATAAAGCTTATTTCCCAATTCTGAAATGTAGACATTTATTGCCATTATAAGATAACTACGCAGGTTAATAAACTTTAAGAGCACATATGATCAAAAAGGTTGATGGCGTCTAAGAGTATGCATGAGATATGCTGCATATACTCATTCATAGAGTGCAGTAATACCGATGTTTTATGTCGAAGGACGTATTACCTATATAGCCTCAGGAGAAGAAGAATGGTTATTCCAGGTTGTAACAAAATTTCGATTTTGGGAACTCATAAAAACCACAATTAATTTTCGCCTACAGAAAATTTCGTAAAGATTTCCTTTAATGGAGTGAAATGAAGGATATTCAAGGTCAAAAAATTCAAGAGATATCCAGTTGCAGATATTAAATAATACTGAAATGCAGAATGACTCCTTTACTTGTAGAAATGGTAAACTCTACCTATACTATGAGCACATTTATGGTAAAATGACAGAATTGTTGCTGGATATTTAATAATCATTTACGTAGTACTGGAGGCATTATAATATGCGTATTTGTGACTTCTTTGTCATTAACAAGATTAACGATAATGTTTGTAGGCAAATCTATTGGTTCCACTGTAAATATGACGAAAATATTGCGAAAATGTGCTGCATAAGTGGCACCTGTACGTAAAAAAACAACTACTAGAGGACGAGGTCAGTTAGTTTGGTTCTGTGTTCAATGCTCATCTTAAAGGTTATCAGTAAGTAGTCTTAGTTTCATATAAATAATAGACAGGATGAGATCAGCACCTCACACTATCTGAAGACTACTCCAACAGTAAGCCTAAAGTCAAACCTGCTCTAAACAAAGAATCATACACTGCAGTCAGTACATATTTAGAGTACATCATTTTGATATTTGAGGTGCTGCTCCTCGGGCTCCCCTTGAACAAAGGCGAACTTCGAAGCCACAATTGTCCATAAAATGGGAAAATGTTTTCGGAACTGATGAAGGCTAGAATCATAACGTTAAATTGTAATTCAGATGGGATGGTCCAAAAACCTTACTGAAACTCGGAACATCACTTGTTTATCTATGAGGCAGAGAGCCAAAAGGGTTAACTGTGACTCCAATGTATTCCCACTCGCTGTTAGATTATTACCCACAGGAAACAGGCACATCAACCTCCATAATGTTTTCTAAGAAAAATATAGGTATGTTCCTCTTGTCATCTGCAGTACATTCAACAGCAGAAGACGAACCTAGATGGTCAGTGGTCATCACTGCACTCTTAAGCACCTTCAAACCGTTACTAACGGAATGACTACACTATAGAACAGAAGGATTTCTAGAGAGTTGTTTGCAACAAAATTGGAATGATTCTGTAAAATTCCAACAGTGAAATGCGTTTTATTCTTACCTCCAAAGCAATTGGTAAGGTTCTGGACGGACTTAAAATACTAAGAGTTTAGTCACCGAAGAATGTGCTAGAGTGGTTGTGGAAAGCTTCAGTTTGCGTAGTTACAAGGTGACAGAATTTATAGAATATGTTTAGGAGGAAAATATCCAAGAAGGGCTCACCAGTGTTACTCGTCCATCCAGTTTCTAGCTCGTTGAATTCTTAACGCCTTCTGTGCGTGCTCCGGCTTCGTGTTTGTACTGCGTTTGTGTGTAAGATTTTGTGTTAAACAAAAAAAGAGGGCTTCCGAAGGAGTGAATGGTTGGAAACCGGCATAAAATAATACATAATTTGCAGGTTGCTGACTGTGCCACGTCGCGCAGGTGGCAATTGTTTGTCCGCTTGAGAAACAACACGACTGCCTCCAGTATTTGTTTTGTAAATGCAGAGAACTTAAGAATTATCAGCGAAAAATTTTCCAAGTTAAATATTCCAGCCCCATGTATCGGATAGAGTTTGCCAATCGCTCGTGTTAAGACATGGGTCATTTGAAGACCCGAGTCAGCTGAGTGCAAAGAAGAGCGCAGAGTTCAGTACAGTGGAGTTTGAGAGAAATACGGGGATTCGAGAGTTTAAAGCCAAAACACGAATGGTGACGAGTGGAGTGTTTCGCTGTCTTGCCAGCAGCGGAGTGTACGAGTGCAGAACCGATAAACTGTTGGTGAAACTTGCGACCTGCTGGTGAGTCGTAATTTTGTGAAGTGATACTAGGCAAACATTGGAGGCTGTGTTCACTGTTCAACCCAATGGAAACAAGAGATGGGAAGTATTCATTAATAAACCAATAAGTGATCACTAACGTGATAGTCATTATATAGCTGTTTACTTGTGTTAACGGAACTGCAGTATTAGTTGTATTGAGAAAATACGAATTAATATTTGTGTCAATTTAATAAGGTTTTTTTTGTGCAAACAACGAAATTAGATTAGAGACAAGACCAATGTGTTGGTTCATTCATCCTAAGGCTATAATTCAGAGTAGTTTGGAAACTAAAGGTACATCTACTCACTGACTGTTCGCTGTCCAGTTTGCGTTTTTCAATTGTTTTTTTATCTGGTCATATTCTTTCGGAATGATTTATAAGCCATGGCCAGATTAGAAAGTAACACAGGCGCTGGCAAGAGTGCATAAAGTCTAGCTTTTCCACAAATTGATAAGGGAATTTTTATGTTTGTAAATACAGAATAATCGTGAACTCTAGCAACTAACTTTGTGAGAGATTTCGTTATAGGAAATGATGTGGAAAACATAATATGACCAAATGTGATTAGTAAGAGAGAGAGAGAGAGAGAGAGAGAGAGAGAGAGAGAGAGAGAGAGAGACAGACTCTTGAAATCTGCTAATTAAAATTGTTTCAAAATGTCAGAAACCAAGTGATATGAAATAACAAGTCCATTAATTGTAATAGCTTGATTTGATATCTGCCCTATGTGAACATTTGATAGGCGAAGAAAAACGTTAAACAGCTACGGGTAACATACAGTTTTGTTGATAAATAACAGAACGAGTGATACTTGCGATTTTTTGGTTTTATCTAAAGTAATTTCTGACGTTTGGCAAATAATTTATTTTAATTCCCAATTTTCAAGTAGTGATCTGCGTTAGCGAGGACACTGAGAATTTTCTTTTCAGGCTTGGAATCTTTCGTAGACCACGGATCTCTGCGCCTATGCAATATATATATATATATATAAGTTAGGTTTCATTTTAGCATGAAATAACAAAACAACCTTCTTCTCGTAAAATCCTCCCTCCCTCTTTTGCTCCTTATTTAGCGCCCCGCAAAAAGGAGACTTCTAAAACTCTCAATGGCAAAACTATTTTCATTCAAAATATTTAATTAATGGTGTTAATAAATATAATCTATGTCATAAAGCTTATTTCAGGTTGATTCTTGCAGTCATAAAATTATTTTTCTTATGGAATGAATATTTAAATATAATTTTAGTAGGCAGTTTGATACTTTCTGATTTACTTAAACATATATTGCAAAATTTTTTAATTTAAAGATTCGCAAGAAATTACAATTTAAAAACTAGCAATTTAATTCTTATATTGCTAGACGTAGTAATGTAAATATAAATTAAACCCTACCATAATTTATTTATAAACAGGAATTAGATAATTTTACTTATACAGCTGCTGCCTAAATTTAATGTTTCGTAGAAACAAAGGCATAGACAAAGAAATAATAAACACTGAATGCCAACAATGCAATTAACGTCCTCTGAAGTTCCACTTTTAAATTATAAGATGAAAAGTATCCCTAACTGTAATTTCGATAGACGTATGTACACAAGCTCGTCCAGAGTTCCAGGGAAAGCACTGCGAGATAAAATAAATTCCAAAAGAGAAATAAACTTAAAACGACTTATGACATACAGTAATTACTACGGTACATGCACATGCGTTCTTGAAAATCGATATTTAGACATTACTTCGTTCCAATTTTCAAACTATTTGAGATGAAACGAAAATTACTAGATAAAGCAGTAATCATTCTTTGAAAATGAAATCTGGCAATTGCAGTAGTTTGACGTGTGATAAAATCCCTTTTCACGAAAAAAATATTACGCTGCCAACAGCGTTATTTCGAACTTCGTAACTATTTTCTCGAAAACAGTTTCCATGTTACTGTTTACATCAAGGCAACATTTTCTGCTATTTAAAACCTAATAATTATTGTCATCAAACATATGATTACAGTACAAGGTTTAAAAAAATGGTGTAGCAATAACATAGCAGCCTCTATTTTGTCAATGAAGCGTATGCATATTCGGTGTAAACGTTCCACAGATTTTAGATCTCAATTCAAGAAAACACTATGCAGACATTTTGTTGTTACTTCCTCAAGTTGTTTACAATATTTTTTTTNTTTAGATCTCAATTCAAGAAAACACTATGCAGACATTTTGTTGTTACTTCCTCAAGTTGTTTACAATATTTTTTTTAAATAAAACCATCAGAAATATTTATTTTTAAGGAAGAATATGTCTCTCAGCAACCACTTTAGGTTATGNTTTTTTTTAAATAAAACCATCAGAAATATTTATTTTTAAGGAAGAATATGTCTCTCAGCAACCACTTTAGGTTATGTCATATTACTAAGTACCTGCAAAATTCTCATTATCTTGTAACTACAGACTAAACTCCAAGATATTATACATTCGTTTGACTTCTGCCTTTGGCCAAGGACTTATGTGGCACGTCTCAAGGTCGATTTTATCCAACAGTAAAGGCTCATAGGTTGAGCAACCATCTCCAGTAAAGTAGTCACACAGGTAAATGCTGCCAATAAAATCACGAATTGAGCTCAAGTAGATACACATCGTTGAAATCTAGCGTGTTACCAATTAATAACGCGAATTTCGTGACCTATATTATTTCTCGTTAGGAACAACCCCACAGACGTTTTACACAAATATCAGAATAGTTATATATGAAGTAATCCGAAGCTCCCAGTACATAAATTGCTCCGTTGAATGAATCGATAGACAAGTTATTTGTTACTTTTGCATCTGCGCTCTATTTCTGTGTTCATAACAATCCTGTCCTATTCGTCAATGTACAGCAACGTAATATGTACCACTGAACCCGGGGGAAAAAGTTTGCCTCTCATTCTTAAGTAAACCATATCTCAACACACGTGCAGTTATCGATAAATCTTAATGTNGGGGGAAAAAGTTTGCCTCTCATTCTTAAGTAAACCATATCTCAACACACGTGCAGTTATCGATAAATCTTAATGTGCTTAAGTCAAAATAGTAACGAAAAAATGTCAAGCTACTATTGCACTGGTAGCATAATATAC
The DNA here is from genome assembly GCA_002778355.1 of Clitarchus hookeri. Taxonomy (NCBI): domain Eukaryota; kingdom Metazoa; phylum Arthropoda; class Insecta; order Phasmatodea; family Phasmatidae; genus Clitarchus; species Clitarchus hookeri. Next base: position 226,207 of record NQII01002976.1, read on the forward strand.
AATAACACTGTTTTAGTTTAAGGTTCCGACACGTATTATTTATAAGTGAGTGTGCGTTATATCCTCTATAAGGACTAGTACTGGAGCTGCAGACATGTTAATTCTGCTAATGATAATATTACGGTTCTTCGATTTATAGCCTAGCATGCAAAGTTTCAACAAAGAACTGCACTTGATTGAAAATGCAAGTATATTCAGACTGCGAGGCCCCAAAAATATTTTTGGGTAAACCATCTCATATGTGCTGTGTAGCAGTACACATATGATTAGTTTAGTATATACGACTAAATCATCGCCCGAACTATAAAAGGTTATAAGTCACCAAAATTAACTAGAATTATTTCTCGGTAAGTTTTTATTATTGCATGGTAATTAAATTACAATGCGTTTATAAACGTGTCCTCCAAAGTACACTCTACCGGGCAATGAAAATAGTGCACCACAAAGGAAACACGTGTCATTCACGAAACGATGTAAATAGCAAGAATACGAGCTGGTATGCACATGATGTCATGTTGGCACGTTCGTAGTTGCCAGCACATTCAGTAGTAGCGCGTTTGTAGTTGGCAGCACATGCTGTAGTGGCGCGTTTGTAGTTGGCAGCACATGCTGTAGTGGCACGTTTGTATTTGGAAGCATATGCTGTAATGGTGGGTTTGTAGTTGGCGGCACATGCTGTAGTGGCGCGTTTGTAGTTGGCAGCACATGCTGTAGTGGCACGTTTGTATTTGGAAGCATATGCTGTAGTGGTGGGTTTGTAGTTGGCGGCACATGCTGTAGTGGCGCGTTTGTATTTGGCAGCAAATGCTATAGTGGAGCGTTTGTAGTTGGCAGCACATGCTGTAGGGGCGCGTTTGTATTTGGAAGCATATGCTGTAGTGGTGGGTTTGTAGTTGGCGGCACATGCTGTAGTGGTGCGTTTGTATTTGGCAGCAAATGCTATAGTGGAGCGTTTGTAGTTGGCAGCACATGCTGTAGTGGTGCGTTTGTAGTTGGCAGCACATGCTGTAGTGGCACGTTTGTAGTTGGCAGCAAATGCTATAGTGGAGCATTTGTAGTTGGCAGCACATGCTGTAGTGGCGCGTTTGTATTTGGCAGCAAATGCTATAGTGGAGCGTTTGTAGTTGGCAGCACATGTTGTAGTGGCGTGTTTGTATTAGGCAGAAAATACTATAGTGGAGCGTTTGTAGTTGGCAGCACATGATGTAGTGGCGCGTTTGTATTTGGCAGCAAATGCTATAGTGGAGCGTTTGTAGTTGGCAGCACATGCTGTAGTTGCGCGTTTATAGTTGGCAGCACATGCTGTAGTGGCACGTTTGTATTTGGAAGCATATGCTGTAGTGGCGCGTTTGTAGTTGGCGGCACATGCTGAAGTAGCACGTTTGTATTTGGCAGCAAATGCTATAGTGGAGCGTTTGTAGTTGGCAGCACATGCTGTAGGGCCGCGTTTGTAGTTGGCAGCACATGCTGTAGTGGCGCGTTTGTAGTTGGCAGCACATGCTGTAGTGGCGCGTTTGTAGTTGGCAGCAAATGCTATAGTGGAGCGTTTGTAGTTGGCAGCACATGCTGTAGTGGCGCGTTTGTAGTTGGCAGCACATGCTGTAGTGGCGCGTTTGTAGTTGGCAGCAAATGCTATAGTGGAGCGTTTGTAGTTGGCAGCACATGCTGTAGTGGCGCGTTTGTAGTTGGCAGCACATGCTGTAGTGGCGCGTTTGTAGTTGGCAGCAAATGCTATAGTGGAGCGTTTGTAGTTGGCAGCACATGCTGTAGTGGCGCGTTTGTAGTTGGCAGCACATGCTGTAGTGGCGCGTTTGTAGTTGGCAGCAAATGCTATAGTGGAGCGTTTGTAGTTGGCAGCACATGCTGTAGTGGCGCGTTTGTAGTTGGCAGCACATGCTGTAGTGGCACGTTTGTAGTTGGCAGCAAATGCTATAGTGGAGCGTTTGTAGTTGGCAGCACATGCTGTAGTGGCGCGTTTGTATTTGGCAGCAAATGCTATAGTGGAGCGTTTGTAGTTGGCAACACATGCTGTAGTTGCGCGTTTGTAGTTGGCAGCAAATGCTGTACTGGCACGTTTGTATTTGGAAGCATATGCTGTAGTGGCGCGTTTGTAGTTGGCGGCACATGCTGTAGTAGCACGTTTGTATTTGGCAGCAAATGCTATAGTGGAGCGTTTGTAGTTGGCAGCACATGCTGTAGTGGCGCGTTTGTAGTTGGCAGCAAATGCTATAGTGGAGTGTTTGTAGTTGGCAGCACATGCTGTAGTGGCACGTTTGTATTTGGAAGCGTATTCTGTAGTGGTGGGTTTGTAGTTGGCGGCACATGCTGTAGTGGCGCGTTTGTATTTGGCAGCAAATGCTATAGTGGAGCGTTTGTAGTTGGCAGCACATGCTGTAGGGGCGCGTTTGTAGTTGGCAGCACATGATGTAGTGGCGCGTTTGTATTTGGAAGCATATGCTGTAGTGGTGGGTTTGTAGTTGGCAGCAAATGCTATAGTGGAGCGTTTGCAGTTGGCAGCACATGCTGTAGTGGAGCGTTTGCAGTTGGCAGCACATGCTGTAGTGGCACGTTTGTATTTGGAAGCATATCCTGTAGTGGCGCGTTTGTATTTGGCAGCAAATGCTATAGTGGAGCGTTTGTAGTTGGCAGCACATGCTGTAGGGGCGAGTTTGTAGTTGGAAGCACATGCTGTAGTGGAGCGTTGTAGTTGGCAGCAAATGCTGTAGTGGTGGGTTTGTAGTTGGCAGCAAATGCTGTAGTGGAGCGTTTGCAGTTGGCAGCACATGCTGTAGTGGCACGTTTGTATTTGGAAGCAAATGCTGTAGTGGTGGGTTTGTAGTTGGCGGCACATGCTGTAGTGGCGCGTTTGTATTTGGCAGCAAATGCTATAGTGGAGCGTTTGCAGTTGGCAGCACATGCTGTAGTGGCTTTTTAACTACCGACCAGCGGTCACAGGCGCTGGCGTTCTGTCGAAGCCTTGGTGAAGCGACAAACACCAGACGATACCAAACAAGCATTTTGAAGACGAATGCCGAGAAGACGCCAAAGACGCTGCTTTACGCAATTGACGTACTTTAGAATAGGACTCATAATCGAGCTGAAAACCGCAGGGGTGTCGTATCGTTGCATAGACAAACATGTGGATCGTTTGGACCACACTGTCAAGCGCTGTTGGTAGAAGAGGTTACGTGGAGGCACCCAGGGCTGGTTCAGGACGGGCGATTTCGTCTACTAGTCAAGAGGATCGATGGATCGTGTATTTTCATATATAGAATTCGACAATAGAAGCCTCGTTAAATACTGCAGGGTATTCATTTAAACTGATTTTGAAAGCACTGGGTCTTAAACGACACACCAGCACATGGCACTTATAAGGGTATTTAGGATATCTATGTTAATTACTTACAGATTCTGCTATAACTGTAAATAATGCACGTTTACAGCACCGTAGAGCACAAGGCACATGACCGTTAAGACGTAACGAAAGGCCAAAAATAACGGTGTAAATGGCCATGGAATTCATTATGATCAAAAAATGTTCTGTTTTCGCTCGCAAGAAAATGAGAGACGCCACAAATGAGGTACATTCGACCACAGATAATTTTCACATATTGACTTTAACTCATTCAATTGATAATCCAAAGCATAACGACTGAAAATTATGTGTACGGCATAATAAATTTACCGGGAAAGGAAATAAATATAGGTATATTAGTGAAACTCGTCAATAATTTGCAATTAATAACGGATATAAATTAAAATCTTCAGATTTGTTTTTATAAGTTAATGTTAACTGTGATGTGCACATTTTATGAAGTCAGGTAATTTTTTTTTCTTTTTAGAGATGGAGGAGTAAAATTATATACAAAGAGCATTCACTATTGCCTTAACCGCGATTCAATCACAGACCCATCGCACTCAAGTCTGGTGTTGCAAAAACCGAAGTCAAACGTATTTTCGTTTTTCTTCCGAGTATCCTGCAATGCTATTGCTAATAGTTAAACAAGCCATACCACAATTATGGAAGACATTGCAATGACAATGCGCAAAGAGCTTATTTTCAGGAAATCGCGTAAACATTGCTCGTTACAATTCGTGAAGGCCTTAAAAAATAATACTGCGAAGAAACACATAATTCTGCTCTCGTCTGATCTTTACATACCGTTCAGGCTGTACCAGCCCAAAGTCGATTTTGCGAGCTCTCAAATCCAACAATATTTTCAAAATATTGTGGCACTGTCTTTAAAAGGTAATCCAGTGATTATCAGTTTGACCTGATGGATTATTCTGTCTGTTTCTTTCACTATTATAATTTTTATTTAGTTTTATTACGCACGTAGAACGAGAACGTGAGACTAACGTTCGGGGTTGTTTGTGGATTCTGTGCTGACAAGTTATCCTGATGATTGGTTTTTCAGTCTTTTCAGGTAACAATATTTTGAGTGTTCACATACTCTCTTTCGTATCCAATTTTTGTAGAGGGGCAAAATAAATATATTCATTTGGACCCGTTATTCTTGTTAAAGTCGATCTAGGTACGCGTACCTCACTCGCCGATAGTCAACCCTTTGAGTCGGAAGCACTTTCGGGAGAGGTGCAGTATCGACCTTGAACGAACGAGCTCACGTCTGAACAGAGACGTTTGGAGCCCTCTTCAGCGGGCGGTGGGCTCGTAAAGGGCTCGAGGGCTCGCAGCGGCAGTAGGAGGAGGGAGGGCAGGGATTGGTACATACGCCAACTTCTCGCCTCGTCGGGATGAATATCACGACGCCCGGGGCACATTTCATTTGGCCAGGCAAATATGTGCCGAGAGAAATACTGATGGAGGTAACCGCGCGTCCTGGCCTGCACGGGCGTAGACGGGTCGGTCCCCGGCGCAGGTTGTTATCCGCGCGCTCTGCGAGAGACCATCGCCGGTTTCGAGCTGAAGGAAAGGACTGGCGCGGACACTGGCGAAGTTCGCTGGCAACACAGGGTAGATAAGTATACCAAGACGAAGTGGCGTGAGCACTACCCTTCCTCTGATCGGCTGCGCGGGGCTTTGGGAACGGGCCTTGCGTCTGATTGGCTGTAGTCCGTTCACGGTTACTCTATCAAACTCGAGTGTTAAAAAAAAGGATTTTTTTCCTTTGGTTTTACAATAAAGTCGCAGTGTAACGAACAAAAAGATTACATTTCGCGTAATTTGAACTTCCAACATTTTCTGAAGCCCTGCTACAGTTCTACTTCCAGGATATTCCTCCGCCACATTCAAACGTAAAAACTTAACCTAATCTGTATTCGTGCGCACTCACTTTTATAATAAATTGCATAAGAACTATTTCTTATTCGTTATTACCAAAAAGCATATTTTTACCCTATCGGCTCTCAAGACCTCAATGTTAAGAGCCGCCCAAATATCTTCACTCACTATTTTTACCCTGTTTTTATTCGTGTGAGTTACAAATTATATAGTATAATTTATAGATAAAATATACCTAAAAGTTTAATTGATTAAAAAATAAGGTAGTTTTGAATTAACACAACTATTAAAAGCTTGTGATACATGCCATTTTAGTAACCAACCAAGTACGTCATGCACGGGGTNTAGGATGATTTTTCAAAGGTTAGATTCGAAAAGTGTGAAGAAACCGCGAATAGACTATACTGCATAATGCGAAAGGTTCCCGGTTTGCTTGGCCGCCTGCTGGCGAGTATGTAACCAGGCGCTGATTGGTGAACGGCGTTCAAAACATTATCTGGGCAGTTACGCCATTTTGCTGGCGTGTGCAGCTGTAGTTGGCGGTATAAGCGGCTGTTTCACCTCTCCAGTCTTAAGTACTCTGTGTCGACAAGGTAGAAAATAAAAGAAGGTTGGCAGAACTGCCTGTAGGGTGGCCCTCGTCGGTATCACGTGGCATTGTAGCTTTGACAAAGATTGCCGTCTTAAACAGAAGCGAAACGGCACTGTCTGTGTGTGTGTGTGTAACAAGCCCCGTCTTCACGTCCTGGCAACACGGTTGTAGCGCCCAGTCAGACTTCAACCGCAACCGACGTAAACAGTTTTTATGAATCGATAATTTAGAAGTTTTTGTCATTATCAACCAGCATCTTATCTTAGTTAGGAGCGAGCTAGTATATTAACACTCGAGAAATCCAAAGGGATTTGAATCAAGATAAATATTATCAAGCCCTTAACGTACACATTAATTTTTTCAGTTTCAGGTGTTGCAAAACCGTACATTTGTGGTGTGAACAGTACCTACGAATTTCTTACAGCGGCTGGCACATTGTAGCCAATGTAAAGAGTTTCAGCAGATCCTTGGCACAAGAAGCAACCAATGATAAAACAGCTGGTATGTCAGCAGCAGCCAGTAGCATTGTCCAGGGAAATGGGATGTCCTTATTGGTGCTAATTGCTGGACTTGTACAGCACCGACCATAATTTAACCTGTTCCGTAATATGTCAGAAGTGAACGAGTCTACTCGAGATAGTATGTTAAGGTGTTTAAGAGGAGTACTGACGTATCAGACAACTGTTACAGTCAGTATTATTTAGTTGTGTTGGTGAGTATACAATTTATATTATTGTTACCTTATTGATTACTAATGAACCACGATATTCTCAAATTAGTTGGAAGCTGGAGGGTGATACAGACGTGCGGTTACGGCAGAGAATACGTCAGTTCTTTTGGCGGCTCCTTGTACATCTTTTCCAGCTGGCGTCATGTAGAGAAAAGTTCCTTTTTAAGCAGTTCAATTGTCATGTATTGTCTGTGGGCCTCGCAGAATCGCGCCCAGGTTCCTAGTTTTGGCGGAGGGGGATTTCACTCTTTCANGTCATGTATTGTCTGTGGGCCTCGCAGAATCGCGCCCAGGTTCCTAGTTTTGGCGGAGGGGGATTTCACTCTTTCAAGTAGCAGGCACGTGCAACATCGTCCCGGAACATTCTGCCCGCTGGCCTGGTTGCACCTCTATGTGAGACGGCGCGTTCAGGAATGCCATTGAGTTAGGGCCTGCCCACGCCATCATAACATCTCGTATGGCACGGCGAAGCCAATCACGTAAAAACTCCCACATTATAGCCTATAAGCACTAGGGTACCGTGAAGCTATACCGCTCGTCCCTTCATGTTCTGTGACATTGGCGACCATGCTGACTAAGACGTTTCTTCATACNACCGTGAAGCTATACCGCTCGTCCCTTCATGTTCTGTGACATTGGCGACCATGCTGACTAAGACGTTTCTTCATACGCAAAACCGATGATTGTCCGATTTTCAGTCCCATGTATCGCAACTTCGGATAAAAGTTGCCTAATTTAAGTGTCTCTGAAAGCACATCACGTATAGGTTCACAGTTTTTCTCAACATTTATATTATCAATATCCGTACAAATCAAACATTAATTAAAAATCTGTTAATATATAAGGCCTTTAGGGAAATTTAAAAAAAACGCACATTAAAAAGATTCCTCATTTCACCTTAATTTATGAGGGAAATGTATATTTTGAATCGATGGGTAATTTATTAGTCAGCATAGCTAAACCNACCGTGAAGCTATACCGCTCGTCCCTTCATGTTCTGTGACATTGGCGACCATGCTGACTAAGACGTTTCTTCATATGCAAAACCGATGATTGTCCGATTTCCATTCCCATGTATCGCAACTTCGGATAAAAGTTGCCTAATTTAAGTGTCTCTGAAAGCACATCACGTATAGGTTCACAGTTTTTCTCAACATTTATATTATCAATATCCGTACAAATCAAACATTAATTAAAAATCGGTTAATATATAAGGCCTTTAAGGAAATTTAAAAAAAAACGCACATTAAAAAGATTACTCATTTCACCTTAATTTATGAGGGAAATGTATATTTTGAATCGATGGGTAATTTATTAGTCAGCATAGCTAAACCAATTCGCCTTCTACCTTTATCCTAAAAAGCATCGATACGTAAGTTTACCAAAGAAAACTTGGAACCCTTACAGATGGGTAACACTCACACACTCAAGGTGACAGAAAAGCGTAGAACAGAGTACATGCCATTCGTATCCTTACGAGAGACTGAATGCAATGCATGCAATGCGGTGTTTACAGATCATTATCTGTATGCACATTATCTGAATATTCAGTTATTCATCTTACTTCCCTTCATATTTGCAATAGTTTCGTGTTCCTGCCCCAACTCTAAAGATTCGTTTTGCCACTGGATAAGTTTTAAAACCAAAATTAACTAACATTTCATAATAATGAAAGAATTAACAAATATCTTCTATTTATCTNCTGGATAAGTTTTAAAACCAAAATTAACTAACATTTCATAATAATGAAAGAATTAACAAATATCTTCTATTTATCTAATGTGGGCAGCGAGGTTCCACTTTTGAATTCGGGAAAGTAATTTTGTTTGAATATAAACATTTTCTGAGGAATTACGAAATATTAGTTTTGTAGCAGATGATGTTGATTTTTGTAGGTGTTGTAAAAGCAAGAATAATAAAAGGAATAGAGAATCTCTCCTCTTCCCATAAAAAAAATTCTTATACTCACTTGGGGATAATTCATACGTCAAGCACACATATATTATTTTTTACCAGTGACAAATGCAAATTCAGTAGAAGTAACTATGGAAACAGGATGACATACGTGTACTCAAACGCATTTAATTCCATTTTACATTCTTTCTAAAAAAAACTTTGGTTCTTTGGGTTTGGATGGGAGGGTAAAAAAAACACGTAGCATTCAAACATATATTTTTTATTTTGAATGTGTAAAAATAAGTCACTGAAGATATTTCTTAAACTATGTATGATATTAACAAACGTTTACCAAAAAAAACGGCACATTTGAAGGGATTTCAACGAGACAGAATTACCACAGTCGAGCAAGTCGAGTAAATCATGCTTTAAGTACGATGTTCCATTTTTGTAGACTGAAGTCAGAGCAGGTTTTCACAGGGTCATTACGTTTCCCACACCCATAACATTCCAGCTCAGTGGCGTCGCCGTTGTCTCATTACCGCCCCGTCGTCTGACGCAGCGTTTGGCTTTGCTGGCCAAAACCCGAGTGCCACGGCCATAATGAGACTTATATCTCTTGGACGTTATACAGTGGCTTAAAGACAGAAAAAATGCTGAATTAAAAATACATGGCTGCGTTAGTATTTCAAACCTTTTACACAGCTGCGTTGGTAATTTAAAACTATTTGGTATATATTTATACAGTANTGCGTTGGTAATTTAAAACTATTTGGTATATATTTATACAGTAAAATTTTGTTTATTGTTGAGAAGCGTGCTATTTTAGCAAAGTAAATGCGTATTAAGCCTTTTATGAACTTTGGTCTTAAAATAATATTTTTTACCAATAATTTTTGTGAACAATGCCTTTGCACACCTAATCAACATTAAAAGCGTTATTTTCTTGAAATAAAATTTATATATATAACTATTTTTTTCATTTCATCTCTAAATTTAAATTTTTAAAGAAAGTGCATTTAAAATAAACACCATGCTTTGAGAAGTGAGAAGGACAAGAATGATAAACGCTTGAGCAATTTTTTATTCTTGAGCAATTATAAATTTCCTTAAAAGGTCTGAGAGATAATAATTTGCTTTGTCATATAACTGTACGATTAACTGAATAATAATAACAGACAAAATAATTAGTACCACACTGANTAATAATTTGCTTTGTCATATAACTGTACGATTAACTGAATAATAATAACAGACAAAATAATTAGTACCACACTGATGGAGTCCGATAACTTCACCATAGCGCTATTAAAGCAAAGATAAACTTCAATGAAATTGCATAAACGTTTTTATATTTAACTGCAGCAATGTTATAACTTGTTAATGGAATTTCTGCTCACTTTGTAACCCTTACGAGATAGTAAGGAAATCGATATTTCTTCACTCATAAATTTCCTGAGGAGGTGAGAAAAGAGCAAATTGTCGCAAGGTTGTTACGTGAGTGTCTAAAGTATGTTGTTAAAGAACATGCCTTATCCTTGGGAACAGTTCCTGAAAACTAACCAACAACAACATATTACATTTTCCGCAAATGCTTCATTTTCGTAACTCTCAGAATCACATCGAGGCGTGTTTCGATATTGCTGTCATGTGCCATTAACACGATTTGTATGATGGCATTCCGTGCAATAACAACACTGGCAAATTATATTAAAATAATTGTTAAAGGAGAACATTAGTAAGAAACTGAAACACCTCCAAACAAATGCTCATATAATGAATTTTTCATAATCTATATTTAAACAATATTTCCGAAAAGTTTTTACATATATTTAATTACATTGTACACACACTGGCGAACATGTCCCAAAACATACGTATGAACTTAGATAGAGCATCTTACTTAAAATTGACTAACAGTGTATAAACAATTATGGTACCGTTTTAAAATTTCGGGGCTCAGCTGTAAAACGAAACCACGTTTTTTTTATATCCAGTCACATCACTTTGAAATATTCAACGTAAAATCTATATAGTCGTTAATTACAAATAAATAAAAAATACCTAAAATAAAGCACAACATTAAAAGCAGAAACTTAATTTAACCTCGTATTTGTAATTCANTAATAATTTGCTTTGTCATATAACTGTACGATTAACTGAATAATAATAACAGACAAAATAATTAGTACCACACTGGTGGAGTCCGATAACTTCACCATAGCGCTATTAAAGCAAAGATAAACTTCAATGAAATTGCATAAACGTTTTTATATTTAACTGCAGCAATGTTATAACTTGTTAATGGAATTTCTGCTCACTTTGTAACCCTTACGAGATAGTAAGGAAATCGATGTTTCTTCACTCATAAATTTCCTGAGGAGGTGAGAAAAGAGCAAATTGTCGCAAGGTTGTTACGTGAGTGTCTAAAGTATGTTGTTAAAGAACATGCCTTATCCTTGGGAACAGTTCCTGAAAACTAACCAACAACAACATATTACATTTTCCGCAAATGCTTCATTTTCGTAACTCTCAGAATCACATCGAGGCGTGTTTCGATATTGCTGTCATGTGCCATTAACACGATTTGTATGATGGCATTCCGTGCAATAACAACACCGGCAAATTATATTAAAATAATTGTTAAAGGAGAACATTAGTAAGAAACTGAAACACCTCCAAACAAATGCTCATATAATGAATTTTTCATAATCTATATTTATTGTTATAAAGGCTTTTCAAAAATGTATATAAATATTACATTGTACACACACTGGCGAACATGTCCCAAAACATACGTATGAACTTAGATAGAGCATCTTACTTAAAATTGACTAACAGTGTATAAACAATAATGGTACCGTTTTAAAATTTCGGGGCTCAGCTGTAAAACGAAACCACGTTTTTTTTATATCCAGTCACATTACTTTGAAATATTCAACGTAAAATCTATATAGTCGTTAATTAAAAATAAATAAAAAATACCTAAAATAAAGCACAACATTAAAAGCAGAAACTTAATTTAACCTCGTATTTGTAATTCANAAATAAATAAAAAATACCTAAAATAAAGCACAACATTAAAAGCAGAAACTTAATTTAACCTCGTATTTGTAATTCACTATCTTTGTAGCCTGGATAAAAGCACAGATGTCGTAATTGCATCACTGCGTTCATCAATAGTTTTCTTCTTTAGATTGCTACTTTGTTTTCGTATGTTGGACTGACCACTTAAGTTCTTAGCACTAAACAGTTCGTCCCCTGTAATATATACTCTATATCCATCACTTGGGGAACGTATTTAGTACTAGTAATTCACGAAAACCAATACAAATACGCTTCAGCCATTGACAAGAGTTTGGAAAATACACTTAGCCTATTATTCCGGCTGTATGCTAGACGTGATGGTAAAAGTGGTGAATTTTTCCACCAGTTAGCTCAAACAAGGTGACTGGCCACTTTGCACTTTTAGAAGTTACTGCACACAAGCTCGTCTAGAGTAAAAACTCAGTAATGTATACCATTTTATGACATGTACTTTTAAAATTAATATATAATCTTTTAGTGTGATTGTAGTAAATGCTTATAAACCTACTAGGTACTGAGGTAAAGTTAACAGTGTTCGTTGCTTACTTTATATCATGAATGAACAAAACTACAAAAACTTTAATAAAATCAATAACTTGTAAGACATCCAGCTAAGGTGCCCTCAGAACACTAATGGCTTCCCTCTTAATTGTTTCAAATACTCTCCACCAGACTGCAGCATTCTTCAGTGGAGAAACAGGTGCTAATGACCTCTTTACCTGAACTAACAGCTTTACCCTGCTCTCTTCTAAAAAAAAATCACACGCGCATACAAAAAAAATTCCGAACCAACAAAATTTTTTTGCTACCACTTTAGTTATTAGTAGAGTTCCACATCTGATTCTCTTTTAATTCTACAGTATATAAAAAAAAAAAATTATTTTAAAATTTCGTTGCATTTTTTCTGGCTTGTAAATAATTAAAACACATATGTTCTTAACGATTTTAACGTCAAAAAGTTACTGACTGGTTATGTGTACGATGTACGAGTGCATACATATGTGTGTGTGTGTTTACGTACAAGCATAGTAAACATATTGCGGCAAGTGATCTTCCGGTTTGAAACTGAAATTCACTATGATGTCGGGAGTAATATTCGAAAAGAGAATGGTTTCTCTAAAACTACATACAGGATACTCAGCAATTTTGGCCAAGCGGTTTCCATTAAAATTACAATACGAATCTGTGCACATATTTCAAGACTACCGTTGAGGGGTTCCGCCTTCTCTATACTGAAAACAAGAATGTCTACAAACTGTGTTTTTGCTTTCCCTAATATAGCACGGCAAAATTAAAATTATAATATTAATTTATATTTATATTTTAACAGGTTACGTATGGCTAAAGTTTATGTTTAACTCTTTAGAGTGCAAAAAAAAACATTCAAATTGAATGATTTGTCAACGCGCAAATAACTCGGGAAAATGTTAAACATATCATTTATCAAAGATTTATTTAGGGCACACGCTTTCACAATTTTACCGTTGGTACAATCTGTACAAATCAATCAATCAAACGTTCATTTTTGGTGTGCCGCAGACAACGATTGTATGATCTGATTGACATAAATTTACACAACATATAACGTAAAGTGGACAAGAGAGACAAACAACCAACTAGGTTTATATATATACATATCCCACATTTAGCTTTGCTTTTGGCTTCGTTATATATATATATATATATATAAGTGCTGCAAAGATGCTTAACGTCTTAAGAAGTACTCAAGAAATTCACTTCTGGCCTGAATGTATCATTAATGTGGTTTTATTACGGAATACCGAACTTTGGAATGATAGAGGACGTCTGTTAGATTCTAAGGTAGTCTTCTTGTATATGGTTGAAACATTTGTCAGAGCTGTCAGTAAGCACTGATTCACTGTCGCCTGTAAATCTGAAGCACATCAATGTAAACTCTTTTAAGGTCTGCAGAATTCATTGTTATGCCAGGGACCTGCACATTTGTACACGTTACATTTGGCACAAAATCGTTCGTTCAAGGAATTACTAGTCACTTGGCAAAAATGCGTCGGTAAATAGTCAATAAAAACTCTATTCAAATTGAAATTTCAAGTAGAACGTCTTAATCTTGTTCATTAAAAAGACGTAAGAACAACAATATATTGCCCTCTTGAAAAAGTAAGTTGTCGCCAAGAAGTCTTCATTCAATTTGTTCTTGATGTAGTGACGGGACAGATAAGATACACAATTGAGAAGAGTAACTGAATGGTGGAAATGTTCAAAGTTCTACGTGTAAAAAATAAACCTTTACAGGAAAGGCATTAAACGTTCCTGTATGAAATGTTGCATATATTTGTGTTTGAAAGTAAATCTACACTTTGCTTCACTATGTCCTACAATGAATACTGAAAAGAAAACACATAATTAACTACACAGAATGTAAAACATCCCAACATAAAGAGGGAATAGTTTTAGAGAAATTAATAGTTTTCTTCAGATCCAAGTTCTTCATAGGTTACTTACTATCTTTTAAAAAAAGTCTTTGGAAACATCTGTCTAAGTGCAATTTAACTTACCTTACGTTCGAAGTACCTCATGTGTCAAAATGTAACTATTGTTGAAAACATTAGAATATTTGAATGTAAAAAAAAAAAATGGTCGTATACAGAGAAAAAATGTATGATTTGTATTACCATTTTGACCAAGGAATATGCAATGACAATGCAGTGTCAACACAAAATTGACGACATTCTGCAGGGATAAAGGAAATATATATATTTTTTTTGCTGACAATGCAAGTCCTTTTACTGAAGGCATTTAAGCATGTATTATTTAAGCATGTCTTAAATATAAATGAGTAATATCATTTTTCAGAAATTAACATTCTCTCCAGTCCTCGAGTAGAGAATATGTTTTCTTGTGTGGGTGACACGAAAGTAACAATATTCATGAAATGTATATAAATTGGCACTTTTGTATTTTTAAGTATACAATAGTCAACTGCTTTGAAAGAATTAACGCCATCTTCTCTCTTGATTAACATAGGGAAGGGGTACAAGAATTTTGGCTCCTTTACAATTCGGCTTAGATGTTCGGTGAGAAAGGTTTTCGCCTTTTTTTCTATTATGTAAAATCCACATTACTTGTTGGAAACGAGTCCTATTCACTGATAAATTTTGAGTGAATTATTTTTATGCCACTGCATTAAAAAATAACAATAGAAAAGAAAACCGCTGTTTGGTATTTATTACAGCCGGGATGGTTGTCCGAACACATTGTAAAATTTTTGCGGTTCATAAGAACTTAATTAATGGCAGACACTAGCCATGATATTTTCTCAAGGCTTTCATGAGGAGTGACACCCTCACACACATACGGAATGTCTCAAATTAATGCTTACAATCTCTAATCCTTAATAACAGAGTAACTATTAAAGACAATATTTCAGAACTGCTTGTATTTGATGCTACAATCACAGCGTTTCGTGTATGCGAATGTTAGTAATAGTTACAAATGTTTAAAATGCCCACCATCATCTGCAAGGCATAGACCAAAACGCTGTAGAACAAAACGAAAAACCGTAGCTACAGGGACTGAATTCACAGGCGATCACAATCGCGTCTCTCATGGCATCCAGTGTTCATGACTCTGTGGCGACAGATAAAAATCTAACGATATTAAATCTTGAGATCTCGGTTAATACTCAACACTCCTTCGTCAGCTTATCCGTCTCCCAAAACAATGTTTCGTCCAGGAACGACCGTAATTATCGATGGTAATGTGGCGGTGCACCATCTGATGAAAAAATAAATCTGCATCTGGTTAGTGTTGGTGAACAGCTGGAAAATTTTGTCCTACAGCATAGTACGGTTATATTCACCTGTCATCGTTCCGTCAAAGAAGTGAGACCCCATAAGTCCTCTGGCAGACATATCACACCACACTGTTAACCCAAGAAGATTAACTGCTTGCCCTACCACAATCTTGGGATTTTCATCGGTCTAGTACACACAGTTGTACCGGCTGGCAGTTCCATTCAATTTAAAGATTGCCTCATCAGACCAAACGATGTGGTAGGTAAAATGTTGATTGCCGTTGCACATGTTCACAACCACTCATGAAATTTGACACGCCTGTCTGGGTCGTTTTCATTCATAGCGTGAAGTAACGTGAGAATGCGGGGCCTCCTCTTTACTTGCTTTAGAATGCAATGGACCCTTGAATTACTAAAACCTGACTCACAGGCATTTTTCCATACGGACTTCAAACATGTGAATGTGTGCAAGACAACCGCCACACTTCCATCGTCCGTTGTCGTTCTCTTTCTGCCTCACCGTCCTTTCTTCACATCACTCACAGTTCCTTCCCTCTCAATCTTGTCACGTAATCGTGCCATTGTTACACGTTACGGTGGCGCAGTAGAATTCTGCCCTCAATCGTATCTGCTCATCAGTCATGTTTTCTGTAACACATTAAATCCGCTTACATTGTTGGAAATAAAACCTTGTCACCAACATTTCCTCTACAATTGCAGTGCTACCGCTCGTGTCAACAAACGGAACTGACAATAGCAGAATGGCTGCACGCGCTCGCGCACAATCAATATTCTTCTTATATCATAAAATACACGCAGTTCCATCAGGTTGCAATTGATTGTTTCTCTGTTATTAAAGTACAAAGAGTGTGAATGTTAATTTGGGACATCCGGCACATGTGGGTGGTATTATTGCCCTAAGTAGTAGCAACTTGATTGTCTACGCTCAAGGCCCAAATCAGCGATATGCCAGTGAAATACTAGCCACTGGAAGTCAGTTAAGAGATGGTTACAGATCGGCCAATCAGTTGACAGAACAGCGAATCAATGTCACGATGTGGAATTAGTTGTCATGTCTGAAGATACGACGTGAAGCACGTTTTTATTTTTTTAGTTCACTCTTCGTGAATTGGTAACATTGATATTTTGTACATAATAAATTACACAAAAAAATTTTGGTTTACATTGAAACGAAATTATTTTTTTTAATGGGCGGGATCGTAACACGGCAAAAAAAAAATTGTCACCCGGTTGCAAGGTGACCGCTCTGTTTATTGCTCGGTGCACTCACTCAACACTTTGCAAGAAAATACAATGCCAAATGAAAAGCAAGCGCATTTAATTCTTCAGAAATAAATACGTTTTGAGCAAATCACATACAGTGGCAGTGGTTTCACCACGAAAAAATATCTCATATTTCGGTAATATATATGCATTATAAACTTAAATCGCTGTGCTGAAATCTTAACATTTAACACGTTCATAGATATCCACTATCTGAAATGCGCGAAGCCAACTTAAAATAATGGAAATTCAGACAACGTAACAATCATTAAGATGCAACTAATTTCAATTCGAGCCATTTAGAATAGTTTGCATTAATTTCGCTTCATTGGCACTATTTAAGGTTTCAAATGTGGTAAAGAATCATTCACATCTGTATCCATATCTCGTCCATTATAATTGTAGAATGTAACATTTTTCTAGATGAAAGGCTATGTCCACTCGTGTTGCTTCAGTAGAGCCATATTTTGTTTCTATTTTTTTACTGAGTTGATAAATTTTGCAGCAAATTTAAACTCTAGGACGATGGAAATATAGATCTAAGAAACTCTTTTAAAAACAGACTTTTATAATTCGGAATGAAACGTCAATGTTGATGGATGCGTCTGTTTGTGTATATTGAATGACTTGCTGTACTGACGTACAGTAATTTGGGCTAACATTAAATCAATTAAGGGTAACTTTACACCACATTTATTTAAAAACAAAGGGTTTAAAGTCCCTTCACTTTTACACATAATTCAAGATGACCAACTTTATAAAGAACACAATAATCTACAAAACATTTTGAGTCTTATTTTTAAATTAAATTATGCAGGTGGCACGTAGTTGTCTTGGCTAGTACATAAAAGCCTCAAACGGCTCTATAATTTACGTGTTTATGAGTGACCATAGTAAGGCTTACATCTCAGGGAGTACTCTGTTTGATGTATCATTTATCGGCGTACGTCAACAAAAATTCCCCAAACTCGGATATTTCCTTGTCGGCGATCTTTGCACAAAGGAAATCATTCCTTTATTTCGCTGCAGCAGTATCAAGAGCATTTATGTTTAATGCCAAAAACGTCTTCAAAAGCTGCATTGCATACCTGCTTCATTATACGTAACGTTATAGCTTATAGTATACCAGCGAACCGGCCCGGCTTCGCCCGGTAACAATTTAGTTTTTACAGCGATACTTTCAAAGAAAAAAATAGTTTTTTTGAGATCTACAATTCTGTAGTTCATTAGTTTAATGTATCTCTTATGGTTTAGTCAGCGCAAGCCATGTAAGCGCCCTAAAAGCTGTTTTGTTACGACTTGATTAAAAACTGTTAGACATTACGCTATTATGTTTACATAAAATGTAAATGCTTTACACACCAAAACCTTTTACAAGAAATTTTCTAAATGATGTTGAAAACCGCATCAAAATCCATCACGTAGTTTAGAAGTACTAAGAGAATATATAGACAAACGCGGATAAGCGACTTTGTTTTATATCTTTAGAGATTGCCGACAGCTGTGGGTAGGATTATCACATATACGCCACCGATTTGTTACTATAACGTTAGTTCCAAAATACGTCTTCTTTGTGAAAATCTTACTTCACAGATCACATTAATGGTTGACAAGCATCAGTTTCCATTCCAATTTTTCAATTTGGCATTTAAACGAAACA
Organism: Clitarchus hookeri; assembly: GCA_002778355.1. NCBI lineage: Eukaryota > Metazoa > Arthropoda > Insecta > Phasmatodea > Phasmatidae > Clitarchus > Clitarchus hookeri. The sequence goes on from NQII01002976.1 coordinate 244,473, forward strand.
AAAATGTAAACACTGATTTACAAAATTAAAAGACATTATTATTCATGGACATAAATTTTTAGGGTGCATTAAAAATAATCGATTGTGGGAATGGCCACCAAACCCAAAGTTCATGATTAAAAACCGAGACAAATCGTCACAACTACAAGGTTTGGAGACGTAAGGAGACATTTCAAGATAAAATAGTAAAATTAATAATATCGTTATTACATATTAATAATGACTGAGAGCTGGACAGGATGTATTTATTTACAAAAAAGGATTTAACTGACTGCCAACCTCATTTGATGAGTGAGGTACAGCAGCAACTTGGACTCATTGGTAGGATTTTCCACGTAATATTGTCGTATTTCGCTTATCTCTGTCGTTCACTTTTTTCCCTTGTCATCACGATTGAAGCTTCCAACGTATTCACAAATTTTATGACGGATTACTTCATATTACCTTCACGCTTGTACACGAAACCTCAATCTCTGTAATATTACAATCATGTTCGCGCGACGCCGGTATACTTGAAACACGTGACTGGCAGAAGCGGTGACATAAACAACTAGAGCTTTATGTTATTATTAATAAGAACCATTTCGACAACCTACTGATGTTTGGAACAAATGAGAAACCGTAACGCATATCAAATACATATAAAAGGTCTTTATCATAAGTCAAATTTACCCACAACTGACACTTAGATAATCTGAAAATTCCATCATCAATTTAATATTAACGACTCCAATCGAGCACTGTCGATTACGAATGCAGTGAGAAACAACGACCGATCAGAAATAGACGTTGGCAGTAGACATCTACAAAGTCTTGAGTGCAAACGGCGAGTGTGGCATTAATATTTCGGCCCAAACATTTTGAACGTGGCTCAGATAAAACAACTGCTTCATGAAAACCGTCAACAATCGTGCGTCCAACATTCTTTACTGCTGTTATTGTTCAGGGGAAATAAATATTTGTTTGTGGATGTAGTATTATAACTGTAAAAATGATAAGTACTAAATCGTAAAATTTTTAGGAAACGACATTATATTTTTCTACTGGTGAAAATGCCCTGTGCGGGTTTTTAGTTTTTGTGGCTTGAGTTTTGATGAAATAAGCTTTCTTTTTCCCGAATTAAAAATGTCCCAATTATATCATTATTTGAGATTTTCCCTTCAGTCATACTATTTATTTATAGCAATACTTATTACGAACTGTTTTAAAGAATAAATATATTCTTGTTTATAAAACAATTTTCATTGTTTTACATTGTTGCCAATAAGAGACAATATTTAATACTTGCTGTACTTAAGTTATATTGTGAACATAATAACTATAAATTAAATTAAAAGATAAGAAAATATTTTACTGATAAGTTGTTAACAAAACCACAAAAAATTGTCTGTTCAAACCTATTCCCCTCTCTCAACGATGTTGAAATGTAAGTAAAAAATTTTCAACTACAGACAAGCGATTAGCAATAATTCCCACACTTTTTTCAGAGACAAGATATATGAAGAATCGTTTGTTGCGACAAAATTCCGTATTTTATTCGCTCGAGGAGCAAATTAATGTTCACAACCAACGTAGGACTCAAATATTGTAAACAAAACCTTGCAGTCAATATATTATGTATTTAAAGATGCAGTGCTGGAAAAATTTTTACTATGTTAAACAAAGTGTGGTATGAATAATTTTTATTTCAGTTGTAATTTCGGTTTTACACATCACAGAACGAATAACACATAGACCTGCATATTTTTCAGAGTCATTCAGCTTATAGCAGAAGTTAATCAAATTGCTTTAAATTAAGACAATTTTATATGTATATATATATATATATATATATTCCCATTTCGGACACATGAAATATCGCTAGTGTATATAATTTTATTTTTTATGTACTACACTCAAATACAATAAAGACAACTTTTTCATCGCAGGGTTGGAAAAAGAAAAAAATTGCGCGAAATCTTGTAGGAAATTATACGTAAAATATAATCTTCCGACTTACTTCATTCTTGTAATATCTGATACTCGATAGGCGAAGGTAGAATAAATTTCCTTCTTGTTATTCAAAAGGAATTAAATGATTTTTTGCTTGTTTCATACAATGTTGTTANGTGGGAAAAAGAAAAAAATTGCGCGAAATCTTGTAGGAAATTATACGTAAAATATAATCTTCCGACTTACTTCATTTTTGTAATATCTGATACTTGGTAGGCGAAGGTAGAATGAATTTCCTTCTTGTTATTCAAAAGGAATTAAATGATTTTTTGCTTGTTTCATACAATGTTGTTAAAAAAATTCCTACTGAAATATGGCTGTCAAGCTAATAAAAATGTCTTCATTTTAGTCAAAATTTTAGCAGTAATATTTTATAAGACCCAAAGGTAAATTTTGTTGCGGGTGTAAAGAAGTTTCGCTCCAATATATATTCGGGATCTACGAGGACATATAATAATAATTGCGAAGTACAAAATAGAGGTCTTTTTGTAAGTGATAATAGCAAAAATCAAAACATTTACTGCTGATAAATAATGCATATGGAGTTCGAACACTGTAAGATGCCAAGCTTATCCCAATGCTAAAAATATAGTTTCGGGAAAATTAAAAATATAGGAGTTACAGAAGGAAGATGATAACTCTACAGAATGGAACGTTTCACGTGGGTACTTAAATCGCACAATTTTACCTTCACAGAGAACACACACAAGAAATATAAATACATTATGCACTGCTTGTGTATTATGAATAAATGCTGAAAGCTTATAAAATTGGCTAATATTTACAAACCTTTTGTAGATTTTTAAATACCTGAAAGTTTAATTGCCTTACTTTCTACCCACTGCGTGACACAAGTGTATTATAATAACTTTAATAGTAATATGTTAGCATCGCCTTTTGACTGTTTCATTGCAGTGCTATTCATAGAGCAGAGGATGAGAAATTGTCGCAATAGAACCTAAAGTTTCTTATGTATTCTTAAACAAGAAGTATGATTTTATCACACGAAAATTAATGCCGGGGTTAGAGGCATTTTGTGCATCACAAATATGCTTATTGAAATTTTCAGGCTAGATTATTTTCCAAGTCATACATTGTCAGAGTCTTCACCTTAATTTCTTGACAGGCATAAGATTACAGCTACAGAAGTTATGGTGGCATCGACTTATGAAATTATTGCTGCAAATTCAGAAATCGTCAGTCAGTTAAAGGGAAAAAATAAAGATAAAATAACAGGACTTTTATTATTAGTTACCTTCTGGCATGTGAAGAGAATTATATTATAATTGCGTTAACGTGAATATCTACTTTATTTACTTCAAATATAAAATGGGATAAATAGTCATTAAGGCATTAGCAAGTTACTGTAATTATGCTTATTATGCCATTCAATATGAAAAACTTTACAAAATTTGAACATCAATATTTTGTCCTCTTGAATTTTTGAAGAATATAACTTGAAATGCCAAATTATAAAATACATTAAAACAACTTTTAAACTTTTTCATTCATTAATATTTGGGTAAAATAGTCTGAAATAATAAGAATATGATTTTCTAAGTTTTTTTCAAATAAAAATTNTCATTCATTAATATTTGGGTAAAATAGTCTGAAATAATAAGAATATGATTTTCTAAGTTTTTTTCAAATAAAAATTATGACATCATGACTAAAAAATTTAATGTATTGCTCAAGTCATGACTTGACTTTGTTCACCTATTCAATTTTAACAACTACGGCGAAGAAATTAAATTCCATTTGCATTTACCCTTATCAATAAGCTATACAAAATTAAAAATAAAATTATATCGCTGTGAAATGTTATGTCCCATACGCAAATTTTTCTCTATCCTTCAGAAATATAGTGTATAGCTTCACGATAATATTAACGTTCTCTACACAAGCAGTAAAATTACCATACATAATAAAAATTGGGTATTTTCTTAAAGAAATGTACAGGTTATTATTGAAATAAGGAATTTACATGTACCGGTATTTTTAAGTCACCCACAAGTTTTTAAAATTTTTTTTTTATTGAATAAATTACGCTATATGTTTTACATTGAACATCGATAATTAGACAGCTCCTGACATAAGGCGTACTTTTGAATCAATTTTGTTGTATTTTTGTGACTTTTCTTTGTGAATCATGAGTAACCATACCCAGGACCTGAATGTCTCAAACAATTCCTGGTATAAATTTTTATTTCATACATAATCTAAGATTATACACTTTTAAAAATTGAGCCATTTACATGATCAAAGGAAAAAATATACAAAAAAATGATATATTGTTAAAATTTAGATTGCATTAGGCAGGACGTAAATATTTTTATCGGTTCAAAGTTTTGCGTACAAGTAATATTGTTTATAAAATTATTTATATTTTATGTATTATAACACCTGCCACCAGATTTGTTTTAAAGATTGCTTTCTAAAGTATTTAAAAATATCAAGAATAAGAATTGGGCCTTATGCGTCTTAGCAACAACCTAAACTAGTATCTTTTACAAAACAAGACATACAATTTCCTTGATTTGAACATGATATGACAATAGAGTAACATGTTCAATTGGCAATGGTTACATATTCCACCAAAAAAAAATTCCTAAAAATATTTTTAATGAGTATTATTAATTTGGTTTACATTACTTTATACGCAAGGAAATAAATCGAAACTTGCTGAAAAAAACTGATTGACGATCACACATTCAATAATTTAAGGTGTCCAGAAATGTCCGAAATCAAACAATTTTTTAAAATTCTTCAAATTCGTAGCTGTCATTCAGCTCTGTATTTTTAATATCAACAAATCTGCCAGCATTAATTTTTTTATCCTATAAATGTGTTTAATTTGAATGAATTTACATACGAGATTTATGTTTATGAAAAATTTCTTTCAGAGAATAATAATAATAATATAAACAATTAGATTACCTAACGTTTTAGTGCGTGTGTCCATAATAATGTTTCAATTCTAGAATAGACTCACATGTCACTCTGTCCTCAACTTATCCACAAAAATGCATAGCCGGTCAAAATTTTGCGTAGATAATACTTTAAAATAGTGACACACAAATATTTATCCAAATAATTAGTTTCATTTGAATAGCATGTAAATGTTTTCGATTAACTGCACATTTTCAAAATTGTCACTATGGTAGATTCAACAACCTGCTAAGACATTGTGTTGCTTCTAAGCGCACGATTTTACTGTGAACAAGAGCGACCAATTCTCATGTCTCTTTGCTCTTGCCAAATATTTTACTATTGTCTGTGAGATGTGTTTTGAAGTAAGAATGTTTATATATCATTTACACTTGTAGACTTCAATTTGCATACAGAAAGTAAATTGAAAACAATTTAATGGCCTTTATTTTAAAATAACTAACTTTAAGAGTAGTGCATTTCTCCAAAGTTCATTCTAGATATTTTTTATACCATCTTATAGAATGAAAATTTAAAATAAATTAATCGAGAACAGAAAAAAATAATATTCTTAAATGAAATACTGCCAAGCTTATCAATAAATTAAGGACATAAGTTGTTTTTATGAGTTTTATTGTAAATCAATTTAATAATTTTTTTTTTAAATTTGGTATTAATTCAATATTTCCGTTCCTCGTAATATGGCACACATTTGAGAATAAAGTTATGTTTCTACAATTGGCTAAATTATTTTTACATTACTTGCGGACTTAATCAATTAGAGATTATAGTTCATAGATGTAACCAGTAATAAAAATNAATAAAGTTATGTTTCTACAATTGGCTAAATTATTTTTACATTACTTGCGGACTTAATCAATTAGAGATTATAGTTAATAGATGTAACCAGTAATAAAATTNGATGTAACCAGTAATAAAAATTTGAATTAATAAAGAATAATAGCTGTGGTAGGAACAAATTATGTTGACTTTATTTATATCCAGTTTGTGAAATTTTTTATCATTGTTGCATGAATGTGATAAAAACACGCCGTACACATATCAAATTGATTGCTGTTTTTAGAACGAGGTTCATATATTTAATTAAAAATGTTTATAGTGCAGCATATTACTCTGTTTTCTTTAAGAATAATACATTATAGTTATTAAATAACTATGATTTAATGCAACTGATGTACATATATTTTACCTATTTCTTTGAAAGACATTACGTCCATTTTACTTTACGATTTATCTTCAATTCCTAAAAAAAATTGCGTGAAGCGAGTTANACATATATTTTACCTATTTCTTTGAAAGACATTACGTCCATTTTACTTTACGATTTATCTTCAATTCCTAAAAAAATTGCATGAAGCGAGTCATGATAGACTCAATAAGTTTTGGAAAGGAAATGACTAAGAGATTATCTGCCTTCATTACAACTTACGTTAAAATTGAATTAATTGCATGAAAGTACTAGACTCTTCGAGTTCTGATAAGTTTTTTATTTTTTTCTCTGTCTATATTAACATCCTAGGAGGTGTTAATATAATTTTCTTTGCAGCTTATGTGAGCATGTCAAAATATTTAAGTAGTTAGAAAAAAAGCAGTAGCAGACTGGCGAAGAAGGTTATTTAGAATGCGGGCTGGTACGTTTACAGGGATAGACTTATCCTCTTGTCCTGTTCATAGAGGAATGACACCAGTTAAATTCCTTGAAAAATTTTAAGTTTCTATGTAAACCGCTTAGACGGCAATTGCACATTAGTTTGTATACTATATTATTAAAAAAAACCAGGAGTAGATTATGTAAAAAGTTTAAAATAAAAATATATAACTATATTTTTATTTTAATAATTTTTCAGAAAAGATTTTTTCATAAATAGTTTTAAAACGTTTTGATGAAGATGTACATTTACTTGCTGACATGTTAACTGGCTGTTTGGCCATAATTTTTTGGAAATTCTAAAGGTTAGGTAAGAAATGGTTTTTGCGTAACTGTTCCTTTATTGTCTCCTTAGTTCCGCCATATATATCAGAATTGGATCTGGTTATATAACTATCTGGATAAAACTTATGTCAGTATATATTAAACTCAAACACTCGTACCTTTCATTTGTATAAGCAAAATGTGTAAATGTTTACAGTTGCCCAGTTGCCGTATATTTGTCGAATACTCATGGGGTCAAACGACGAAACGAGGTGCATCATTTGAAGACTTTAGTAACACATCCCCCATGTTTTCAATAAGGTAAACCCCCGTAAAATAACAATTTTAAATCTGGAGAAATATTATTATGCGTGTGTTTTATCACTGTTTCAAAATAATTAAAATTATATTTAAGATCTTAAGACAGTAATTTTATTTTGTAATGACGGTATCACAATAGGTATATTATTTCTTTCATCAAAAATGTTTTCTCGTACCCAGTAAGTAATTTTGTACAGAATCATTAAGTATCACTTCAAATTAGAGAAAATAGTTGTATAAAAATGATATAAAAATACATTTCATTATTTATTATTTTTCAGTAATGTAAAAAGTTACTAGATCTTTTAAGTAACAATTCGTATAGAATTCTGCTAATTTTTTAGGCCATTCATGCCAGCTATTTGAAATTTTAGTGAGAAGGAGTTCAATTGTATCACTGTTTTGGCATTGATATGCAGAAAATATTACTTCACTGTTACGCGCAAAATATATACTGATTATAATGTGTGGGTTTATGAGAATTACAATTTGTCTAATTTACATGGCTTAATAAAACATGTTTGAGGCACAATCGTAAAAATTTTCTAATTTAATATTTTGCATAATGTATGTTGTGTTTTAATTCATATACAGAACATGTAAGTTTCATTATTACTGAATGTTTGAAAAGAACGGCAGGAACTGACGTTCCATTTTTATGTATTTTGTATAATGATAGAGTAAAACATTCACCTCAAATTATTATTATAAATTTATTTCAAATTTAAAGTCTGGAAATTTTTCTCACTGCGTGAATTTTCAAAACATAAAATCAATACCAGAATTTGAACTACTTAATATATTGTATGGAATCTGGTTTATTGGCAAGACAATTGAATGCGGGTTATTATAATATATAGCAATAGACGATAAAAGGTATAAATTTAGATGTAAAAATTGCATTGTATATACAAATAATTAGGCAAGCGTACCAGAAAATCAGTAAATATGCCAAAATAATTGGCTTAAAAATTACACAATAATATTATAAACAAGTTCATAATATTGACATTCATACGTCGTTAAGTAACATTTTTAAACAAAAATGTTTAATACAATCTTTCAAGAAAATTAAATTCAGTTAAAATCAGAAAAAGAGTTTGGTTTTAGTTTTGTTGTTACAGCATTATCAAATGTTATGAATATTATAACAATTATTTTTATACATGTACTGCTTTGTGATTTTTGTATGATATTATTTGAAGATGTCAATTTTTTACTAGAAGATTATACGTTGTATCAAATATTGCTGTAATCGGTGTTTGAAATTTGAAAGTAGAGTTAATAAAACAAACCCCTTCGAAATAAACAGAGTAGTTCATCTTCAGTTCTTGATTTTATATTTCAGAAACTCGCTCACAGTAAAACTTTCCCATAGCCCTTACTATAGATGAATAAGTTGTTCCCTATTGAATATTTAAAATGATAATAGTAGGCGACAGAAGACCCAAATGTAAGCTATCACTTTTTCTTAAATTACATTTATTACAAACGCAGGGATGACATTTTGGGCAAAGAAAATATTCGGTAGTGTCCTAACATCAATATATAAATTTAGATATATCGTATTGTAAAAACCAAAATATTGGATGACTTACATTCACCAGAAAATTTGAATTATGTTTATAAAACAAACCTACTATAGATAAGTGAGTATATTGCTTTATTCTTAACGGAGTGTGACAATAAAATAATTGTGTATTGAAAATATTTAAACGTTAATTTTTTAATACTCTTATGTATTAATTTTTAAGAATTTGAATGTAATTTTTTTTGGTACCATATTTTACTAACTAACAAATTATTATTTTAATGAACCAGGTGAATGATTAAAATAAAGTGCTAAAGATCATCATTATTCTTTGCTGTGAATCGATGGACAAAAAATAGTTATCAGCTGATAGCAAACCCATTATTAAGTAGGATACACTCTTTAGCGCCAATAGAATTAATTCGCAGTGACATCACACCAAAATATTGTCTTTTATGAATTTAAGTGCTTATCAGTATTAAGGCTAACAGGACTGTTCAAGCGAAATCTTCAAAGATAGTAAAATATTTGCTGAGAACCACGCTAAGAAAATACTTTTAAGTGAGCGAAAATATTTCAGTAGGCCTAGAGGTTTTTATCGAAAGCAATGCAGTAAGATTATCAAGTCCCTGCATCACCGAACTGCAAACGAATGGAATGCCAGGAAAGCCTGTGAAACGTTTGAGGAGTGGATTTGTCCGCAATGCCCAGCTTCGGAAGTGTATAAAGGTAGCCCCTGCGAGTGTTACGCGTGGTATTACTACATGATATTTCCTTTTATTCTAGAATGAAGACTGCTGATGTCATTGTCATCTTTCAAGCAATTCTCGTATGTGTAGTACGCCAACCTGGCTTAAAAACGAAATAAAAATGTTTTGTTGCCACTAGAATAATATTTAGTTACAGTAGAATCTTCCACAAATTAATGGCAATGAAATCAATCTGTATTTATTACAGTACTATTTTATTAAGGACGAGAAAGTCACATTGTAGACATAATAAATTGTTCCATAGTTAATAAAATAAGTTTTGGCAAAAATTATTTGGGAGAACGTAATTTAATACATTAGGGATTACATTTATTTTTTAGCCTTGCTGGTAACTTTTTACGATGACAAAAACAAAGCTGGCTATCGGGAAGCCTTAAAAATGTATTACCTATGAAAACTATGTGTCACATTCATAAACGGGTGAAATGTGGAGAAATTCCTTTGAGGACGTTTAAGAACGTATTTTAAAACGCTTGTGGCATATGTTTGTTGGTTTAAAATTAAGTAAATGAAGGAAAAAAGAATTCAAAACATTTGTTTAATCTATGACCACCTAGAATATTTGAAAATATAACATATTGTTTTGGCAGAAATATTAACGCGGTTACGAACGCTGCAGCAGGAAGATCAGCGCATTGATACAGGCCTACAAACTTCTCGCTAATAATTCATAGCATTCTATAATTTTTCGTTCCGAGATTCGTTAATACGGCAGAGAAGCAGGACTGAACGTTCCTCATTGTGCGCTTGTATCCACGACAATTTGATACGCCTGTATCAGACGCACGGATGGAGCGGAAGGAAATGGCCTGAACGTGAGGAACCGTGACATATTAATATATTTCACGAGGTGTAATTCTTTCCTCTTTGTGCATGCCGCGGAACTTTGCACCGTTTCTGGAACCCCGAAACGTTCTGTTATTTTTTTATAACTAAAATATTCGCTTAAAAATGAATTTTTCAGCAAGGAAGATAAGGAGCGAAAAAAAAATTGTTGGTGGGGGAGGAGGGGACGGGAAGAAAGAAGCAATTAATAGCCAAATCCCCGTAACACAAATATTACGGCGAGCATAATTTATGGTGGCGGGATACGGAGCTTCTGGACGCGGCGAAGAGATATGGTGCTCTCTGTTTAGTTTCTTTCTGCGCCCGTCTCCTGCGATAGAGAGAGAGAGAGAGTGAGCCGGGGAGAGACAAAAACACGCTTGCGAACTTTTAGTGCCGCGCTTTTTATTTCTCTCTCTTTTTTTTTCTGCAGGAGCGCGCTTGGCAACGGTTACCTTGGCGAAGCCATCATGGCAGACTAAAAATTTTCGTTCTCACCATGGCTACGCCCGGCCCCCTTTCCACCCTCCCCTTCCGTCGGCGGGGGAAAAAGGTTAAAAAAACCAGCGGATAACATTGCGAAGCTCCGCCCCTTTGCGCGAATAAAAATGAACCAGGTGGGGCTTGGCGCCAAATAGCCGCCGCCCGGCAGGCAAGGCGAGGTACGCACACGAGGGTCCAGCGTCGCTGGCGAGACTTGTCCTTCCCGGCCACTATTATTTATATTATTTACATTAATATGTTTCGGCTCCTGCGCGCGGTGTAACTGCTATTGTAGCAGTGGACGAAATTAATTTCTGCCTGCAAGATGTCTTATTTATCATTTGCCGGCGTGTTTGTTTTCATTTTCTTTTACTTTTTTTTTTTCGCCCGCTACCAACCCCTCTTTGCAGGGGGACCCCCGTGGAAGCGGTGCGCGGCCCTGCGTGAGTTGAAATTCTACCACATTGTCTTCATTTAATGCGTGTCTGAAATTTGTTAATTTCTGCGGTGTTTACTGTCGCTGGGGAGAGCGCGCGGGCTAGAAATATATTCCGACTTTCAAAATTATTTCAGAATGCCAAGTCGCAGGGGTAGTGGNTTTTTTTTTTTTTGTAAAACATAGAATATTACCACGCGGAATTCCTCGGGTATGTGAAGTGACCGCTGCAGGTTATATTCTTTATGGAAAGAATTTCATCAAAATTATGCAGAGATATAATATAAAAAAAATTGTCATGGGCGAAGATAGCTTACAATGACGTCTGCTTTTCCTTACTACGCAAAACATATTTTATCACATGTTATTTTCAAGCATTAAACAAATAATATATAGAAAATACTTTTTGTTGTTTCTTTTAAGTGGTAGCATATATACATATTTAGCTATTATATATTTTTTAAATGAATTATGTTAATAATATTTTACAATATTTTGTACAAATTGGTATTTTACGAATTTTTTCAATACGATTAAAATGAAAATATTTGAGTTCTAATTGTTTTATTTTAAATCGAAAATCTGCCCTCTCTTACGTAGCTTTAAATAAGTAAGATAATACATTTTTTTTAACTAACTCACTTATTTTAATCTGTTTCTTNCATATTTTATCACATGTTATTTTCAAGCATTAAACAAATAATATATAGAAAATACTTTTTGTTGTTTCTTTTAAGGGGTAGCATATATACATATTTAGCTATTATATATTTTATTAAATGAATTATGTTAATAATATTTTACAATATTTTGTACAAATTGGTATTTTACGAATTTTTTCAATACGATTAAAATGAAAATATTTGAGTTCTAATTGTTTTATTTTAAATCGAAAATCTTCCCTCTCTTACGTAGCTTTAAATAAGTAAGATAATACATTTTTTTTAACTAACTCACTTATTTTAATCTGTTTCTTTGGCAGAAAAAATTGTAATACTATACATGTCATATTGTGTCAACAACATTCGTGATAAATATAATCAAATACAGGGATATATTGGTATTGTTATATTAGAATTTAGCATGAATAATGTTTGTTTTAAATACCTTAATATAGTACTTATTAAAATTAGAGTTTTATAATTTTTGTTCCTTTTTTGTTTAGCTGACTTCTTTCGTTGAGAAAACTAAGGTAAGAAATTTATTTAATTTCACAAAATTATAAACGCAAAACAGTTTGAAACACGATCAGTATATGCACAAGAGAAGTACTTTAAATGTTAAATCTTGGAAAAAATAGATGCAAATGATATTGATAGCTAATGAGTCGAATTCACGCACACACGTACATTCGTACGTTACATTAGTTACCAGCATTTTCTTATCACTGACCATGTTAATACCGTTAATGAGCATTATTATTTTTAATATGGATGATTCTACTTGCATGTGATTTTTGTTTAATTGGCCCCGTAACAAATTTAAATGAAGTCAGATTGTTTATGTGATTTTCCAACTGTAAATCACCTTTTATAAGTTTAGCAGCAGGCAATATAGATGAATTCTATTATATAAATTATTTCGGAATCGTTCTCGGCTCAGTCTCATTACTTTCAATCATTTTCTTTATCTGCACTAAACACTGAAATTTTACACATCAAGAAAACAGCTACTTAAATGTTCACCACATTCAATGAATACTTGGCGGAATTTGTGTTTTAAGGTAATGTGCAATAGTTCGATTTTCTTTTTTTTTTCCCCATATTGAATAATATAAGTTGCCGTAAAAATAAAAAATGTTTGAGCATCTTTTTAAACATAACAAACTCTTAATGCTTTAATATTTGAATAATACCTGCAATAAATGTAAGGAACAGTATTAATTCTTATTTTCGAAATGATTCAAGAAATGCATTATATTTTGCTGAAAACACAGAGTATAATGTAAAGCTAAGAAATAAATGAACGGAATGTAATGTAAACCATGATTGTCTTTTATCAACAGGTATGCAAACATGCATACTACTGCGAAATTATCAGGGTGTTACTTATGCAAACAAAAATCGCTGTAAAATGTTTTCCAGTATTTCTTGTTACCGTATTGAAAATTCTTAACTTATACATAATGTAGAAAATTTACCATACACCAGGCTACAAATATAGAAATTCAACTTTGAACAGCTGGGAACTTTACTACGCATTTCACTAATTACTGGAAAAAAGGTTGGAAAGCTAACATGGATGTATGACGGCGGAAAAACTTCACAATAGGGCTATCTCAGTACGCATATACTGTAAAACGATGTGGTGAAGTAGCGAGAAAATTTATAAATGTGTACTGTACAAATGCGGAATTTTCTCTGTATAATATCAATTGATACCCATTACTATTTTATTGTTTTTTTTTTAAGCCTTGTTTTTGTATGTCATATTGTGGATTATCAGTGACATATAAATATTCATACACTGGCTTGTGTCTGAAGTAAAAGTTCAGTGTTGCCCTCACAATATTGCTATATATGGTAGCAATGAACGTATTCGGGACCCAGTACACACAATTGTGTATAACGCACAGAAAGTTTATTTTGAGCCGGTGCTCTATGGCACGAGGCTCAATAAACAATTATATTCTCTGTGGGCAACTGATGTTCCTGTGTAACTGTTCCACGTTACAAATAATCTTATTTCTAAAGGCGAACATAACGCCTACAGTTCACTGGTTGTGATCAAGAAACTAGCGCTATGTCAGCTTAAAGTACAGCACGCATCATAAAAAGTTTTACTTGCAGCACCGTAAAGTAAAAAACATAGTACATTTTNGAACATAACGCCTACAGTTCACTGGTTGTGATCAAGAAACTAGCGCTATGTCAGCTTAAAGTACAGCACGCATCATTAAAAGTTTTACTTGCAGCACCGTAAAGTAAAAAACATAGTACATTTTTTTTTTTACTTTTTACAAACTACTTACAGAAAATTTTTCTTGTAACACTACAAGTAAAATATAGTCTCTTTACAACACACTGTTATATGAAACGTACGAAATTGTTTATTTACCTCAAAGTTTTTAATAATCATTAGTTTTACACATTCCACAGTAAATTGTTAGTAAAATATGCCTATTACATCAAATGTCACATGGAAAAAAAAACCTTGGCAGCTAGTTTCCGAAGCATTGTTCGTAAAATACAGAAATTTCCTACTGTGTATATGTGAAAGGGTGATTGGTAAGTAAGGTCAAGTGGGCAAAGTGTTGTTTGTATAAACGGCGACAAAGGCTGTCCACGGTAAAGTTAGCATTTTTTAAACAAACATTGAAAAAATCTCACTGCTTATAACTACATATACAGAATGTTCACAAAAATTATTAACAAACTCCGCCAAGTGATTATTCACATAAATAAAGATGAGTTCTTTAACTCGCTTCCTAAGGCTTGTACACGCCCGTAAAGTGACAGGTTTGTTGCGAAAAGTAAGCGAACAAATTTACCTGGACTTCTTTAAGTACGTGCAATGTACCAGCGAATGAACATACACATCTACAGAAAATATTGCTGGTGTGCATAAGNATACACATCTACAGAAAAAATTGCTGGTGTGCATAAGTAATATGCTATTGCGGTGGCCACGTAGGTGTATCCAGTTTGAGGGGAGTGTGACGCTGCCTTACTGTGTGTGTGTGCGTGGTACCTTATTTACTGGTACACTACTCGTACTTTCAAAGTTCTAAGTAAATTTTGTCCCGCGCTGTTTGCAATAAACCTCCAGCTCATCTCCACCTTTACGGGCGTGTACCATTCTCAGAAAACGAATAAGGCAAAATTTTGATGTCTATATTTTTCGTCTATATTTATGCGAGGAATCATCTGACGGAGATAGTTGGGGGTTTTCGTGAACAACCTGTATTGTATATTCCATTACATATTGGCGTGCGGTCTCCCAGTTAAGTTGGCAGCGAAATAGTGAAGATGAATCTTAATGCTTGGCGTTGTACTGCAAGAGAAATGTTAAAATTTATTGTAACTAGTTATTTTGTCTGGTTTTATATATAAGAGTATGAATAAACATACTAGGAATACATTTACATTGGTGAAAATTTCTCGGTTTCACTTACATGGCGCACGAATAAAGTGACGAGGCCCATGACTATGTTAATCTTACATACGGCGGAAGAATACAAGATGTGAAGGAAAAGTATATCCTAAGCAGGGCTGCCAAAAGGGCTCAATTAACCGTGGACAGAGTATACAATTGAAGGCCGTGAAAAGGAGAGGTTTGACTGCTTTCGAGAAGATGGGCCCATGCAAATGCCCCGGGACGGCACACGGCAAAGGGTCGAGGGTCAGCCCTCACTTGCGAGGTTCCCCGCAGCTGTGTGCACGTGCTCGCCCCTGCAAGGTGTGTACAGCGAGAACCGGTCCTTGACTGGCTGGCAGGTCTCCCACAGCATCCAGGACCAGGCCAGCCCCGGGTTACCCGGCTGCTCCTGATGCTCTTGGGATGATGCTTGGACTGCGATTGCTGAATGAATACGACGACACCAGCGTGGTTTCGTCCGAGTGCTTCACGTTGGTGTCTTACCATTGCTTAGTTACTGTGATAGACGACTATAGTTACATTGTCACACTTCTTAAGTTGAAGATCTCGAGACGCCTGGGCTTGAGTCCCAGGGAAGCAACGCCGATGCTGAAATAAGAGAGGAAACTATATTGAGAGCCACCTGCCCGCTTCACTCAGTACCATATCAGATTCTCCCTCTTCTCGCACTGAGTGAGGTATGGAGTGGTAAATTTTCGTACTTGCATTCGGTAGGATCTGGGTTTGAATCTCAGTGCAGCCGTCCTGATTTCGATTGGCCAACGTTCTCCGAAATCATTCCAGATGAATTTTGGGATGTTGATTCATTCCCCGATCCTGCTTCTCTGGGTAATTAGCTCAGTATCGAATGACCTCGCTGTTGACCTTACTCTTCTCGCAGTTTTTATCTCGCTTTCTTGTAAAATACGAAACGTGTGTGTTACCAGGGCGTGGGACACTTAGCTGCCCGCCAAACCTTGAATTTTAATGAAATTACACCAATTCATTTCCATCGCTTGCTGTGTAATAAGCGCGAGTTGCCGTGAGAAAACCCACAGGGCCATGACAACGTCCGTCATGTTTCTCATGTGCGAATATTCGAGCTCGGATCCGCCGAATCGTCGCGGTAGGAGGTCCACGTTCTGGTTGCTCCAGTAACGGCAGACAGCCAAACAATCCGTACGTAGTATGACGCAGTAAACTGTGGCATTTCCACGTTTAGTGCGGCAATTTTTTCCAATACAATTTTTTGATATTCTGATATAAGACATTCTTTTTGAACCAGAAATACAGTGCCCTTTAAAGATGTAAACGTCATTCCAATCATTGAAGCTCACCGCGAGTAAGAGTCTGGAGTGATTTAATCCCGTGTAAATAATTGGAAATCAAGATCAAATAATTAAAACTATTTCCAGTGGAGTACTTTTCCTTTGACTTTAAAACAAAATTACTTATTTAGAAAGGTTTTTTACATAGAATTTTGAGCTTTTTAAATTGTGTAGGATCACCTGATATTATTGAAAACATTAATAACTTGAATCAAACTTTTACCTCTTCGTTCACCCACATTATAAATAGTATTATTACGAACAAACGAGCCCTCAGCAATAAAATGAAAATACATTTTATATTCACAAAGAAAGCATCTAGACCACTGACATATATTTCGTATTTTTATACATATTACTATCATAAAAAAAATTATTTAGAACATGCTTAACAAAATTTGGCACAAAGTTATTTGAACTTAGTACCAGATTTTTTTTTCACAATGCTAGTAGTTTTGTTTAAAAAAAAAAAATTTGAAAATTGGGTCGCAAATTTTTTAAAACTTTTATAGAGTGTAAAGTACAAACTCCTTTAAACATATGTCTGTCGGTTTATTTCCTTTTATTTCTTAATGTCATCAAACATTTTACCTTTAATTATTATTATTCTTGAAAATGTAACAATGGCGGCCTATTGAAAGTGTGATGTTTGTAACCTATGGTCCAACAACTCATAAGCTTTTACACAATCATAAAACCTATTATTTAACAGACAATGAAATGACTGTAATTATAAACCAATATTACTTTTTGGGAAATATTTGTAAGGCACAAGTTTTAGGCTCTGTAAGTTCAACTATACAACATTTTTTTTCCCGATATTTAACTGATATTACAAACAAACAAGTAGCTATTATATTAGTTTTATTTTTAAATATTATTAACAAACTACTTTACTATGTGGATCATAGTCATATAAAAACACATTCATGTACAAAAATCCTGGGGTGTTTATGAACGTAACTGTTTTCACTCTCTCTTCTGCTGCAAAGTAAATGATACTTCGTTTCTAAGTGAATTCATTCAAACATTAAATTAAAGCACATATTTTTATTTAAGAGAGACTGATATCAAAACACTTGTGTCAATTACGCGCGATGCCTTTTCCAGCAAAGAAAAATATTTTCTTCTACAGTTTTCACTAAATGAGATCGAAAATAAAAAAAATTGACGTTGTTGTACTCACAAATTTTAGGATACATTTTCATGAACTACATTAAAGTATCTACGTAATTAATAAATATCGTTGGTTCATGCGGAACCCAGTTGTCCATTTTTCTGTTATTCATGTTTGGTTTAGATGGTCGGAAATTGTTGAATCCAAAGCGTAGAGCTGTTGGGCAAGTTACCTGAGGACGGTGCCTAGATTTTCCACCACAAATTCCTCTAAAGCGTTTTTGTCCACCTCTGACCTGCGTCTTTACATTTCCCATCTTGGAGACTGATCATCGGCACAACATTTTCCAAAAGAGCGACGCACTCTCCGTTATGAAGTTGCATCTCCGTGACAGTTGGAACTCAATTCAACAAACTGAGCTGCAGATCGTTCTGTTCCAAATTTTACACAGAGTGCTGTAATGCTTCCTGTGGCGGCTCTAGCCACACTGGAAATATAACTGAGACTCTATCTCTTATGGTGTTACGGCATTACTCTAGTTTCCACAGTTCCCGTAGAACACTGAAGCGGGGAGGCATGGTTGCGTACAGTGTACAATTAGACCATTTATTTCTGAAGAATCTGGTGTTATAATTCTGAAACTGAAACATACGATAACAAGATATGACTTACAGAAGTTGTCGGAATTTTGAGTAACACAGTCTCCAAAATGGGCACACTTCTCTTCCTTTGGCATGTCAGAGAATTTTATGAAATCTGCCAACTGTTAACCTTCAGTAGACATTTCCCTCGTTTTGTGAATTTTTTACACTTTTTAGGAAGACAGTTTTTTGGCCATTTTGAATTGTTTTCTTTTCTTCCTGCAACCATAGATTAATTATTTAGTCCTGTTGGGTGACAAGACAAAGGCCATTGCTTAATATCCATACGTATATTAACATCAGTGTCGTTAAACTGCTGTTCCTATTATCGCTTGTTTTAGTTGGCCACTACAAATACACTTACTTCATTTCAGCAGCTATGCCAGAGAATAACCAACACAGTGAACAGGTAGCAATTGAAGAAATTTCGGGATTCTATAATGTATGCTTTTCCATGCTTAAAGGTTCTACACCCCTTTGAAAATAAAATGTTTGGCAAAAATTCTAATAAATCCTTCTTAACTTAGAAAATTCCAACCTGTAGAATAAATTAAAATGCATTATAAAGCATTATAGCAGTATTCATCATTATTATATTCATTATTATTTATCATAACTAACTAAGTATGATAATTCTGAGCATCTACAAGAAAATTAAACGCATCAGTATTAAGGGCAAATTTTTAAATTAAATATTGTGGTAGGGCGCAATTTGTATTTCATTCCACTGTTAGGTAATGGGAGAAAAAATTCCTTTGCTCGAAGAACAAGTTTTCATAATCCTATAATTATTTATTTATATGTGTTTTGCCATATATGTTGTATAAGAATTGTACCAACTTTAACGTACGTTGCCTTACGCCAATGTTTTTCTTTGTTTGCATAACGGCATTTTTTCGCCTTTAGTTATAACCACGTTTCTATAGAAATATCCAACACTGCTAGTCTGCGTGTGTGAACTATTTAACTGTTAATGAAAACATAAACATCATACGTTCCTTCTCTTAAGGCGTGTCGTTATAGTGAAATCCTAGATGATGATTCCGCGGTGACGTCTTAACATATATAATTCAAGCATAGCCACCTAGGTTTCTCTCTGTACACGTCTGTCTCGAACATAGCAAAAGCCAAAATGTGTTTACAAGTAAGGCTGTTTCAATATAATATTTGATTCTGCTGACCCTATGATGATGGAAGGGGACCACTACCATTTCCAAACCCAATCGAAATATGTTTTTTTTTTTCATATCAATGGACTTTAATACATCCTTCAGTTCAGAACTCCTCCACGCATCATATTCTGGCGCAGACATCTGAACACACCAGGAATGCATTAGTTCACTATGCATACTGAGACGTGGCACGTATCATCCAAAACATTTCTTTGTATAATGACACAATCGCTGCATTGTGAGTTTGTAATTTACAATTTACATTTAAAATTTTTTTATTAATTTGACTGCGTACACAAATTTATTTCTAAACATATGTATTAAATATTTCCGTTTAATGCGAAACCATTATCTATCTGAGTGTAATAAATTTGGTCCATATGCCTCAAAGGAGCAAACAGAAATCGTACTTTTAAATCTAGACTTCAAAATCAGAGTTTGCAACACGAAAAAAATTAATATTTAGAGCACGCAGGGAACATTTTCAAATCAGAAATGATGAAGAATGGTTGACTGGATTTTCAATGTATAATCAGTTGACACTAATATAAAACGTGCAAGCAAAAAAATTCATATTCAGATAGAAAAATTAACATAAATTATTTATTACTTAATATGTGGAAATAAAATTTCAGAGGCTGTCTTTGATTGCATAATTTTCATAGAAGCAGGAACTGTTATGATCTGTTGTTATCAATAATAACAATTAATTTGCCACCCAAAGTGTTAAGTCATATCAGCAAAATAAATGTAAACATTTGAATCATAACATACTAAGTGTTTTAAGGTATTTAAGTTTTGTATAACTATAACAAACGCCTTCAGTAAAATATTTTAACAAACCTCAAATGAAGTTAAGTATCAAAGATAAAAGGAATTGTCTCTAGAACTTAAACTACGCCGCAGTAGAAATTTGTAGTTCCATAAATAAATGGATGTGGAGGAAGAGTGGGTAACTATTAATATAAAAGTAAGAATACGTTCCTATAAAAAAATTAAAAATAAACGCAAATACAAACAAGGTGTAGCCAAAACCAAAAATTTAATGAACCAAAAATATGGGTAAGTTTTTGGTCCTTTTGTAGGACATGGTGCAGTGGACATGAAAAAAACTATTAACGTAAAAGTTTTCAGTGGTAAAATAAAAAGGGGAGCTCAAAAAAGTGTTACTTCCATTGCTTATTGGTACAAACCAGAAATTTTCATAAACTTAAGAAACAGGAGCTATTAAGTGATTGAAAATTAAACAGGATTTTAGGTTTAAATAGTAAAACACCAGAAGAGATTAAGTTAAATTGACTGCACCACTTNATTGAAAATTAAACAGGATTTTAGGTTTAAATAGTAAAACACCAGAAGAGATTAAGTTAAATTGACTGCACCACTTTTTTCATAAAGATATGGAAATTCTGTAACATAATGCACACGGAGGAAAAAAAAACTCCGGAAGGATGGTTAACATCTTTTGTGATTCCGGTAAAAAAGAAAAGGAAATCACAAAAAGTCTGTCATGACTACAATCCCATATGCATTAAANATCTTTTGTGATTCCGGTAAAAAAGAAAAGGAAATCACAAAAAGTCTGTCATGACTACAATCCCATATGCATTAAATATTCGGTATCAAATAATCACATATCAACTCAGGATGTTAATAAAGGAGAAAACAAAATAGTCCTTGGAAAAGATACCAAAATACTATTAGTAAGAAATTGACAATATATTGTATAATATCATTGCTCGTTTTTGGTTTAAATAATTCGTTCTATATAAGTAATAGATTTTCATTATTAGACATATGTTAAAAAGGGGCTATTCCTAATCAAATAATAATATTTTATAGAATTTATAATACATCAAGGTTT
This sequence comes from Clitarchus hookeri, assembly GCA_002778355.1. NCBI lineage: Eukaryota > Metazoa > Arthropoda > Insecta > Phasmatodea > Phasmatidae > Clitarchus > Clitarchus hookeri. Next base: position 265,891 of record NQII01002976.1, read on the forward strand.
TATTAACGTTCAATATAAGTGACAGGAATAGAGCTTAGTTAATAGTGATGCTCGTTCGGGCATTTTAATATTACCCTTGTAATTCATAATTAAGAGAAACAATTACTAACAAAGAAACAAAAATGTTTAAAGAATGAAACAAATGAATAAGCATATCGACGGTATTACCTTCTCTACTGTTGTGGCACTAATAGCGTCATTATAATTTCACTTTATAATTTGTAACCTTCATAATATAGAAAACTTTTTTTAACGGAAATTACATCTGCATAAACCACACTTGAACACACAATAGCTAAGAAAGTAATATTTACGTAAGAGTTAATTAAATTAAATACTCGGTATGAAATTTATATTATCACAATGAACGCGAACTGTCTCTGAAACTAGGTCCACGAAAATAATGGGCAAAGTAAATAACATGTAAACACACCTACGCGTCCAAAAATCTTACCGGATTGCCTGCACCCAACACATTAAGAAGGGCAGTATTTTTATTCAGTATGAAAGCATAGACAATAAATACATTTTAAAAAATCATGAACACTTAGGAATGAAATGCAATTAAATAAATTGTAGGAAAATTTCACAAAAAAGGTTAATAATAGAATGAAAACGATTTGGTAAAACTAGTACTAGCTACTTGTAATGGAAAACTGGATGATCATATAGACCTATAATCACCCTTGAATCCCAAAGTCGATCTTTAAGTGCCGCCTTCAAGAGGTCCTCCAGGTATTATGTGTTTTAAAACATTATGTTTGTGATTGGCATCGATATCATCAACGACTACCAAATAGATTATAAAAATAAGAAAACACAACTATTTTCTAAAATATTTATATAATGATATTTCGGACGTGAAGTACTACACAGTACGTTCTCGTTTGTTACAATTGAAAGAAGAACCCATACGAAAAATCACGTAGTAAGTATTATGTAAAACTTGTGGCCTTCCGAGGTTATTAAGTGCGTTTCTTACTCTCAAACATGGGAAAATAATAGGCATTTAATTTAAAAAATAGAAAAATATTTCAGAGGGNTAAGTGCGTTTCTTACTCTCAAACATGGGAAAATAATAGGCATTTAATTTAAAAAATAGAAAAATATTTCAGAGGGATGAGAATAAATTCCTACAATGTGTCAGTAAACGGTCAACCTCGGAGAACGTATTTTTTAAAACATCCTCAGTAGAAACAAAATAGTGGTCGCTACTCACATACTGCAGTAAATATTGTAGCCTGGCGTGTTTGCTAAAATTAAGAGACGGATTATTAATAACCGTGCAGGAAAGTGCTGATCGAGGAATTCACGCAAACCGCGAGTATTGTNAATATTTATATAATGATATTTCGGACGTGAAGTACTACACAGTACGTTCTCGTTTGTTACAATTGAAAGAAGAACCCATACGAAAAATCACGTAGTAAGTATTATGTAAAACTTGTGGCCTTCCGAGATTATTAAGTGCGTTTCTTACTCTCAAACATGGGAAAATAATAGGCATTTAATTTAAAAAATAGAAAAATATTTCAGAGGAATGAGAATAAATTCCTACAATGTGTCAGTAAACGGTCAACCTCGGAGAACGTATTTTGTAAAACATCCTCAGTAGAAACAAAATAGTGGTCGCTACTCACATACTGCAGTAAATATTGTGGCCTGGCGTGTTTGCTAAAATTAAGAGACGGATTATTAATAACCGTGCAGGAAAGTGCTGATCGAGGAATTCACGCAAACCGCGAGTATTGTGGAGGGGTGGTCAGTCATGCTTGGCACACACGTGGCCTTGCACCAGAGGTAAAACATCCTCCAACAGCTCTGGTAATGTCTGTTCCAAGAACTACTGGCACACATTAACCATCAACATGTATCGGTAAGAGGCACGGTACTACTACCAAAAATGCATTGACTATCCTGCCCACATGTTCGCCAAAATCTCGCTTCATATGTTATGATCGCGGCGTGTTGGTTACAACTGTCCCGGTTGTCGTTCATATCGTCACGAACGAAACACGCTTCGCCTGTAAAGAGGTCATGGACTCGTGGAACCCCAGATCGCCAGTTGTTTGCTGCAGAAGCCCGCCACAGAAATAGTGTCTGTGGAGAAAGCCACGAAGCCCACTGTCCAACCCTTTTTTGGGTGGTACGGAAGTGGTAGCTGCTAGTTCGATACACCCCACACAGTAGTTTGTGACAAACCTACCTCGTGACCAATGAGGCGCTCGTAGGTGGTTGTTCTTCCACCAGGGCAGACATATCTTCCTCGAAACTTGGTAAACGCTTTCTCCTCCACGCACCACACCCTCTATAGTTCGGCTAGATATTCCCAATTCACCGCAAGCACCAGACAACATCCGCGACAAAGTGTGTGCTAGGGTGACATCTAATAGGAGGCCTTTGTCGATACAATCGTGCAACTTATCTGTCACGGCACTTGGCTTCACCATAAATGAAAATCTTGTTCGTAAGCTTTGCAGCAGTGTACATGTTCACGTAGAAACTGCATGTACAAATTCTGGTCTAACGTGATTATTAACGATGATATTCATTTTCGAAAATGGGAAAATAAGGATGTAGATAAAATATCGGAAATATTTAACAATGAAAGAGAACTGTAAATGAAGGTCATCAAAATATACTTGTTCATGTTGTTTGTAGAACAGTGCAGTGTATGAATACAAATCTTACACACAGTTTCTACCTGATTTTCATATTGAATAATCTCCCAGCCGTTGTAACACACAAGAACATGCTCTATAATTCAGCGTTTAATCAACGGTCCGTGGTTTGGCTTATAACCGTTTTTCCTATAAGTGAAATACACCCACTACCGTAAAAATATGTGCACCAGAAAGAAACAATTTAATTCGCAATGGAACTTTTTTTTTATATTTAGTGACTACAGTGTAATTGTAACAGGAAACATTTACTATTTCATTGGAGCTCTTCGTACCTGGATATATTTTATCTATATGACACATCATGGTGTCAAACATGTAATCCTGTAGCAAATTGTTTAAAATCTGAAACACTTTGACGAGGAGGAAACTGACGTCTGATATGGTACCACAAATGTTCCATGAGCGACAAAATATTGGCGCATACTGCATAAATTCCTAGGAGACCAGAGCTGTGTGTAAACAAATGTTATCTCGCAGAAAACTGGTTCCTCGTCATTAATCCAGATAGCGTAGCGTATGGAGCCACAGAATGTCTTCATCGTACTGCCATGTTTCAATGAAACTTCTATCACTACCATTGAGAAACGATGNTCGAAGCGCGTCTCTGGCCTCTTTACTACTTCTGCTTAGCTAGCATTGCTCAACGGGGCCAAGCGTAACAGTATGGAGCCACAGAATGTCTTCATCGTACTGCCATGTTTCAATGAAACTTCTATCACTACCATTGGGAAACGATGNGTATGGAGCCACAGAATGTCTTCATCGTACTGCCATGTTTCAATGAAACTTCTATCACTACCATTGGGAAACGATGTTGAGACATTGCCGAGACCATCGCACCTCTAGAAGGGAACGTGTGCCATTTTAAAGTGAGACCCAGATTGAAGCACTCTCCTGAAATCCTAAAGACTCTGTCATGATGGTCATCTGTTGCAAAGAAAAGTTTGATTCGTCGCTGAAGTCATCATGTCATCAGATGGTATCATTTGCATTGCTGTCTATTCACCACTGCAAACTGAGGTAATGATGTTGGGGTATTACACGTAAGTATAGTCGGAATCACATATTTGCTTGTTTTAAACATCTTAAAATGCCTCTGGTAGAGATACAGTAGTGATATGAAGCTCGCACTTGTCGCTGGATAGTGGCCAGGGGATATGCTGACTCTGTTCGTGCCTATTCAAGAGTCAATGTGTCCTTCCTCCTTGTGGATTGTCGGGTTCGTTCATAACTGATACACTGTGTAAGGGTACTGACATGTAACAATTGTTCCCAATAAAATCTCCCTCTGTAGTTCAAATTGCCCAAATGACGGACAGTTAAGCTAATCCCCGCGTAGTCCATCCCTGTCTTTAGCAGCCATATAATCCAACCTGTCTCAAACTTAATCAGTCGTTCGCACCTCTGTCTTGAGCCTATTTCCGTCAAGCCTACTGGACATTCATCACTACTTGCACATATCGTGCATGTCACATCATATGCAATTTACTCAGGACTGTTTCTGTATTTCATATGAAGAGCGATGAAAGCGCCAATGTGTGATGTGTGTGCATGCGCCATCACACGGAACTTCAATCGTCTGCATATATTCCTTTCTTATGCGTATTAACAAATTTCGATGATTACCGAATGGGTTTTACTGTGTGCGCAAAATTTTCAAAGTAAATTTGTTGATGGTGGTGTTAAGAAAGTCTCCAAAGTGAATAACTTTTGAGTCATTGCAGTATATGTTTCAATCATATTCCCCATAAAAAGTATGGTCAGTGCTACAAAAATAATAGTTATAATTTTTTTAACATATACGATATGTGAACTAAGTTATTAATCAATTTTGGTTACATAAGTACTGAAATATTCCTAAGGAAATATAGACGGAACACAAATATTCGAAAATAGTTGATAATTTAATTAACACAAATAACTTCGATTAGTTTAAGAGGACTAAAACTAATTAAGTTTCAATGTCTGAAAAACATACCTATCATAGGGAATTATACCATTCTTGAAGTATTTTACGACGAAATTAAATTTATTTCTGTGCTTGGCATGCGGTGGTTGTGCTTTGCATCATGTCTCCTAAATACCACATCATCATGAGTATGTGAAGCCAGATTTTGAAACGTCATAATGTTCTAGCCTTCCATTCTCTCTTCTAAATTAATCCGCAGATACATAATGCATTAGTTTACTTTTTTTCATTACTACGAAAGAATACAAATTAATAGTGAAGTTTGAGTCAANGCAGATACATAATGCATTAGTTTACTTTTTTTCATTACTACGAAAGAATACAAATTAATAGTGAAGTTTGAGTCACCAGCCGAGAAACTCATACGACGTAAAAAGAGCGTTTTTTTTAAATACTCTAAGCTAATATTATCCACTAGCCAAATTGTATAGTGGATAAGGGAAAAAAACATTTGAAGATGATATGTGTCCATGCCATGCGTAAAACTGGTAAGAAAATCTCAAATTCTCCAAATGCTCGGAAGCTCCATCCTTATCACTCTCAGATTATTCTTCTCATTTTGTGCCATGTCTAGTTTTTATGTTTCTGGTAGCTTCAACTATTTCTGAAAGAAACTCATGTTGCACAGCTGGTCTTGTGTGATGATATAGTTACATCTGAAAGATAAGTAATTTTTAACTGTCTAACAGTCAGGAGAAAACCTTTAGGACATTCCATCCGAGCGTACACGAAACGTTCGCCATAAAAGAGTAGACTAGATACTTATTTTGACACACTTAGTTCCACGCTGGATGACTTCCAGTTTTGTCCACATGAAAGAAGCATACAAATTTTTTTAAATTGAGGTGTACGATTATTTACATATGAAAACAACCTTCACTGGTTAAACGAATTGTATGCATTTAATACAACTTGTTTTCTCCTCGTCCATAATAATTTATGTTTCATTTTTGATAAACCTGTGTTTAATATATAGTAAATTATGTTTACTGAGTACTTTCTTATCTTCGTAGTTATACACTACTGGAAAAAGAAAAAAAAACACCACGGTGGAAGTGATTGAGAACAACCAAATTAGCACAGGACATTACTAGAGAGTAGCACATGAAGTAACTGCAAGCGCAGCGATGGCGAAGACCGCGAAGTTGAGGTGGGGCGGTCGAAGTACACAGCCGTAACCAGTAGAGCATCGGGAGAAGCGTGTAGTCACAAGGGCTTCACTGTTCTCTGCAGGTCGCTTGGACGTTGTTAGTATGCCAGTATGGAGGAGGCGAGCCCCATACGTACAGTTAACTGAGTTCGAAAGGGGTCGAATAGCGGTAATCCTAGAAGCAGGATGGTAATATTAGACAATTGCGGAACGTGTTGTACGGGAAGTGTAAGCAGTGCCTCGATGGTGGTGCAGTCGTCCAGGGAAACTGCACATACCTGTAAACCTGGTTCCGGAAGTCAGCGACATACGGACGCACGCCAAGACCGCCAAATTGTTCGAGCTGCCTTAGAGGATTGCACTGCGACCGCAGAACACATTAGAAGTATTGTTTCCCGAGAAGTGTCTTCAAGGACCATCTGCATCGTTTACGTGAAGCTGGTCTATCATTAGCNATTAGAAGTATTGTTTCCCGAGAAGTGTCTTCAAGGACCATCTGCATCGTTTACGTGAAGCTGGTCTATCATTAGCCAGACTTCACCTTACACCTCAGCATCGTGGAGCCCGTCTCCGGTGGTGTCGAGAAAGGAGCACCTGGAGGGAAGAATGGTGAAGCGTTGTGTTCAGTGATGAGTCCCGGTTCTGCCTTGGAGCCAATTATGGTCGAGCGCGTATTCGGCGTCGGTCTGGTGAGCGGCATCGTCCACTGTGCATACGGCAGCTACGCTAGAAACCAACTCCTGGGATAATGGCAATAGGAGCCATATTCTTCCATGGCCGTTTGCCTTTGGTGTTAATACGGGGAACATTGACCAATGCACGCTACATCCAGAACGTCATCCAACTCGTTATGCTACCAATTTTGCAAGCGCAGGGGTATGCGCTATTACACCAAGAGAGTGCCCGTCCACATTCCGCTCGTGCAACCCAACAAGCTCTTAAAGATGTTCGTCAACTTCCCTGGCCAACCCGATCATCAGATCTTTCCCACATTGAGCATGTGTGGGAATCAGTTGGACGTTGTCTGGCCCGATATCCTTTACCATTAACGACTCGTGCTCAGTTGAGCCACCAAGTGCAATGTGCGTTCACTTCCATTCCGCAGGGCGATAATCATCACCTTTACGATCGTTTAAATGCAAGAATTTCTCCCTGCATGGCTGCTCAAAGAGGGCACGCTAATTACNTAATCATCACCTTTACGATCGTTTAAATGCAAGAATTTCTCCCTGCATGGCTGCTCAAAGAGGGCACGCTAATTAATGAACGGTCTCTTAGCACACCTATGTAAGCATTATTTTTCAGCGGATATCCTTGAGCCAGTAACCATGTCCTATATTTCACCTGTACTGCACATGAACAAATTTGAATCTCTTGAGAAGCTTCTGTCAAGGTGTTCTTTTACCATTTTCCAGGAATATATAATAAGTTACCACATACCCTTAGAATAAATCCATAAACATTTGTGTGAAGTTTAGTTCCTGTCTGATATGACAAAAAAGCAAGGAATTCGACCACATAGGTGATAATCTCACAAAAATTATTTTAGTGTTTCATATATATATATCGAAAACCACACATAACGAAGTGTTACATAAACGTATTGGGAATTATTCAGAGTATGCGTGCTCAGATAATTATTTAATTTTTCTCTGGCCGTTGTGCTTTTTTCTCTGAAAACTGGCAGGTTTTCCATTTTTATTATTTTGAAGTATTTGTGAATCACCACCAAACTGTAATACTAATTATATTTTGGCAAATTAGGCATATCGTTGCTGGGCTTGGAATCAAAAAACTCAATTTCTAGAAGCGTTTTATTTTCATTTTAAATTACTTTTTATAGTTCAAAAAGTAAAGTTATTTGGATGTATTGTTTTTCAGTTACACCCCATAGGGAATCGTTGTATACTGACTGCGAAGTCAGCAAATGAGAGTCCAGAAGTTCATAATGCAATTTCTATTATATGAGCTGTGTTTGAAGAACTAGTAGTTGTAGGCATTTTTCTTGCAAAAATGAGCACTTCTCAAGTATATATAACATAATATTAAGCCCCCACATATCGTAACTATTAGTTAACTAAAAAAAGGTAAAAATTAAAATTTCTCGAAACAGGCACAAAATGTGGTCTGGTTTCAAACGGCCAGTTTGTAATATTCCAGAGCTGTAACTATTCCAAAAGAAAGCATTATCAGATTTTTGAGCAAAAATCTCCGGACACCATTAGATATAAGTTTTTAGGAATATTCTGTAGTTTATAAATAAAGTTCAGTAATGTTGTTTTAAATGCAAATGCTACAAAATGCGTGCATAATAAAGACGATATAAATTAATTTAGACAACAAAAATATTATTACAATTTTGTTAAGTATATAAATAAATATTTTTTACAGAAATTAGTTAATCAAGAGTCGAGTTTTTGGGGAAGAACCACGATAAGTTACAAAATGATATTGGTCTTAAAAAATGATCTCCAAAGAAAGTAAAATACCTAAGTACTAAGAGATATATGACATTCTAACAACATAAGTGNGTCTTAAAAAATGATCTCCAAAGAAAGTAAAATACCTAAGTACTAAGAGATATATGACATTCTAACAACATAAGTGACTAAAATAGCAGGTATAATAACAATTACGGAAGACGTGTTTTTCATATATTCACACACACCAGTAACAACCTACGTTGGACCAAAGTTGGTATTTGGTTGGGAAGGTTGGCTATATGTTGGGCTGGAACACACATATTAATACAAAGTTGGCCTAACGTAAGATTTAAAAAAGAAATGTACTACCACAAAAAAGTTAAAATATTACTTAGCACCGCCCAGACAAGGTTGTAACTAAATCAGAAAATGGTTTTTAGATGGTTGGTAACAAGTTATTAAACACACTGTTGGTCATATGTGTCTATTTTTTTGTTTGGTCTACGATGGGCAACCATCATTTTACGTAAAAGTTTGGAACAACATATTTTAATGAAAACAATGCCACTTTCATGTATTTTAAATAATATACAGGTTCTTCATAACCTGTTATATTTCTCTTTACAATATGTTTAGTTGGTTATATGTTATGTCAAAGTTCAGAACACAACAGTTGGAAAATGGTCCTAATTGTTATTTTGGGTCAACATTGTGTAATCAACATTATTCCAACAATGGTAATTACCATATTTATAATTAAATAAAAAAATTGTTTAATGTCTGTTTAAAATCTATGTATAATCCCACAAATAATGTCTTATTTAAAATTGAGTTCGTTGGTGATATGTTGGTTACTTATTGGAAAACATACTGTTGGCATTTGATATGTAAGCATTTGTTGTACCAACAATGTAAAACCTACATAAATTCACCGTTTAGAAAGTAATCGTTGTAAACTGAAATAACATACTAATTTTCACATCGTATAAAGACTTACGAAATATAATTTTTTATTTAAACTGAGTTTTGTTCCTCGTGCGTTATGACATTGTTTTAAACGTAACTGTTGTTGACGGGTACTTTTTGTTTATTTGGGCCAACATAGCGTTGCAAACATTATGCCAGCATACGATATGATTAATATTTTCTAAATAAAACCATATAGAATTCATTTTATTTCCTTAATTTTTCAGGTTTTGTTATGCATAGACTCTTAAAAATAAATGATTTGTTTGTTGGTTGGGTATTGGTTATTAGTTGGAAAATATACTGTTCTAAAAGGTTGGTTTTAAATACAGTTTAAAGGTAGTAAAACTTTACTTAAAACCATTAAAAATTATTGAACAGTAATACTGAACAGTAATACTATGGTAAGTGCTTTTTGCTTTTCAGAAGCTCGAAGTCACAGTAGTCTAGTGGATAACCGCCAGCTAATGGCTTAAAAGGAGTGATTTTGTATCCAAAACACAAAATAAGGTTTAAGTGCATAATAATAAGTGAAAAAGGGTTTATACTACCATGGCTAACAGACTTTANCCAAAACACAAAATAAGGTTTAAGTGCATAATAATAAGTGAAAAAGGGTTTATACTACCATGGCTAACAGACTTTAATTTTATTTTCCAGTTAGTGGGTAAAATTTATTTGAAACATAGGTAAACATTATTAGTATAATGTAGTTTATTGGTTGGCATTACGTATGCAATAATACATCTTGCCAACACATTACCAACGTCGAAACATATTAGTGAATCTTTGGTTCGTAAGTAACTACGTAAATGCATTTTCTGAAAAGAAAAAAAAACTCTGCTCTTAAATGTGTGTACGCAACTCTAAAATTCTGTTAGCATGTGTTGCATTGCATTTGGCAACCGACATGATAATCATGCTGGGCCAACGTAGGCCCACGTGACATTTCGGCGTTGGACCAACGTAGTATGCCAACGTTGGNCCAAACCACAAAATAAGGTTTAAGTGCATAATAATAAGTGAAAAAGGGTTTATACTACCATGGCTAACAGACTTTCATTTTATTTTCCAGTTAGTGGGTAAAATTTATTTGAAACATAGGTAAACATTATTAGTATAATGTAGTTTATTGGTNATTTTATTTTCCAGTTAGTGGGTAAAATTTATTTGAAACATAGGTAAACATTATTAGTATAATGTAGTTTATTGGTTGGCATTACGTATGCAATAATACATCTTGCCAACACATTACCAACGTCGAAACATATTAGTGAATCTTTGGTTCGTAAGTAACTACGTAAATGCATTTTCTGAAAAAAAAAAAAAACTCTGCTCTTAAATGTGTGCACGCAACTCTAAAATTCTGTTAGCATGTGTTGCATTGCATTTGGCAACCAACATGATAATCATGCTGGGCCAACGTAGGCCCACGTGACATTTCGGCGTTGGACCAACGTAGTATGCCAACGTTGGTTAAACGGTAGAGCCAAACGTTGGGCTAACTGTGGCCAAACCATATGTTGCAAATGGGGTGTCTTTATATATAAATAAACACATATACACTCACACATTCATACAAAAACACACAAATACAATTCCGTTTCTAGTATATTTTCAGTGCCTTCTGGTGATCCACACGGTGGGACATTTATTTCCTTTTCCTTCAATATTTTGAGTAACGATAAACCATAGCATAGTTTCAGTCTATTTATAATACTTATGCCCTAAAATTCTACAACAGAATGACTGCGACAATTAATTTTGGCGAATAACAAATTAATGCTGTTCATAAATGTGATGTAAACAAAATGATTTTCCTGTATGGTAAACCATATGGAAAACAAACACGAAGTTAGTCAAATTAAACACCATCATGTTAAAAATGTAAATTTCGTGTATTCCATCTCGGTTTACAGTCAGCTAGAACTTCTTTGGACACGGAGTAAACTTTGAATATTGAAAAATATTTCTATTTCCATACGCGACAGCTTTCAGTAAAATATAATAGTTGACCCGTAAAAATGGCCAAAAACAAACTTAAGGTACGGCGTTATTTTATTCAGGGCTGCCAGATCTGCAAAAAAATTCCTGTGAAATATCCCAACTTACCTCCAGTGTCCCAAGTAACCTCAGATGACTATACGTATACCGTAAAAAATCATTTACATCATCAGATGGACAAATTAATCCCATGTTCTGAAATGCAATTACTGTGTTATTTACGACATATGGAATTCATTTCTCTGTTTATACAACGTTCTAATCAGATCTTAATTGAATTACGGGTTGGTGATTCAACTCCATCTTGGAAACAGATTATAAATGCTCAAAAATAACCAAAACAGAATTTTCGAAATAACTGTTGATATATTTCTTATTGAGTTATTTAATTAAGTGTGTCTACTAAAGCACTACAAAAGTCACTCTCTATACACGAAACTCGCCATTCCTTTATGATTTTTTTTTTCAAATTTACTTAAACATTTATGATTGTGCCAAGATAATTGAACACATATCGCTTAAATTTCTTAATTGCAGTGGGATCTTCACAACGCCTCATGGCTATGGTAAAGTATAAAAACGTTGCAAAAAGTGGTTATAATACATGTAAAATTACAATAAATTAAGTAGTCCATGAATAACCATTTTTTTTGGTTATGCAAATAATTTTTCCTAATGAATAAAATCGTTCCCACGGCCTTGAGGGACTAGAGCTGGAGTAGTTGCCAACCTCACCACGGAAACATATTTATGTGTAGCCTAGTAAAGTGATTATATATATATATATATATAATTGTTTATTATTGTTACATGTACAATAGCCAAATATTACTTTTTTGTGTACTTAGTTGTAATTGTTTGAATGCTATGTATTTTTGTTGTTTATTAGTGCCTGCCTGTTAAACATAAATTTGGACCCAACATAATCACCAAAGTCTCTTCTAACTTATAAAATCACAAAATGTTTACTTTTGCATGGAAATTTATTTTTGGCATATTCAGCAAGAAAAACCACGATAAAAAAATATTGTAACCTAATTTCTTATTTTTTTTTATTCCTGTTTTTATTTGCTGGGTTTAATTATTTTATTTTTGCTGTTTTGTTACAGGTATTTCGACTACGGCTTCTGTGTCCAGTTTATTTCATTCTGCGTACATTTTTTTATTTTCCTTTTTTGAGCATTTTGTGTAATTGGTTCTATTGTTTGCATTTCGTATTTCTTTTTGTTTTTTAAGGAGTTCAATTTTTATTATTTTTATTTTGTAATACTCAGAGCTGTAAAATAAATACAATGTTGTCTAAAACCTGTGTAGTACACCGATATCCCTATCCAGTAATACAAATCTAAAAAAAAAATNAATAAATACAATGTTGTCTAAAACCTGTGTAGTACACCGATATCCCTATCCAGTAATACAAATCTAAAAAAAAAATTGAAAAACATGATGTTTGTATTACCATAAGGTACAGTAACGTTTTAAGTTTTGTTAATGACATTTNAAAAAAAAAATTGAAAAACATGATGTTTGTATTACCATAAGGTACAGTAACGTTTTAAGTTTTGTTAATGACATTTTTTCAATTTCCAATAAATAATATAAGGAAAAACGTATTCATATTGTTGCCATAAATTCAATCCCTAATGGTTCATATTTTTTCAGTGGTTAACAGTCGACACTTCTATTTATTCATATATCATCAACAGATCTAACACTTGTTCTTTAAGACTTCCTTGATCAAAAATTAAGTTTTATTAAAAAAAAGTCAAATAAAATCATTCTTTATTACCTTTTTTAATTTGTTACACATATTCAGTTTAATTAGAAATTTGTAAATATCTACGAAAGATTATCGCTGCCTGTGGCAACAAGCCAGTTGCGCAATAACAAAGTCGTTCGCACTGAGAAAATATATGGTTGTGGGAACCATCCAGACTGTTAAAGAAGGGAAAGCCATCTGATGTGTTGTATTTACGTACCAACTAAATATTGTTAACATAAATAGTAATAACAAAATAAGAGTTTGTTGTATTCCTGCCTGTTATTGTATTTGCTACTGTACATATGGTTGCTATAGCATAACATTACGCTCCTGCTACGAAGCAGATAGTTCCTCAAACTGAACAGCTTCGACATTTTTTTGATTATTTCCCACAAAAACTAGAAATATAATAACTAACCTAACAGAATAAAATGTTGCTGCCACCCTCAAATCCGATTACATAAATGTTCAATACTAGCNAATATAATAACTAACCTAACAGAATAAAATGTTGCTGCCACCCTCAAATCCGATTACATAAATGTTCAATACTAGCAGCAGAACATCGTGTTAGCTTATTATAGCTCTGATTGTTGTGGGAACATTCTACATAACGTTGTTCTGTTGGGTGTACTATCACTTCCGTAGTAAGAAGGCAGTACTGTGCTGCAGCAACAACGTGCTCAGCAGAAAATACAATCACATACGTTAACACAACGAACACACTCAAAATCTGAATCAGCGAGAATTTCACTGTTTAAGTCAGTTAACAGCGCCTGACTTATTCAACAGTCACTTCAGTCAATTTAACTGATGAATTAGTGAAAAAATACCAGTTTTCCTTCACTTATTGACATAATGACATTTCCCACTGATTCATCGACCAAATCAGCCCTGTTTTTCAGTGATTTTTTTTTACTCAGAGATCAGTTAAACAGCGTGTATAAAATGATAGCTTAACAACATGTTTCAAATTAAATAAAACATCATAGACTAATAAAACCCATTAAATATTTTGATGTGAGTTTTTTATACCATTTTACGAGAGAACATGTACATTCAGTCTTTGATTCCGTTTTTATGTCTTTAATTTCGTTTTACGTAATCGTCATAGCGCTCGATTTGAATTTTTACTGCATTAAATGTGAAGTGAGATTACATTCATGCTTATTATTAGTTTTAACACTCCTAATGTTGCCAAATAAAATAAAAACAAAAAGAAAGGGTACACAATTTAAAGCTACTCGTATTCGATAAAAAAAGTTATAATAGATGAACTGTCTTCTTTGTGTTGTATGTTGACTTGGTAGCTCAATCGATAAGGTAACGGTCTTAATCCGAAATGCCGTGGGTTCTAAATTTGGACAGCCGGAACTTATTTGCCTTTTTTTTTAATTACCTTAAATTGCAGAGTATAAACAGTGACTATCAGATAAATATTTATTTCTCGTAATGATTTGACTAAATTCATTAAACAAAATATTTAATTCCCCGCACGCATTTGGCTGTCANAATATTTATTTCTCGTAATGATTTGACTAAATTCATTAAACAAAATATTTAATTCCCCGCACGCATTTGGCTGTCACTTATTAAATCAGTGAAATTCTTTCACTGAAACAACCAGTGGTTTTCCAGCGATCCTAGGAGGAGCCATTTTCATTGATTCGAGTTGATGAATTTCACTGAAAATCACAGAAAACCTATTTGACTCCTACAAACATTAATTTTTCTCAATGCCTTGGGTCAAAGTATCTTGGTTATACTGGTTTTATTTCAGTATTGCTACTTAATACCAATATTTAAAACATTCCCTTAAAACACCAACGCTTTTATATAAACTGTGTTTTCATTGAATAGGTTTAAATTATTTTAAGCTATACGCATTTATATTTTAAGCAGGTTATGAAAAACCGCTCTACCAATGTATTTGAAATTAGATTATATAAAAGTAATATTAATTTTTCGCACAGGCAAACAAACCGCATATCAGAAATTAGTTTTAATTATATTTCTTCTTCTAACTTCAACTCAGTGTTTGCGTGTAGAAGGTGGCCTGCAGAAAGTATGTGATTCCTTTAAAACTTTCACTAAGCGTTCACAAAGTTGTATAACGTTCATCTATNGTATGTGATTCCTTTAAAACTTTCACTAAGCGTTCACAAAGTTGTATAACGTTCATCTATGACTAGCCTTCTAACGATCGTCATCAGCACGGAGGCAACACGAAATTCTGATAACTCACGAAATCGACTTTAAATAGCATACGTATATGAGAGAACTGCAGATTCTAATTTACGAGGATAAGTTAACAACCACTCGCCTTAAATGATCGTTTTATTATTACATTTTAAAGCATAGCTCATGGGTGTTTAAAAGACAAAAGCACAACTATAGAACACGTTGCCTGTGAAAAAAATACTCACTGAAATGAACTGAATAAAATGAATTATGTATTTACATGTGGGCTAGAAATAAGTAGGGCTCTATAAACACGTTCAGAAAAAGAGTCTTGTCCATGTCACAGCAATATTCATGCGTCAGACTTAAATTGTTGTAACCACTCTAAGCCATGACCACACTTAGTTGTAGGAAATACGAAATTAAATGAATCACGTTGTCTGCTGTCAAAGCCACACACCGTGGTCAAATGTAACGAGCACCCACAGCTGTTTATTCTAAATGCGCCAACCATGAAACTAATAGGAAGTCGCACCTCGCTTTGCTGTTATTGTAGCTATAACTATTGAAGCTACACGAAGTCTCGGTAGAGGTTTATCACGGGTAAAGTAAGCACTTCTGAAATGCCTGTTCAAGATGTAGTTTTCTCTTTAATTCGCATCCTTCCGCCATACTTAAAAATTACACTGCCGTAGGCCTAATGCAAACTTCATTAACGCGCCAGTCAAGGGAAAACGTGCAATTGTTTGAAACTTAGATGTTGCATTAATACACCAGTTCGCACTCTAATGTGTATAATGTAAAAAAAAAGCCAGCTTTATTTGCCGTTAACTTAAACATTACGTTAGGAATAACACGTCAAAATTCGAAATATTTCAATTAATGCTTAAGTGGGGGCATGCATGCCAGATTATACGGTAGCAAATATGCAGTTAACAGGCAGTAATGATTTTCAAATGAATATTTAAAAATATCTGACTTTACCGTGAGCAGACTATACACAGTTGGCAGAATTTAATTATATTCTTCCTGCAGCACTGTGAGTGTCTGAAGTGTCTGTTGGTCAAATGGGTATGATCGGCAGAAAACGTTCCAGGTCGTTTAAGTCGGGGATTTCAGTGGACCAGTTAAAGAGTCCCACATAATTATCTTTAACTTTACCGCCACTATTGTCCTAAAGTTGGAAAAGGCTTATTACACAGTGAAGGACGAATTTAACTATTGTCGTCAAATCGGGGAAGGGCACAGNTATTACACAGTGAAGGACGAATTTAACTACTGTCGTCAAATCGGGGAAGGGAAGAATGTGCGGGAAGAATGTTATTGTCCAAAATATCTTGGTGCGTGCAAGAGATCATTGGTCCGTTGATTAAATTTAATGCCTCATTCCCAAACTGAGAGAAAAATGCCAGAATCTTTCAATGTCGTCACAAAATTTCACTTTCGACACAACAAACCCACGTGAACACTGTTCTCCTTACACCCGCCAGATCCATACATGCTCGTTCGAATACTCAAGTCCATTTACGGTTTCTTAAACATTTCTGAACCCGTGCTTAAGTTCTACTTTCAGGATATTCCTCTGCCACCTGCAAACAAATCTTAACCAAGTCTAGAAAATAACACCAAAAGGACAACCCACTGCGTTCGTGCGCACTCAGTGTAATAATATTTTACGTGAGAACTATTTCTGACTAGGCATTGTAAGCTCACCTATTTGCTCTCTATTTTTAATTCTCATAAATTACAAATTAAATATTTTACCATATAGATAAAATATAAGTAAGGTCCTATTTAACCAAAAATAAAATACTGCTATATTAGCTGATGCGTTGCACGCGTGTGATACGTCACATGATTCATAAAGTGTAAAGTTACGTTGAATAGAGAACAACAATTTTCTGGGCTTACAAAAGTAATGCGTGGAGCCAGTGCTTCTGCGACGTTTCAAACATGGCGAAAACACCACTTACACGGGACCGAGGCACGTTTAGTTGCTGAGAAATCTCTCTGATGGATTGCACCTATACAGTCATGTCCATCGCGAATGCTCACAACCACTCGTAGACTCATTATGGCAGGAAGAGAGTGTACGGTGTTCGAGCGTTTGTGCTTTCATATACGAAGTGTCTTCCTGAGAAACTTCACTGAGAGCAAATTAATAATGTAGAAACTAAGAACAGGGATTCTATTTTTCATATTGGTAACAGCAGTTCACGTCATTCATATTCAGGATCTTGATGGACCTCCTTCGGTGCCTCGGCTGACTACAAAACAAAA
Source organism: Clitarchus hookeri (assembly GCA_002778355.1). Lineage (NCBI taxonomy): Eukaryota > Metazoa > Arthropoda > Insecta > Phasmatodea > Phasmatidae > Clitarchus > Clitarchus hookeri. The sequence continues at coordinate 283,310 of NQII01002976.1, forward strand.
CCATCCTAAAAACCATAATAATCACTGCAATTTTGCCAGAAAATGAATGAAATATGTTTTTTAATTGCTTAAACATTTTGCAACTAAATTTGGGAAATATCATTTGCTATGGACGAAAATATTGTTTGTGCTACTAATGATTTAAAATATATGATTTATTTTTATTTTCATAGTGGCACTGATTTAGCTGGTAGAGTAAATTTAAATAACAATTTAAATATTTAATAAAACTTTTTGAATAATGTAATTTCACAAAACTCCTAAAAGCAATTTTCCTTGGTGGCCAAATTAATTTGAAATAAAGGCCAACTCATTGACTGGAACTTTCGTAGGTGAACAATAATTTTGTGTAATGTTGAAATTTTCTTATTGACAAAATGTGTGGATTGGAAAGTGACATAATCTTGTTNAAAAAAAAAAAAAAAAAAAAAAAAAAAAAAAAAAAAAAAAAATTGAGTATCCATAAATAGTATAACATCATTAATAATACGCCGAAAGGAAGTAAATCAAATCACATTTACCAGCATAATTTTTCTAATAACATTTTTTATTAAAAGTTTTGAAGTTCAATTTAAATGCCTTGATTTGCCAAATATTCACCAGAAAACAGATTAATGAAGCACACCTCTAGTAAACCAAAATAAATATTACTTTTTTGGGTAGAAATGGAGGAATATAATAATTACAGAATCATTAGAAGGCCTGTATGACGAAATACATTTTTTGAATATATATTATTTTATGCGTAGAAAACGGTTGTGGAAATTATCGCTCATATGGTGTCAAACTTACTATCGTGAATATGATAAATAATATACTCGCTGATTTAATGGTCAATAAATCTAAATAAATTTTCTAGTTTTATATAATACCTCTTAAAACATATTCTGAGCCTAATAATAAATTTGAGGAACTATTATACAGGATACACAAAGTAAATCATATATTGTACGAAACTGCTAGCACCATAACAAATGAAACGATAAAGAAGCAAGTTAGGATTTAAAAAAAGAAAACTTTTCGAAATATTTTCATAAAAGGTTAATATCATACAAAAGAAATATATCTGGATTTTCAAAANTTACTATCGTGAATATGATAAATAATATACTCGCTGATTTAATGGTCAATAAATCTAAATAAATTTTCTAGTTTTGTATAATACCTCTTAAAACATATTCTGAGCCTAATAATAAATTTGAGGAACTATTATACAGGATACACAAAGTAAATCATATATTGTACGAAACTGCTAGCACCATAACAAATGAAACGATAAAGAAGCAAGTTAGGATTAAAAAAAAGAAAACTTTTCGAAATATTTTCATAAAAGGTTAATATCATACAAAAGAAATATATCTGGATTTTCAAAATATAATTCATGGAGAAAGTTGATGGGGTACAAATTTAAAGACATTTAATAAGTTTTTACAATAATGAGATATGTGAACTTTACAATTTAACTAAAGCAAAGCTCTAGGAAATAATACAAAAAAAAACTTAATGTAAAAGTTCTGTTAACGTGTGAATGCAGACCCTAATAGTGCTAACATTACTGTCAACTACCTACTTCTGCTAAGGCTATCGCAACAAGATGGAAAGGTCTGAAAATTTATAAAAAAATTTACCAGTTATAATTGAGGCACTTACGGCACTCAACATTTTTTTTTAGAATGCAGCTACCAGCAGTAATTCTAAAACCAAATTAGTTTTAATGCTATGGATATGAATTCTAAGTTAAAATGTCGAAAATGACGAAATTTGGTCAAGTGCTAACTGTTGTCATGAGAAAAAATATTTTAAGAAAATACAAAACCATGCGAAGCTACATCTGTTTAGGAATATGTTTTATGTGATAATATAATTATATAATTTCATTGGGTTTTATAGTTCTATATAATTAATGAGCTACTTGTTCCGCAAATTTAAAAATAATATACTCTATGAAGTAAACGTTCATCCAAAAATACTTTCAATTGATAGGTATACTACCAGAATTAAAAAACAAAAACACGCTCTCTTGGGAATAAGTATCGAAAATTTTTTAATTAAAACAAATATACTGAAAAAAAATTAAAATAATAAATGTGGAGATGATCCAGTAATTGCATTGGGAAGGTAAACATGAAGTTCTAAACCAGAATCAGTGATTTCACTTAATATAATTATTTTACTGAATCGTTAGTTGCTGAGATTTTATCTACTGGCGAATAAGTGTAATGCACTGAGGTTTTACTGCCAGGCTGGAGCAATCCACTATGAATTAGTAGATATAGCTTTTTAACCAGTGAATACCAGCAACTTGACGGCTCAATAGAATCTTACTGATTCAAGTGGAGCAGCTTCAACAGATCTGCAGTCAAATTCGCTGATTTGGAGCAGTTTTAAGGGTTTCGATTTTAGAGCGCAGAATCAAAAAATACATCTTATAAGGGAAACTATAGGGTAAGTTCAAAATAATAATCAAAACGTGTGAAAATTAATATACAAACATGTATTAAACGCAATGGAGCATAGTTTGCTTGTTTTAGAGACGAGTGTGGAGTCAAGAAGTTTAAAAATAATATTTATAATAGCATGGAATAATTTTCCGACTTAAATATTAAAGTTTGAGTTAAAAATATTAGTTATATCGTAGCGAGGCCGTTTCTGTTAGAAGAAAAGGCTACTTCAGAGACATACTCCTGGCATCAGCTCAACGAGATGACGTGGTTCACATTTTGCTAGTAGCGATTCGTCACTAATCCAGAGACAAATATTACTTTCCACTCTATGACTAAATGATAATTTAATTTGGAAGGGCGACACACTAAAGCATGCAAAGTTTTCGGTGAATGTAAATGGGTAAAGAAGTATCCGACTTCCTCTGGTGGAGCAGCCGACTGAGTTCAATGAGAAAACTCAATATCTATTTAAAAAAGAACACCGTTCAAAGCAGTGTGTCGTCTATAAATTATTTCATCTTAATAAAAACGAAAACATACTAGTAAACATTTTTGACATTATGGTGGTTTTAAGAATATACTCATTTGTTTACTAGACAACTCCGTACAAATCTAATTTAAAGACAGTAATAATTAATTTGAAAATACAACAAAAAGGAGAAAGTTACATTCTTGTTAAAAAAAAAGGAAAAAAATCTTATAAATTTCTAGTACATAGTCTTACATACCTATTCAAATATTTATAAATAAATGAGGCTTAAATGAAATTAATACAACATTTAACAAATTCACTTTTGTTAGAAAAAAATATTTAGTCAGAATAAAAAAATTATAGATAATTGATATAAAAATGTGTCGTCATATGGAAAAATATTGTATGGCTATTTTCATCACATATTATTAGACTATTTTAAATACCACGAAGAAAAACAATATCATTAATGCAACAAATTAAAAAGAAATTGACTACATTTATTTTATGACCTGTAGGAAATAAGTAGTTATTTCTATGATATAAATACTCTTACACCCCATACTTACAGGTATTTAAGTGTCATGACCAGTACTAGATTCACACACAAGATTCATTTTACAAGAGAATGAACAATACATTTAGAGTAACACATTAATCATGTAATTAAATATTAGATTTACGCTGTTCGCAATGTCAGTGCAACATTTGATACAATCATATTTCTACTCAAGTATCTAAACACATATCTCTTCAATAATAATAAATTAATGATTTTCAACAGTTCTGCAATTAAAGCCTTCTGCTCATGTTAAGGAGTTAAAAAAATTATGTTTTAAATTTAATTTACGTTGTGTATCCTGTCGACGTGAAATAAATAAAAACTAAACCTACCCATATTACCTACCAAAATTTATGATAGTAAATTATCATTATAAACACAAACCCTTCAGTTTTGAAATACGTTTTATGTAAGTTGTAAGTTTTCTTTCTGAAAAATAAATATTACATAAATTTTACTATTTTATATCAGAAATATATGCAGAAAACTTAAAACGCTACATTATTCGATATTAATAAACATATATAATTGTTAACGTTAATTAGGAAAATTTCGGAGTTGGCTATTTATTTAAGTATCAAGCTAAAGAACAATAAAAAGATGATGTAAATATAAGTACATCAATGAATTTAAATGCTTAGAAAAAATTGTGATTAAATTTATTTTAGCTAAATAATACACGCTAATACTGAAGTTCTTAGGTACTATATTTTGTTTTAACTGGGAATTACTTATATGTTTGACAACCAATAAGTAAGGAAATAAGATTTAAAAAATGCTGTATGTATGTATCTCATTTAATGTCGTTAAAGTATTCAAATAATTTTTAAGTTGATAAACTGTAATAAATTCTATAAAACTATGGTGTGTTATGAATATTAAAGAAAGTATTTAGAAAACCGAATATGAAACGCAGCATATGTGAATGTGAGTGAAAATAATATAATATATACCATTATCAAGGCAACACACATCATGTTTGAGCCTGGCATCCTACCAACGTTAAATTTCACAGAGAATGTTGTAATTGTAGCTATTTATATGAACTTACAGAAAGTTTCTTGACAGTTTTCAAAACTCTAATACCTTTACTATTTACAAATACCTCTTCTCCTTAACTAAATAGGATGCGTTAGAAAAATTTTGAACTCAAATAAATAGTTGTTATTGTAAAGAAAAACTGCGGCGTAAAGGATAAAATACGATTATTTTTAATTCCACCCACCCACCCTCTCCTTAGAAAGCTGTTACCCTATCATTCACACTATAAGCAGTGTATGGGAATTTCTAACCACATATTGCAGTTAAAGTTTTATTCCACAGAATATGTATGAAAAATATGACAGAACCTATAGGGGAGGCAAGTGAAAATGTGATTCCAGTGCTACAAATATTGTGAACTGGCATACACAAGTTGAACTCTGAATATGTAGTTGTACGTGTAAAGGTTGTTCACGGTAAACTGAGGACTTTTGAATGCCCTGTTTAAGATCTACTTGNCATTACCGTGGGCTTCATCACTTTATTCATGCGCTGGTCACTTGAAACTGTGAAATTATTAGAGAAGATAATACTTTACAAACTTCATTCTTAAGGGCACTGACTACCGGCTGGCAGCTGCGAAATTAAAATAGGAAATCTTATGCTAAGGAAAATTTTTGCCTCAGTGCGTTAATTTTAAAGATATGCGTTTCAAACAAAATGTGTTCTTAAGTAATACATTTTTAGGAGAAGTTCCCTACAGTGAATATGTTTCCTTAACATGTATAGCCTGTATGCAAGGAAATTTTAAAATGTATGTTCTACAAAATAGTGCATCCTGCCTTTGTGTATTGAAAATATACGCTCGTAGGGCTCTTCTTCTAAAATATTTGCGAGGAATACGTCTTGTTTAAAACTTCTTGCTTTAAAATCAACGCACCAAGGCGAAATTTCCTTATCATGAGATTTCCTATTTAAATTTCGCAGCTGCCAACTAGTAGGCAGTGCCCTTAAACTTGAATGCATCGAAACTAGAAAGAAAATAAAATCATGTCACTATTCACAAATGTTTACCTAACAATATGAGTTGAACATCAAGACATGGATCTGCTTTCCCTCAATCGTTACCAACTTTACTGGGCGCATACCAGTAATTTTTCCCGCTAAAATATATGCAGGTAAGGACAGTGAAATTTTTCAAAGGTTGATTTAAAAAGTGGCCAGTTAGCCGTGAACAGTCCATACATAAATACTCATATATAATATGTTTATTTGCATGCATAATACTGGTGATAATGTACTCGAATTTTGTTAACCTAAATATCGTGTTCTCAGAAGTAAGAGAATCACCTCCATTCTGAGTGAAATAAATTATGGTAAAATGGATATAGCCATGTCTCTCGAAAACAGGGTATTACAAATAATCTGCAAAGAATGCAACATTTCTATGTTGCTGAGGGATACAAAAAATAATTCTATTGAATTAATTGATTACTGCGCAAATGAAATGATAATTTTCTTTACATCCTCTGGTTGCCATTTCAAAATTTTTTTTTTACCAATTTAATGGCTAACTAGTCTATATGATAAACATATATGAGACCTACACGAATTAATAGTTTAGCATACTTAGGAAATCATGCAAACAACTTCCTTAGAAGACTAGGAATCACATTTGATCATATAGGAACACAATATTTTTAACGAAACATATGGGCTGTTCGGGATACTAGTATGATCCTTCATTACCAAACATACAGAGGTAGTTTTTTTATGTTCAAAAAAAGGACACAAAAAAACTTAATTTTTTGAAGAACAATTTTCGAACTTAATAATAATAACTGCCTGCTGATTGATATAGTTGCTAAATTAACAACGTACTTAATAATGTATTCTTTTGTAATTTAACCATATTCTTGAATTAANTCGCTGATTTACATCGTTGCTAAACTAACAACGTACTAAATAATATATTCTTTCAAAATTTAACAATATTCTTGAATGGATTTGATTTCCGCATAATTACACTAAGATACAAAATATCACCGTGGCAATCCGTGCAGTTGGCTTCAAAAAACACGGCTGGCCATATAACAAATATGATGTGATATTTCCGTTTACTCTCACTTCAGCGTTTAATATTCGCAGTGGCTTCTCTACAAAGTTCTATTACACAACTGTGTCATGGTGGTAGATGACTTTTCCCGCTAGTAAAGTATGTCTGGCACGCGAACGATGCTTCACCTCATTCCATAGATTTTTCCGTTCGATTGTCTTCAAACCATAAGGCAATTTATATTGTTTAATGGACCAGAAAATTTATCACACTGGTAAAGGAAATAATATGTTTGAAAATGTTTCCAGGTTTACGGGAAGAACGTTTCGTCGGAAACATGTTGGTGAAGCCAGAGTTCATTGATCCATCGATTTTAAACTAATGGCCCAAGCCTAAGCCAAGAGAAACAGCACAAAATCGTTACATTAATGCAATAAAATTTTACTATTTTCGAACTAATAAGGTGAACTGGTTCACACATAGCCATTAGAGTGTCGTATTGTGCACCGTAACTTATCACTCCGTAAGACTTTCTTCCACTAATCCACAGTCGAATGACGGTGTTATCTGCACCACTTCATGTGACTTTAGTTGTTGGTGCGTGAGATAAATGGCTTTCTAGTGGCACGACCACATAGACTAAAGATGAGGTAGACCGCTTATTCGTCTTCTCCGCATGTACCCAAGATTGACATACCCAGATTGACATAGATCAGATACAACTGTCAAAGTCACATGGTCAACAGTGATGAAAGTGTTTGTTCATATCTTACTTTTTAAATGACATGCGCTATTATTGAATAAAATACTTTTACCAGTTGAAATTTGATCAAACTGCATTACAAATTGGTTACAGAAAGTATACGTATTTCTCAAAGTATTTGTTTAAAAATCAGTTTTCTAACATAAACTCCAAACCCTGCCATTTTCGCTAGCCGTGTTGGTAAAAAAGCAGTTCAAAGTTGGGACACGGAGTTTGGCTGTGCGCAGCCAGTGAGATCGGTCTTTAGTCAAGGCACGACCACGAAAACCATGTGATATCGCCTCACAGTGCAGAGTCATATATCTGACCTCTGTAGCTGGTCTGCCAGGGGTGAGTCCTCAGGAGCTCTTCAAAAAATGTTCAGTTTTGTCACTTTGTGTCGCAAAAATAGAAAAACTCTTCTCATAAAAGTCTGTTAAAAAAGTATTTCACAAACATGAAGCTTTATAATATTATTGCTTTCAACGTCCACAAATGGCAAGAACGTTTCACTGAAATAAAACACATTGAACTAACATTCGAAAAAATCATTTGAACAGTAGTGTTTGAAGGTAACGACCTTATAAATGAAAACATTAATTAAATATTTTAATTTTTGAAATTCTGACAGGTGAAAAACTTATAAATCGAATTATATAATAATATTTTTACCTTGCAAAATATTACGGTGCTCATTGAAGGTATTTTATTTTACGATTTCGCAACTACAGTGAAGTAGGTTTAGCGAATTTTACTTTCGATATCCGAATAGAATACGAAGTTTATTATGGCCTTAGTTACTTGAAAACTTATTTGGTTAATGAAAATAATAGTGGGCTAGACATTCTGTTTTTTTAATGATATCTTTGTATCATTTTATAACATATGCTAAACACTGTGTTCCTGACTAGCTGATTATATTAGGCCTGATGCAAATTGTTAGTGCAATACTTATATTTAAATTCTTTGGCATAACGATATTTACTCCTATTTGACATGCAGAATAAGAGTAGCTGAGTATTGCAAACAAAAAACTGTTAACAGACTTGCAATGATGAAATAAATTTCGGACATGTAAACAAATAAGTTCCTCGGATCTCTTCTCGTAATGCCGGTCATTTGTCATTCCAATATTTTTTGTTTCTCTAAAAAAGATATGCAGAATAGTAGTTAACGACTTTAAATTAGCTAGAATTAAGAGATTTTGTCAAATGGGGTAGTAGCATTTTTACAGCTATTCCCCTAACACCAATTGTGAAAGTTAACTACATGAATGTATCTGTATAAAGCATTTTTTCTCAATTTCAACTTAATAAAGTGAAGTGCACGCAAATGGAATTTTCTTATCGTCTGTAGACCAGACACTGCATTAAAAAAAGTATTCAGCAGAGGGGCATTAAAGATGAAGATAGCCGTGATAGGGAAATTTACAAACCATTTCAGAAGTTTAACTAATGCATTTTGTGTTAGCCATTAAAATTTGAATATTTACGATTTTAGGAATTAATTAAGAAAATCTGTATTTAAAATTTCTTATATTTCTTGGCCAACATCTTAAAAATTTGAATACACACACAAATATTTCGTCTAAAGAATAAAGATGCTAAAATAAAGTTTCATCAGAATAGCAGAGAATGAAAATCGGGCATTGCGATACTCACATTAATTTCGGAACAGTAAACAGATAACGTTGTTCATAAACTGACGATAACCATGAACGGTGTAAGTATTCAGCCATAAAATTACTGTTACTGCACAAATGAGTAAGTAATTTCACGTTGGTGTATCTCCATGTAAGACAAGTACATTGTGTTCCAGACATTATTGAAAATAATCTTAACATTACTGGTATTTCTTTTGACTAATTGTCAATAATGAAGTATCCTACTACTGCGAGAGGTTTGTCAGATAGTTAAGAAAATTCAATAAAACAAAAACGTGCAAAAAAGTAAATTACACAAAACTCTAAGCTTAGTGATGAACATAAAACAAAACTAAGATATATGGTCAATGTATTTAGTGTTATTCTTTAATGATAATTCCTACATATTAAAGGATGATGAGAATTGTTTCCTATTTAAGCTCTCTTGTAAACTGACAAGCGTTTTTATTTAAGTTTTACTCTACTGGAAATTTAGGGTCCCGTGTATTACTCTATTAACGCAATACGTAAAAATTTTTTTCAAGTTTCTGAAGGTTTTAATTGTTTCAAGTTAAAATGTGTTACTACATTTTGAGCCGAATTTCATAACATTTTGATGCTGTTCTTGTGTGACATTTATACGGTAGGCATCCGCCATTTATAAACTCGAATTGGAAACTAATACTTTATGTCTGCTACTAGAGAACATTTTCATATTAATGTCTAAACTACAGAAAAATTAGTACTGTAATCAACGTGATTTTATTTTAATAAGGCGTTTTCCCCTTCCTTTTTATCAAGTATACCGCACCAATATTATTTGAAACTTTCTCAGAAAATGGCTAGGACTAAATAAGCTGTACAACTCCACGTTTCTGAATAATTGAGAGAGGATGTCGTTAAAGAAGTTAAGTATTTATTTTTATCTTTTAACAGAAATAATATAATTTACATACATGTTACGAAGAACCACGCAGGAAAAGGAGATCAATTTTTACTGTCAATGGTTTTATGGGGTACTCTTTTTTCTGAATATTCATAATGAAGGCCCTACTCACATTCAATAGAGACTAAACCATTCTTCCTATTACATTTCAGATAAGAATTTATTGCAGTTTTAACAGAAAGAAAGAAAACCTTTCTAGTAATATCTTACTAGATGATAGCGGATTACATATTTTCAAAGGAATAACATATATGGTTAGGAAAATACTTTCATCTATACGTGTTATGATTAGTGCCACTTGTATTAACGTTTTACCGAGAGTTATGAGTAATAAGATGTTTTAAGCAAAATGAACTCCAAAATTTTGTGTAACAGCCAGTATTTCTCAAAAAATTAACTCCAATCCTTTAAAGATTAATATATACAAGTATTTCAGTTGACATTATGGAAATAAAATCCACTTTTATTTAATCTGTCAATTTTATTTCTGTAAACGTTGTGACAGTAGAAATAGCCCCAAATTATCACTTTAAAAATACTATACCATCGTCCAAAAATCATCTATGCCACGATGAGATTTACAGTTCTTGTGACAGTAATGTAAACTCTGCATTACTGTAAAGGGGAAAACTGCCTTTAGTTAATAGGTCATCTTGGCGTGTGACTGGGACATCACAAAGACGACAAAGTCATTTCACAAATCGAGCAAAAAATGTCCAAAGTGCCTCACAAAAGAAGCTGCCAAACTGAGTGTGCACATCGTGATGTGGACCTTTATGCTGATAAGCAACTGTATTTTATATATTGCTTCATACACTGACTAGAATTGAAGCCTTATTGATGTATATATCTCGTCGACCTGAGAGCCAGATCTGAACTCCCATTAAGACAAATAATATCGCGGTAGTTTACTTTATAACATACGAGGTAACATAATTCTTACAAAAAGGGAGTTTTTTTTCAGAATGCCTAGCACATACTTCAATATAACTATTCCCATCAGAATTTATGAATTTAGAAATTTTCTGATGATGTATTGTTCTTGATAAAATAATTAGCAGAAAGTGGAGCAATTTAGGAAGCCTGTGCATAAGCAACAGATTCCTGCTACTCTTGTTACGAAGATCAAGTCAGCGTACGTAGAAAAAAAAGAAATATGCAGACGCTTGCTAATTCCAATCTCGGTAATAAATGGTGGTACCAATTATTTTCTCATTTTTTAACACTTCGTTAAATACAACAAATAGGCCCTCTTTGCACGTATATGCAAGTAAATTTGACAAGACAATTGAGTAAATTTGATGAGACATTCAAAGAGTGAAGTAGAAGGATTATGTGCCCCTAACAATTTTAAAGCAGAAGTTAAGGTCAACAAGATTAGATGATAATCTGTACAGTACTGTAGTTCCTCATATATGATACAAGTTTGTAACAAAAAAAATTGAAACAGCCTAAAAATGGCGGACTATTGAAGCTATAGCTACGTGTGTTCATTACGTACTCCGTCAAATATTGTTCCTATCAGGTCTATAGAATATATAACTACACGAACGTTTGTGAAAAATGCAACACTAAGAAGGATACATGTGATTGAAATCAACTTTATACCACAGATTAGGTACATGACAGTACACTATTGATTAGGATTACAGAACTACATTATCTCTGACCTTGAGAATTCAGTATGATGTTAAGGCCCCCACGTGCTGCAATAAGAGCCCCTAAACGTCGTGGCATGGAATCAAATAGGACGTGGATAGGTTCCTGCGAAAACTCCCACCACGCGGTTTGTACGTGAGTCCACAAAGCATGAACAGTGTTTGCTGGAGGACCGTGACGAACAAGTCGCCGAACAACCATATCCCAGACATGCTCGATGGGTGACATGTCAGGTGAACGTGCTGGCTAGGGAAGCAGTAGTACCTGTTGTTCACTGGAGAAGGCTTGCACGTTCCTCGCCACACGTGGGAAAGCATCGTCCTACGGAAATATGACACGCGGAGTCGCCTGAAGTAGGGGCAGTACCTCGGGCTCTAGAACCTCCCTGATGTAGCGGCTGCTTTGCAAATTGTCCTCAATGCATAGGAGTCGAGATTGCATGTTGTATCCAATGGTGCCCCAAACAAACACACTTGTCGTTTGTCCACTATGCCACTACAAAATGCAAGCTGCCAGATTGCAGTCACCACGGTAGCGTCTAACACGTATGCGGCCATCACTATAGTACAAGTTAAAGCAGGACTCGTCCGAAAACACTACATTTTATCACTTAGCACGCCAGCGACGGCGTTCACGTGCCCATTGCAGTCTGAGGCGTTTGTGGTTTCTGGACAATGGAAGCCGACGCAATGGCATGCGTGCCACCAGTTCAGACCACAGCAGACAGCGTCGAACCGTCGACGCAGACAGGTCCACACCCGTTGCAGTGCTGCAGTGTCCAGCTGATGTTGTGGACGAGGCTGTACAGTCCGTTACGGCCATGCGGGGAAGATGGTGGTCANAGTGCTGCAGTGTCCAGCTGATGTTGTGGACGAGGCTGTACAGTCCGTTACGGCCATGCGGGGAAGATGGTGGTCATTCCGAGCTGTAGTCACATTGCTACCCGCTCGTCGCTGCGTACGAACCTCTTCTATCCACTGGTTCCACACATGCATCACTGTCGTAGCAGCATGCCCTGTACGAGCCGAAATGTCACGGTATGACAAACCCATTTCCCGGAGACCGATCATGCTGCCCCGTTCGAACTCACTCACATGCTTATATGGTGCCCTATGACGTCAACGAGACATACTGGCACTTTCTTTCACTTCGTTTGACGGCTCTTCACTGACTGAGCTTGGCGTAACATTGACCGTTCCGGTCACACAGGAGAAGGTGCTGCTGGGCCTACATGTGCGCCATCTCTCTGCAATCCTAATCACTTATTGCTGGTACACTTTTCTACACATTCTTCGAGTTTGGATTCATTCGGGCAATTCTTTCTGGATGTTGCAATTTTCGCAAACAATAGTGTACAATAATAATGCTACTACTTTTAAATCAGAGATCACTTAATGAACATNATGTTGCAATTTTCGCAAACAATAGTGTACAATAATAATGCTACTACTTTTAAATCAGAGATCACTTAATGAACATTTTTGGCAGCTTTCAATTGTACTGTTTGAATGCAAAATGCTATGGATTAACTGAGATAAAAGTATTTTAAGTTTAAATTTCGCCCGACGTTTTTCAATACCGCACACTAAAGACTTTATAAAATTGCTTTCACTGCACAAAATAACTGACAACATGTTAATTTCTGTTTACCTCATTTCATTGTTTCAGAGATTTAATATCGAACAGAAAAAGTAAATAATGGGCCACTTAGAAATAAACATTCTTATTTTAAATTACTTAATTTACGCTGTCAGTAAAAGTAATGTTGGTATGATAATTTTCTGCGTATAATTTTTGTTATTTCTTAAATGTGATATGATGGTGCTTTACAGGTTCAGGGAGCGTTATTTTACAAAATTGCGCTCAAAAAGAAAAGAGTAAATTTATTTAATGCTCGCTTAGATATTGCCAACATATCAGTTTTATTGAGGTAGTTCTAACTGTTCAGTAAATGTGAACAATAATCTAAGCACTAATATGGCTGCCATTCCGAGAATAAGTTCCTGATATATTAAAATATTATAGGTTAATAGCAGTTTACCGTACTGCTACATTTGCGGAAAATTTAGCACTCATCAGTTGAGTAGTTTAGAAAATACGATAATTTTTAATTCTGTTGGAGGTGTATTACAAAACGGCATACCGCAGCATACTTGAATAAGCGTATTTAATGTTGGCAGAGATTGGTTTAAACATGTCGAATTGTTTGGTGTATAAGACATCGTTACCTTCAATATTTATTTTGTCGTCATTTTTAAAATTAAAACTGAACAACGAAGATGATATACGGCCAAAGTGGCTCACCAAAACACTGTGCACACGTCAACTTTGGCGACAATCGGTTGAAAAGTTCCGGAGATATAGTGTGAAAAACCTTACAAAAATTAGTTACCTTATGTCAAAATAACCGACAAAAGAGGTGTGAATTAGTATATTTTACGCACGCCCAACAAGTTTGGTTTAAATTGGTGAAAGTGTTCTGTATATATTGCATTATAACCTAAAACATTTATACGGTCACGACTTTTACAATACGTATTTAATTCAAAAAAACATATATTTATAATAGCCTAGGACTGTCTTTTCTCCCAAATATGGCGCGTGTAAGTAGTGTGGTTCCCGATGGATATTAATTAGCATTTTTTTTAAATTAAGTTCTTTTATTCTCTAAAACTGCCGACCAGTGAGAGCAGAGATTTTTTAATTTAGTGCTAGACGCGTGGCCTGTCAAAGCACCAATTTTTTTTACAAATAGTTTTAGTGGATCATGAGATATGACATAGCAGACAAAAATGTAAGTATCCACCATTTTGAAACTAAGCATGTGACAAGGACAAAAATTATAAAATTTGGGTTTCCTTACTTACTAGTATAAATGTACCGATTTTGGTAATACAATTTTTGTACGGTTTCGACATTTAAAAAGAGGAAACACACACAGCCAAACATACCGACACAGACAGGAACGTGATCACGCGTGCATATCTTGCCTTCGTTGAGTAAGCTTAAAGTAGGGTATAATCTATTTTGGGAGTTCATAGAAAATTAAATTTGGTGAAATCGGCGCTGAAGAATTAATTAGTATATGCTTACAATAATACATCATTAAACACACTCTGATTAAATAGGCTACACTCAATAAAGTTACATGCTATTACCCCTTGTTCATTTTGAAATTGATCATAGCGTGTTTTAATTGAATACTTAGAATTTTAAATATTTGCTTGAGTTAAGGTATACAGATAATGTTATCTACGCGCCATAGAGTAGTCAGAGACTTAAATGGCTGAATGAAATGTCTAATAATTTAATCGTGCAGGATCTTTTGGTTTTCCAGGAAATATTTTGAACCTTACTGCGAAGAAAGCAGTACCTTCAGAAGTAAGAAAGAGCGTAGTGTTCAGAAAATTTACCTAATGCAGTGCCAATCATATTTTACCACAACCGTCAAGAAATTTTATTCGCGATTCTGCAGTCTTCGAAGTCATTGGGATGTATATGACAGATCCTCGGCGTATTATATATGAACCTTCATTTTAAGAGTCCCATTTTTTATTGAGTAGTGTACAGTTTCGTCATCATCAACTATGAGACCCAAATTCCTTTGGTTGGCCAACATCTTTTATATGCAGTGATTTATGCAGTGACAGTAAAACCAACATTGCGTGGACAGAAAAAGCCTTCTCTAGGCTGGATTAGCGTAACATAAAATGTTTCAATTAAGAGCAACAGTTTCTTTTAGCATAGACCATTTATGGTGGTATAGTACAGTGAATTGGATGAGTTTGCAGTGCATAAGTTATTTTCCTGAAGAGTAGAATGGCTTTTAATATTTAAGATTATTTTTATATCGTCAGCGATTGTGAAGCCGTCATGAATTTGAGAAAAATTTCCTTTGTAGTCAGGAGATCCTTACGACCTAGTTGCATTTACTACTGCCCTGTTATTTAAAAATACTTTTTTTTAAAATGAAGTAAAGACTAAACATGAACCTTGGGAAGAAACTAGTTTGTTGTAATTTAGGTCAATTTTTTTCAAAATAAAGGTCCACTAAGAGGAATCTCTGCGGATTGTACAGGTTAAGTATAAAATAATACCCCAACTTTGAAGGTCTATGATATAAAAACCAAACAGCCTACAACCTTGATTGACTAACCAAATGAACCACGGAACCATGAAGTTTGATTACCATACATTCATAATTGTTCAATGTGACCACCACAAGCGGCCCGAACTACATCTACGCGATAATCAAACTCGTTCCACATTCTTGTCAGAATGTCCAGTGTTACGGTATGGGTGGCGTCCGTAATTCTCGTTTTGAGGTCGTCAATTTAAGCCGGCAATGGTGAACGAAACACTTGAGCATTTATGTACCGCCGAAGAAAAAAATCGCACAGGGTAAGATCCGGGTTTCTTGGGGGCCGGTGATGAAGAGCTTGGTAACCAGCTGCTCCTGAAATAATCCAGTTTTGTGGCAATGTCTCGTTCAGGGATCCGCGAACAGCTAGGTGCTAATGGGTGGCGCAACATCCTGCTGGAAAATGAAGTCCCCCGCTGCCGCCTCTTCTAACTGAGGAAACAACCACTCTGTAAGCAAGTCCAAATCTGGGATTCCAATAACAGTGGTCTAGTGAAACAAGAAGGGGCCTAAAACAGTGTGTTTGGATACAGCGCAAAACACGTTCACTTTGGCGAAGCGCCCTAATGTTCGTTGATTTCATGTGGAGGCTCCTGACCCCATATCCGCACGTTATGCCAGTTCACCTTACCATTTGTATGGAACGTTGCTTCATCGCTAAAAACTAGCTCAGTTATGAGAGCATTCTAAAAAATTGCTTTATGGTCGTAATTTTGAAAATAAGTGTGTGACATGCTTAAAACATATCACTTAACATCATTTACGTTAGTACTAATTGTTGCCATATTAGTTAGGAATCAGTTAATTTTTTACCGAGATATAACAGAATACCTTTATTTATTATGGCGCTTTCTTTAAAAATGGTTAACAAAATTGGTTTATTTGTTCGTATATATGATGCCTGTAACTAATTCTTTCAGTATACAAAATTTGGTCAAAATAGTTGAAATGGTATGGTGTATATATATATAAAATAAACCTAAATAATTTGCATGGCCACCATTTTTAAAATAAGTACTTATTCAACGTCATTCACTAAAATTTACTTGGCCTATCATAGTATTAATTACCTTCCAAATGGTATGATAATTGGTTTAATAGTTTTCGATATATAATGTAAAATACAGTTTATTAATTTGGTGCGATTTTACAAAATGGCAGACTAACACAAATATATATCGAGAAATGTAAATCTTACGTGATGTTCCACGAGCATACAAAATTTGGTTTTAATCGGTTCAATGGTTTCCAAGATATGACATATATCCCCGAATTTCAAAATCGTTGCCATTTTGAAGGAAACAGTTTGACGTGCTAAAAAACTATAAAAAAAATAGGTGTCCTCACTTAGTAGTATATATGTACAAAGTTTAGTGAATTTTGGTTCAAGCGTTAAAATTTGAAAAGGGGGACACACAACTTCACAGGCACCCATTCACATACACATAGACACACAGCCAGGAAAGTGATCTCATAATTCTTTCTTGCCTTCAGAAATTAGGCTAAAAAAATGCACTTTTTACCATATAGTGCACATTACTTGGTTTTAAAAATATACCTTAGTGCCTAATAAGTTTCAAATTGTGCGTTACTTTGTTGCTGTGATGTGCATAGAATTTAAGGTTCTACTTGCGCAAATATAATTTTATGAGTTGTACTAAAAATGACATGATTTTGGAACGCAGTTTTTTTTACTGGGGAACATTTGTCAATCATATTGTGTGTGTGT
>NQII01002977.1:0-98144 GCA_002778355.1 Clitarchus hookeri
AATTCCATTGTTTCATTTTACAAAAAAAAGTGTTGAATTAAAAATATTTTTCTAAAAATTATTGCCAATTATTTTAAGGCAAAATTAAGATAATTTTTTTAGTAGGCACAAAATTCTATGCCAGTGATTACAGAAAAATGCTTAATTTTAAANCAGGAGGTGATTTTTTAAAGGTTTGATTCAAAAAGTGCAAAGCCGCGAATAAACTATAAACCAGATTTTGAGGTCGCGTGCCTAACCTGCGGGTCAAATATATTTTCAACTATCTAAAGGAACCAACAGCTAATGTTTTCATTTGAAAGACATTGCTTCGTACATAAAAAACGTGTTTATAATAACAAAAAATAACTAGGAAAAAAACAGTTTAACTCCATACATCAATACCTATGACGCCAAAAAATTTGATAAGATATATTTTGTTGCTAAAATTATTATTTTTATCCCCAGAGAATATTAACTAAACGGAGAGATATCGTAAAAGGAATACCGGATTACACGGTTTGACCATTAGTATTCCGATTGAATTTAAATGCAGCTAGGAAATAATCATGATACGCACAATCGTTTTTTCCATAATAAAACACTTTTGTTGGAAAAACTTCCGTAAACAAACGGACACGTGGGTTTGACAGTTGCGTTGTAGCGACACGCCCATATGACGAACATCTGTCGTACTTCATACTTCGTCTACGAAAGCGCTGCTACTGCCAGCCAGGTAGTCACAAAACATTTGCAAATAAGTATATGGAAGTGTGAGTAGTTATTAAGACACGCCAGTTGGTGGGTACTTACAGTCGTCGGCGTCAAGTTGTTTCTGCGTCGAGTTCTCGCTTGCTGGCCGACGTGATGGCTTGAGACGCGATTCCAATNGTCGTCGGCGTCAAGTTGTTTCTGCGTCGAGTTCTCGCTTGCTGGCCGACGTGATGGCTTGAGACGCGATTCCAATGCTGCAGACTGAGTGTGTGAGTGTGTCGGCACTGTATATATTGCGGTGCTGTGGGAAGTGTTACATCAGTAGTGGGGGAGGCTGATGACGTCACNGAGTGTGTCGGCACTGTATATATTGCGGTGCTGTGGGAAGTGTTACATCAGTAGTGGGGGAGGCTGATGACGTCACCGCACCGCGTGATCGCGAGTCACCCGCGCTCTGAGCATGCGCACTGCGCCGTACCATTGCGGAACACGATGTAACAAAGGCGAGCTCCTTCAGTTTTTTTTTTAGTTGGGAGTAAACACCGGTACTAAACGCAAGCTATATTCCAAATTACATCAGTCGATTGCTTTGCAGTAGGCCTGATTCTCATACTCAAGACAGTAAACAAGGAATACAACAGCAAACGACAGAAATAAGGAAAAATTGTTAGCAATGCAATGGCTTGAAATGCATTGAATGATTTCTGATTGAAGCTCTTATATTTGTTCGACCATTATCACATAAACTAATTGATTCGTGGTTACTGAACGAGTTGTTATTCTACAGTTAGTCTCCACTTTTTACTACGTATGATGATGTGCTGACAACCCAAAAGTTGGTTAGAACTCCTGGGGTATAATTGCGAACAAATGCGAGCTGCGCAGTTGCCACTCTCCGTGCTCCTTAATTGATCTTTACTGTCAATACGTGGGTAGGATTTGAAATTATATTAGATCACTATTTATTTTTGTAAGTAAGTGCTTTGATAAGCATGTACACGTCCTCTAATATACTTTTTAATTCAGCTAGAATATAATTAAGCTATCTAAAGTATGTCGTTCACATAAAATGATGGTTCTGTTGAACATTTAAATATAAATAAACATGATCTCACTGTTGACCATACGACTTTGAGAGCTGTATTCGCAATGGAAGAGTAAATATTAGAAATATGAACAGAACACCAAAATCTTTAGTCTTTGTGCAATGACCATCGTTTTACCGCTGCATACTATTCGATAATACTGATTACGGTCCTTTTTGCGATACTTATTCATCACCCCCTTGCTGGATCGTCGAATAGTAATGATGCCATGCNATACTGATTACGGTCCTTTTTGCGATACTTATTCATCACCCCCTTGCTGGATCGTCGAATAGTAATGATGCCATGTTTCCTTCGACTTCGACTGAATTTCTCATATATTCGCGACATAAAACAGTCATCGGCGTTGGGATGGAGACTGCGGTNATACTGATTACGGTCCTTTTTGCGATACTTATTCATCACCCCCTTGCTGGATCGTCGAATAGTAATGATGCCATGCTTCCTTCGACTTCGACTGAATTTCTCATATATTCGCGACATAAAACAGTCATCGGCGTTGGGATGGAGACTGCGGTTTTCCGTTGCCTTCCGCAGGTCCCAGACCACTTGACAAATTACAAGGGCCGGTGTCGGGAATCGAACCAAGATCCACTGAGCGTAGCCAACAACGGTACCCACTGCACCACTTTCTACACTTTCTTCTTTTGTCACAGTATTTTTTTTTTGCTGTGAGTTGCATAAGATGCAGTCGAAAGTACAAAAAAGAACACAGTTCCTAAATCCCAGGTGAAAATTATATACATACGTTACATGGTTCACGACGGAAATATTTAGAAAGCAACCATAATTGAAATTCTCTGTTAGTAACGACTGACACATAGAACTGGGCAGCGAATTAGTAGAAATAACAGTAGTAGTAATAGCAGTGGTAGCTCTACGCCTCATGCCTTATTCGAAATAATTGATAATATGGTGGTGCTGAAATTTGAGTCTTTCATGTGCATGCTACAAACTTTCACGTCATTGTGTAGCTATATAATAAAGTTAACGTTTTACACTTAGACGAAATATACGTAACTGACAGAAAGAACATTCTAAGAAATACTTTCACATTTTCACATTTAAATGTGAACCAAACAGAGCCATGTACGTTTACTAGGGTTTGAAAAAATATTCACTATTCAGCCATCAAAATGCAGAGGGAAGTAGCTAAACCAAATTACTGCGGCATGTGTAAATCTATTTATATTTATTTTAATTGACCGCGTGATTATGAGAGAGAAGAGGTAGCCGAATTCCGGGTTTTATTTTTCAATCAAGTAATAATGTGTAGAAGGAGCTTTGTAAATAAAGGAAGTCGGAGAGTGGCGAATGTAGTTCTTCAGATATCTAAATATTTTTGCTAAGGTGTTAATTATATAAAGCGTTTGGTAAAAAATGTGAATGTTTTTATAAACACTTAAAAATGCATAAAAATAAATGCATTAGAACAACGCATAGAAATAAAATAAATTATAAACGAAAAAATCACATGGAAATAAAATAAAAATAATTTTTTTTTTTTAACTCACAGGAAAATGTTGGAAGAACTCTTTATATGTTTCACTGCGTATGCCATTGTAAAATACGTTTCGTATACAATAAATTCTGCGAAACAGTGCAGTCATAATATATATGTTTTAAACTTTTGTGACATAAATGTTTAGATTTCCAGAACGATCTGCTAAATATACTTCAGTCTTGCCGCTGTAAATAATACAAAGGAAATAAACATAGAATAGTACCCAACCAGTAAGTGCTAAAATTGATTCGTTTTGAGAGGATACGAAAAATAAAAATTAACACAACATACATATTATTATGCATTCGCAAAAATCATTTGTCAAAATTGCCGACCCTCGAGCTGAGCACCCCATCCCTAAAATATTTATAGTCTGTTCGAGGTTAATCAAACTTTTTAAAGTCCTGCTTAAGATCTACTTTCCTGCTCATTTTGTATCCCTTCACCTTGTATAACTGGTATTGCCATCGACCAGGTCACTTTATTCATGCTTCGATGAAATATATTTGTGAAATAGTAAGGAACATCAATATGCTATTAGTGTAACAGTGCACATGAGTAGTAGAAAGTGACTGGTTCTGGGACATGGGTTGGTGAAGAGGGACGAGGGACGACCTGACCGCCATCTTGGATGATGTCACGAGGCAACCTCTTGCTCTGTCATTCCTCTCCAACAGCGGTCATCTTTGATTTACCTTTTTTCCCTCCTGCTCCATTAATCCACCACAGCACATCATACTCTTGCATTCAGATTTTTTTCGCATATACTTCCTATTCTCCCTCTAGCCACCCACCCCTAGGGCTTTCTCATAGTTATCCCATTCTCTTGCTCTCTCGTTCCATACCTCTGTTATACGCACGCCTATACCAGTTTTTCTGGTTCTTCAGTGTATATAAGTAATAACATTATATTTAGCAAACATAATTTAAATTTTTTTTATTATTATGCTCACAGTGCTGACATGTAGTGACAGATCTGAAAACTACGACCATCATATAAATCATAATTCCAACAGTCTCCATACCATTGATGTAGCGTCTTTCCAGCAACATGCTCACTTTTCACGCAATGAATATAATCTGTTTATCTGCAGTTCAAGGAAGTCTACACTAGCAAGTTTCCAGCCAGAACACTTAGACATATACTCATCTTCTTCACGACAAAGTTTTCTATCAAGGTTTCTATAGCCTCTGGGGTACTATCAACATNCTTAGACATATACTCATCTTCTTCACGACAAAGTTTTCTATCAAGGTTTCTATAGCCTCTGGGGTACTATCAACATTGTACAGTGCTTGATTCGCAGTCTTAAGCACTCGGCGACTGATGGCTTCATCCAAAGGCTGTAGCTTTAGGATCCATTTGAGGTCGGTTTGTATAAAATACCTTTAAACGGGGAGAATTCCATGATGACGGACGGATTCAGATTCGAAATGCCAGATGCCTGCACCAAAACTGACATAAACACACTACTACTAGTTATAGCATTATAATATACAAAAATATCTTAATTAATATTTTTTTATGGAAATGAAAATAGCTTAAAAAAGTTTGAATACATTTTTAATAACTGTCAACATATAAATATATACATTATTTGTGATTTGTAAATGTCATGTCCATATTATTTCAATAAAATTAACAAACTTAAAACATTTTAAATAAAAACATTTATGGCGAAACTTTTGCCTGAACATTATATATACTATTGTTGTATCGTGATTCATCGGACATAGTCACTTCTNCATTTATGGCGAAACTTTTGCCTGAACATTATATATACTATTGTTGTATCGTGATTCATCGGACATAGTCACTTCTACAACAGGTGTTCGTAACAGCCTTCTTCCAACACCACTGGGCAGCATATAAGGTTTTTAGCCTACTTTCGGAAGGAAAGAAAGACTTATGAGATCGCTTTCCTGTCTGAGTGTCTGTGAGTGAGTGTGTTCTGTCTGTGTCTGTGCATGCATGTGTCGCCCCCTTTCAATTTTTGAACGCTTCAACCGAATTTCACCAAACTTTCTACACATATAACGCTTAGTAAGGACGTCTGACCTTTTTTAGTTTTGGACCACTTCGGGCACTTACTTTCAAAATGGCGGTCATTTTTAANCTTAGTAAGGACGTCTGACCTTTTTTAGTTTTGGACCACTTCGGGCACTTACTTTCAAAATGGCGGTCATTTTTAAATTTGGGGTGATATGTCATATCTTGGGAACCATAAACCCACATTTAACCAAATTTTGTGAGCTGTCAGAGCATGAAGTAAACATTAAAATTTGAGATGGATATTGATGTTGGTTAGCCATTTTGTGAAATAGCAATNAGAGCATGAAGTAAACATTAAAATTTGAGATGGATATTGATGTTGGTTAGCCATTTTGTGAAATAGCAATAAGTGAAGAAATAAT
The DNA here is from genome assembly GCA_002778355.1 of Clitarchus hookeri. Taxonomy (NCBI): domain Eukaryota; kingdom Metazoa; phylum Arthropoda; class Insecta; order Phasmatodea; family Phasmatidae; genus Clitarchus; species Clitarchus hookeri. Next base: position 5,719 of record NQII01002977.1, read on the forward strand.
TATTTGACATTATAACTTGAAAACTTTTAAACCAATTCTCACCCAATTTGGTAGGCAACTTATACTATGATAGACCAAATCAACACAAGTGGTTGAACTTGATTAGGTATTTATTTTCCAAATTGCAGCAATACAAATATTTTATGTTTATTTCGTATACCTACCATACCATTTAAACAATTTCGACTAAATTTTGCATACTGAATTTATATATTACACGCATTATATTTACCTAAACATAACATCTTTCTGGGCCATTTTGGAAGATAGCAAAATACGAATAAATTAAGTTATTATGTCATATTTCGGTCAAACAATTACCCGATTCCTATCAAATTTGGCAAACAAGTTGTACTGATGAGAGGATCTTAATTGATAGGTTTATGTATGTCAGACACTTATTCTCAAAATGGTGACTATTTATCCATTTTAGCTTAGAATCGTCGAAATGGTGTTATCAGTTCCAACATAACTTTGTACNACTATTTATCCATTTTAGCTTAGAATCGTCGAAATGGTGTTATCAGTTCCAACATAACTTTGTACTATCAACTGTATCTACACGAAGCATTTTGTCCACTATTTTGTAAGAGTCGTGGTACACTTACTTATTGGAAAAATTAAGTTACATTGGGAAACAATTAGCCAATTTCTATCAAAATTGGCAAACAAGTAGTACTGCTACATATGATGTAAAATTGCATGTTTTAAGTACATCACATTTATTTTCAAAATGGCGAAAATTCAGCTATTTTAGCTTTAAATGCTATATCGTCGAAACAATGTAATCATTACCAACTTATCTTTATATGCTGGCAGTAGCTATTATAACTATTAACTGTATCTACGCAGAGCATCTTTTGTCAGCCATTTTGCAAATAACACCATGCGAAAAATAAAGTTTTTTGTCCCATCTAAATCAACAATTTACCGATTCCTATCAATTTTGCAAAAAAGTACTACTGATGCAGATTATGTTAAGAAANCCCATCTAAATCAACAATTTACCGATTCCTATCAATTTTGCAAAAAAGTACTACTGATGCAGATTATGTTAAGAAATATGTTTTAAGCATGCCACATTTATTTTCAAAATGGCGGCCATTTAGCCATTTTACCTTAGAATGCTATATCATCGAAACCCATGCAACCTATTCCAGCTTAACTTTGTATGCTGGCAGTCGATATTACAACTATCAACTGTATCTACATGGAGCATGTATTGTCCTCCATTTTGTAATATAACATCATGCGAATAAATAAAGTTTTTTTATCATATCTCAGGAATCAGGTGATAAAATCCTACCAACTTTGACAAATTAACAGTACTGCAGTAGGTGGTGTAATCTGGTATATTTAATTAGGTGATGCTTTTATTTTTAAAATGGTGGTTATATAATAATTTCATCTCATTATATTTTATCAACCAAACCAATTCCAACTTACCTTTGCATGATGGCAGTACCTATTACAACCATGAAATTACTATATGCAGTTTCATTTCTCTGCCATTTTGTAAGATAGTCCCAGCAATACTTTTTTTACCTCATACCTCGGAAAACAATTAACCCATTCTTACTAAATCTGGTGAAGTCACTGTACTGTGGAAGGTAAAATGAATATATACATTTTTTTTTTNTAACCCATTCTTACTAAATCTGGTGAAGTCACTGTACTGTGGAAGGTAAAATGAATATATACATTTTTTTTTTAAGTTTGATACACTTATTTTCAGAATGGCAGCTATAAAATCATTTTAGTTTAATGTAGTATATGTACGAAACTATGTATATTGGCAGCATACAAACATCTAATGTGCTACTACATTACTTGAAACAGGAGATACTTCTAGTGGTGTGCTTTAAATATCTCTTTTCATGCCATATCTCGAGGACCAATCAACCGATTCCCACAGAATGTTGCACTGGTTTTAAAGTTGATTAAACATGCTTTAACACGTGTAGTATTTACGATGTGACTGCTATGTAAACTTTCATGATTTAAGTGAGTTAGACAACGATATCCAAAATGATGGCTTCATAAAAGTAAAACAATTCTATGACGTGTGATGTCTTTTGGAATAGAAGCCTCGCTGACCCCCTTTGTGAGCGTATCACAGCTGAAACGTGTCACGAGGCAGGTGGCGGATCGCAGTTACACGTGTCTTGCTGCGCATCTGCTGCTGAGGTTCCCCTTCACCCACCCACCCTCCTACGCCTCTAGCAAGACCATGAGATCTGTTGAGCGCAGAGGATTCACGAAATATAGAAACACAGTTCTCCTAAATTCAGAAAACACGCACCAAGAAATAGCTGACGAGAGTAAGCTAGCGGCAAGGTGATACATTCCCCCCGCTCCAATCTTCAGGAACCAGAGCCCGGGTTTTGAAAGGCATTGTTCTGCGTTCTACCACCTCACCACCTCCCATAATAATAGAGACACGTGCCGACACTTAAGGAGGGAGTTTGGAATGCATAAAAACCCCTTTACGGGAGAAGTGCGAGGGGGTAGTTGATTAATTACCACCCAGATTAGTCAGTCAGTTGGAGATCGCCAAGCAGAGAGTTAGGCCAGCCACGCCAGTGCAGAGTGGTTTGATGGGGGGAGGGGAAGTTCGGACCCCTGGCCACGTCAGTACAACAGCAGTCCAGTGAGACTGCAGAACCTGCGGCCTTGCCAATGCCGCCCATCGCCGGAGCTCACCCTCCACAGCTGACATCATACCAGCAAGAGTTAAGTATACAATANCCTTGCCAATGCCGCCCATCGCCGGAGCTCACCCTCCACAGCTGACATCATACCAGCAAGAGTTAAGTATACAATAAGTGTCCAGAGAAGCCCCCCTCCATCACGAAGTCGTCAGCAGTTAATCCGAGTAACCAAATTATTACAGTACCACACCTNCCCCCTCCATCACGAAGTCGTCAGCAGTTAATCCGAGTAACCAAATTATTACAGTACCACACCTCGGAAGTGTTGCTGTATTTTATTTGTGTTAAATTTGAGACAATATATTCGTCCTTCTAAATGAAAAAGTAAAAGACTACATTATTGCAAACACCTCAACCTTCAGGCATCACATAGTCTATGCCGGGAGGACGTAACTACGACACTATAAGTCACCCTGTCTTCCACAGTGGCGTAGCGNAGGCATCACATAGTCTATGCCGGGAGGACGTAACTACGACACTATAAGTCACCCTGTCTTCCACAGTGGCGTAGCGTCAAGTTTGACACATAGCGTACACTATTTAACCAAATTCAACGAAAATTTGTATGTAGACATTATACATTATAAGCATCGTATATTGAGACCCCACCTTTTTGTTTTTTGCAATTTATATGATAGCATCAAATAAGAAAGTAGTTTTCTATGCCATATTTCACGCACCAATCAACCGATTGCCTCTAAATTCTTCACANTAGCATCAAATAAGAAAGTAGTTTTCTATGCCATATTTCACGCACCAATCAACCGATTGCCTCTAAATTCTTCACACAAGTAGCGGTACGGTAGGCCATGCAAATTCACATGTTTTAAGTGGCTAAGTAATTTATTTTCGAAATAACGGTACTGTAAAACTTTTAGGTAAGTAAGTAGGGTGGGCCGAAAACAATTTTTGTTTTGTTTTTTGATTCGCTATACCGCGGAAAACATGCCAGTGGCGTGGTAAAATTAAAAAAAAATTAGATAAATTTTTACATCTGTCGGTAGCNCTATACCGCGGAAAACATGCCAGTGGCGTGGTAAAATTAAAAAAAAATTAGATAAATTTTTACATCTGTCGGTAGCGCATTGCCCTTGAATATTAAAAAATTATTGAAAAGTAATAGTTTTAATTCGTTTTTTAAACCTATAAACGAAAAAGATAAAAAACTGCTACGATGAAAAAGTTTTAAAAGAAAGGCAATTAAGCACATTGGAATAAAAAAAACAACCTTAATAACTTTATTTAAGGTAGCGCAAAGCATTGAAAATATCCANCAATTAAGCACATTGGAATAAAAAAAACAACCTTAATAACTTTATTTAAGGTAGCGCAAAGCATTGAAAATATCCACATCCCACAATGCACTACGCAATGCACATACACATGCTTCGTAAGACAGCAGTTTCTGTCAGTCGTTTACTAGACTAGCGGTGTGTTGTTCCTGTGANATGCACATACACATGCTTCGTAAGACAGCAGTTTCTGTCAGTCGTTTACTAGACTAGCGGTGTGTTGTTCCTGTGTGTTTTAATCGCGTTTCTTAAAGACTTATTCGATTACAACCACTAAACTAATTAACTAATAAAATTGGTGAGACAGATGGATGCTTCCAAGAAAATTACTCGCAGCGACTTTAACTGCCCGTTATTTGGCCACCCAAAGAGTTATCTGTGAATAAACTTCCAACTTATGAAGACGTTCTCAAGTGTTGTTTCCATGGAAACTACAACTTAGCCTTGAAAGCGAACAACAGGTCAGTTAATTTTTCTCAGGTTTCGAATATTGTGGCACCACAAGTTAAATCTGTGTTTGATAAAGCTTCATTACCAACAGTAACGCCTTACAGAATTGTTCAGTTAATAAATGCATACCATGACAGTTATCGTAATATTTTTAACTCCTTTAAGCGTGGTAAGGAAAAGGAAAAGTTCAAAAGATAGTTGAATATTTAAAAAAAAAAAATCTTTGTTACTGATTGATGTCTCTGCGTGTAAGTGCAAAATAACATTAGACTGCAATTGTGAAATGGTTACTAAGGTTTGTGAGTGTCATGTTTCTATTATCTGTAACTGTGAAAAAGCAAAAAAGACACCCATCATTGAAATAAAATTCTTGTACTTCCACAGAATGCATGGCATATGTAAAATTGGAAGTGTGGACGTAAAGGAAACAAAACAAATTACCCAAAGACATGATAGGAAGTTGGTTGAACATAAAATAACTCAGTGCACTATTGATTTATTATCATTGCAATCTTGCTCAAAACATGCAGATGCAGAAACTCTCCTGCCATCAGAAGACATTGAAGATAACAACGATGAAGATTTTGAAGAACTTAAGCCTAACATTAAGACACCATTGCAGATGCGTATTAAATTGAAGAATACTGCGCTGAATAGTGATCGCTTTGGATTATCAGAAAGAGCAACGGCAGCTATCGCCTCAAGTGTGTTGCAAGATTTTGGCATCGTAACTGATGATGACCACACCCATGTTGTTGACAAAAATAAACTTAGAAGGGAAAAAANAATCGTCAAGATTCCTGCCCGAAAACTTGCTGAAAGTCATTGACCCAGTAATTGAGAGAACCACATTTTTTGCCCATCCAGAAAAACTTGCTTTTGAGTATGATAGTAGATAAAAGGGATGATATAAGAGAGTTAGGTTTCAAAAGAATTACAAAGCCTAGAAGCTTAGCTTCTAAAAGAAAGTCAATCAGGAGTTTTCAACTACCAAATATCAATTTCCTAGCTACAGGTACAGACAACATCAAAATGATTCACTGGAACACTTCTACTACACTTGCACCACCACCTTTGCTGCAAAGAGTCACCGATCAAGAGATTTGGTCTAGGGTCGAATTAGGTGAAACAGCGGCTGAGTGGAACTTTGACCAATTCCCATGTCACATCCAAGCAGTAGAACGATGCGTGAAGCTGGTAACTGAGGCATCACAAAAAGTCGTCGGCTCCAATTCCAGAGATGGTTATATAAGAACTAGACTTCTCTCAAGGTCTTCAATGCCTAGTTTTTCAAGCAAATCTTATTTCAAACTACCAAAAGAAAGTAAAGACAAGTAAAGGACTATATTTCATTACAAACTGTAATTTTACACAATCAGGAAAATTATTATATTTTTAATAAAAATTTGTTTATTTAAAAAAAAATTTTAAACGTAATACGCTACTAATAAATTGTAAAATGTATAATTTTTTTTCATTTATTTATTATTCCTATATTTCGATCTACTAAAATATGTCTATAGCTACTTGTTATAGAAGTTATTTGATTTATTTCCATTTTTTAGAAAAATGGTAAAAATCGTATATTTTCTCAAATTTGAGGGCCAATGCGCTACCGTCAGACGTAAAAATTTATTAACTTTGTTTTTGCATTTTACTGAGCTACCCTAGAGAAAAGTTTTCCGTGGTAAAAAAAAAAAACNAAAAATTTATTAACTTTGTTTTTGCATTTTACTGAGCTACCCTAGAGAAAAGTTTTCCGTGGTAAAAAAAAAAAACAGTCCACCCTATTAGTAAGCCCTTACATTCGAAACATTAGACAGATTAAATCCGTTGTTGATGNAAAAAAAAAAAACAGTCCACCCTATTAGTAAGCCCTTACATTCGAAACATTAGACAGATTAAATCCGTTGTTGATGCTCCGAATTTGACCTCTATAATGCAGTGGATTGCACGCTAGCTTATGGTAAGACATTTTCTGGTTTCGAGTTCCGATAAGGCAAATGTGTTTTTGCAATTGTCTCGTTATTGTTGAAAACGTTTATGGTTTCATTTCAAATGTTATTTTTTTCAAAGAGAAGTCAAGTCCTACCTACCAACTCAGCTTTTAATAACTAATTAAAAAAAAAATTGCACCCATGTTGAGGAAANAGAGAAGTCAAGTCCTACCTACCAACTCAGCTTTTAATAACTAATTAAAAAAAAAATTGCACCCATGTTGAGGAAAGTAGTCTTATTCGTTATATCAGTAACTTCCTGTTACTGGCGGAGAAGAAATATTTTGGGATTGCGACGAATTATGATATGTGGTTATATCTAGGACACTTGCTATTATTTATCACCAATTCAATATCTTATTTTGAGAGATAANAATTATGATATGTGGTTATATCTAGGACACTTGCTATTATTTATCACCAATTCAATATCTTATTTTGAGAGATAATTCCAACCAAGAATAATATAAAGTTTTAATAAATAGAAAATAATCACTCCTCGCTAGGAAAATCGGAAACAGTTTTAAAGAAAATGACCCGAATGTCGAAGTTTTGCGAACTTTGATGTCTAAGTTGATAACTTCTCTCAGCCCTTACTGATACGGTGATACCATCGTCTAATACATATTATCTAAAACTACTCGTTCTCTACACTGTAGTTACATTTAAATTTTGAGATTCGAATACATAGAGAATAGTTAATCCCTTATCAATATGATNGTTCTCTACACTGTAGTTACATTTAAATTTTGAGATTCGAATACATAGAGAATAGTTAATCCCTTATCAATATGATAACCTAGAACACGAATGAGATATTTAAGTGCCGTAGTAAGTCCAGAACATCACTGCGAGTACAAGCATGATACATTTTACACGATGTATCAATGCATTTTGGTAAACAAAAACCGATTAAGTGCCCATTTAATATCATTCTGCCGCCATTTCCTAAATTTTGCGAAGGACAATGTATAACCCTGCCCGTTATTTGTTATGCCACTGACTTATATGATTATCAAGCAATATATGCATTTGTTACACACTCACATAATTTATAACAAATAATCATTGAGCACATCATGAACCCAAACATTATATAACCCATTAAAATATTGAAGACTTAGGAAGAAAGGAGGGAGAAAATGTGGAAATGAGAGACACATTTTTCAGTTGTTTATGTTTTATTACATGCATGGAACATAAAGTTATCAATGAANAAATGTGGAAATGAGAGACACATTTTTCAGTTGTTTATGTTTTATTACATGCATGGAACATAAAGTTATCAATGAAAAAATTAATGTAAGTTACTATATGAAACAGTTTTTTCCTTGTTCCAACACCATCAGTTATACGAACTATACTTGCCGTACTGTCTTCTCTCTCCACAGGCCAAATTTAGCAGCAATCTGGAACACAAAATTAAATTACACATTTTCTTGTATTCTTTTATAGGCTTCAAATAAAATGCTATATTAACATTACAGCATTAAAAACCCCTAAAAAAATATTAAAACCGTTATAACTGGGTTTATACTATCTAAATATCAACGTTACTGCCATTCACAGACATTAATTTTCTTAAATTGCTGTAGAGTGTACNTGGGTTTATACTATCTAAATATCAACGTTACTGCCATTCACAGACATTAATTTTCTTAAATTGCTGTAGAGTGTACGAATGGCAAAAGTACTAGTGGTGCGAGATTACATCACTTTATGATCCTAACTTATCGCGTTCAACATAATTATTTAATCACTGCGACACTACTTATGGTTTGACACATTTCAAAATCGACCCGTAGGTTAAAAAAAAAAAACGGTGACAAATTTCTGTAAATTTCCATCTTATTGTATGGAAGTCTAGAGGAGAACTGCAATCTCAAAAGATTAGGGCATGTGGAAATGTAAATACTCTTAGTGATACAGAAAGCGATCAGACAAATCAATGAATGACTTAAATCTCTTCCATGTGAAAAGATTGGCCTTTGATAAATGTTTCGAAATTTGCCAGTTCTGAAACTTTGGAAACAAAGTTAGTTACATCCAGTTATACTGCATTTCATACAAGTCCACTAAATTTTGACAGACAATGTGACCAACATACAGAGTATGTAAACAGTAATTGCTCTAGTCTGCGAAGTATTGTATCAGCTGATGAGTTTTTGCTAGATGCATTTTATGTTGGTGATATTGATGAATATATGGAAGAAAACCGATCTCTGAACTAAAAGNCTAGATGCATTTTATGTTGGTGATATTGATGAATATATGGAAGAAAACCGATCTCTGAACTAAAAGTTGTAATTCAAAACTTTAATTATACTTACAACCTTTATGGTAAAACTTATGTTTTTAAAGTAATGTAAAAGTTTTTGGNAACTTTAATTATACTTACAACCTTTATGGTAAAACTTATGTTTTTAAAGTAATGTAAAAGTTTTTGGCTTTTAACGAATTGGTTTCAAAAACGTTATTAGCAATTACGACTAAGCATGCGGACACTTCCGATCATTGTAACGCTTCCAGCTCGGTAGTCACCGTGCATATGATCTCTTCCGTCGCGTTTATGCGAGTGCCTCACTGGTATTGTCGGAATATTTTATCGGTAGTTAATTATTTTTTATTTTCTTTCATTAAGCATAGTTGGTTTAACGGGTGCCTTTTGTGTTTTTTTTTTTTNGGTAGTTAATTATTTTTTATTTTCTTTCATTAAGCATAGTTGGTTTAACGGGTGCCTTTTGTGTTTTTTTTTTTTGCGTAAAATACACCATTATCGGCACACGTATGACTTAGTCCGCCATTTTCTGTACCGTCCTTAANTTTTTTTTTTTGCGTAAAATACACCATTATCGGCACACGTATGACTTAGTCCGCCATTTTCTGTACCGTCCTTAAGCACCAGAGTTTATTTAAGTTATAAAATTTAAGTTTGTTAGTTCCGAGAAACTCGTGAAGTTACTGAATTATTCTGCAAATCAATTATTTAGTATCGGTTGCACACAAACGTGTCCAAGGATTGCAGAACATGTGTTCAGGAGTTGTGANCTGCAAATCAATTATTTAGTATCGGTTGCACACAAACGTGTCCAAGGATTGCAGAACATGTGTTCAGGAGTTGTGAATAGGAATTAAAAACAGTAAGTCAGTGTGTTTTGTAAATAATATATTTCGAAACAGTTGCTCGAATGTTTGAAACGNATAGGAATTAAAAACAGTAAGTCAGTGTGTTTTGTAAATAATATATTTCGAAACAGTTGCTCGAATGTTTGAAACGTACGTGACCTAAGAAACCCCCAGTTCAATGCTTTGTTTTGCAGTGTAAAAATTATGCATTTATCATATAGAAAGTTAAACGAGTGTAAGGTTAATTTCACTAAAAATTTTGAAGTACGAAGTGTGTGTGTACTTCTAACCTTGGTACCAATAGTAACACATATGTATATCGTGTCTTGTTTGTTCAGTGAGTATAAAACTGCCCAGGTTATAATCATTTGAATGTTACTTCCGTATGAGCAAAATTTTCCATTCTTACATCAAAAAAATATGTTATTCAAAATGATACAGTCTCGTACGAAGAGCAGCAAAACAATAGTCTCTTGAAAGATGATAAATTAAAGTATTCCATTTTCCATCACCGAAAATAAAATAATCAGACACCCAGCAGTATAACTTGGCCATAATAAAAATAAAACAAGTTAGAATGCTGTGGCGGAAAGATACTATGTGGCCAAGGTACTTTTCTAGAACTGTCAAACTGTTGTGTATTTATATCAAATGGAGTGCAGTGGAATATTCGTCACGACACTTTACACGATCAACTTCTATTACAACCAAGCACCACTATTACCAACCATGCACAGCAAGACCGGCGTCAAGTGGCACGTCTATCGAGGGTTTGGAGAAACTTACTCGTTCTTTCAAATTTATTTATTTTCTTGGCAATGTTAGAAGAAATCGTTTCATGGTTGGTTTTTAAGGATAATGTTATAAGTAATCATATTTGGTAATTTAACATTTGAGAACGCGGTACTNCGTTTCATGGTTGGTTTTTAAGGATAATGTTATAAGTAATCATATTTGGTAATTTAACATTTGAGAACGCGGTACTTTTGCCAACGATGTGTTAAGATGCAGCAAGAAATGCATGGCGTAAAACAGTAGAGCCGCTCAAGGAAAACAGAGCAGTATAAGAGAAATACATTTGATTTACACAAGAAATCAATGAAGTACCAGATAGTATACAAAGTTATTGACTCGACAAAGTCACACAGGTAATGGACGTGACCGTCAGGTGCGGGAAGTAACAGTTTGGGACTCGCCAAAAGCACGTATACGTTTTCGAGAGTGGAGAGATTTCGGCTGCTTTTTAACATAGTGATCTTGAGAGCCGATGGAGGTGAAGCGAGGTACGTGTATCAGCGCCGGAATGAGAGGGCGGGGAAGCAGGATATCCCCGAGAAAACCCGCCGACCAGCGGTATCGTCCTGCACGATTCCCACAACCGACCCCGCCAGGAATTGAACCCGGTCCATCTAGGTGGGAGGCGAGTGGTCTAATAACCACTACACCACCGCTGTCCCGCATGTACTTTAGTCGAGGTAATGTACATAAGAATGCCTGTTAGGTACTTCCTGGTGTAATGTTTTCAGTAACCCAGGACATCCAGTGAAGAAGTGTGAAAACTTGAACTTAGCTGCTGGAAGGTACTTCGAGGCAGAGTCATCAGTGTAACGACATAAAAACAAGACTCTACATCACTTTGTCAGCTAATGAGCCGAGAGAGAAACCATGCGTTTTGTTAGTGAGCTCGTGGAAAGTCGAAATGTACATGAACGTTGGCAGCGGTGCAGCAATGTATGCCATTTCCAATTCAGCCTATTGAAACTACTTTCACAAATATCTGATAGAAGGAAAACCTGCTCACTTGAAAGTACTTCCCAGAGACCTTATAAAATTACACACGAATTTAAGGTCCAGTTAAGTGTAATGGAAAGAAGGAAACAGTCAAGTTGCNGAAACAGTCAGGTTACAATTGTCTGTTGTTCCAAATGGAAGTCCACTATTGAAGTGAGGCTGGTATTACCCCTAAAATTGTTATATTTTTGCCTTAATAATGCCACTCTGCCATACACTATTTCTTGTTGCCTACCTTAATCAGCACGCTGATGGAAAACGTTTCCCTCTTTGCACGATGGTGNTTTTCAGGAGACTAAGTTTTGTTACGCGTGTACGATAAGTGTGCAAACTCAATGGCGCCAGTAAATGGGGGAAAAAAAAAAAAATTCTTTGGATTTTTAGTATTTTGTTTGGTAAATTCACTTTAATTACATGTGGAATACTGGTTTTCCAAATCGAAGAGAAACATAGGATTGTCAATAATTTACTTGCAATAAACTTTTCGAAAATTCGCACACAACCAACCCAAATGTGGACCTTTCTGTTACATTCGATTTTTGTCTTGCCTAGAGACATGGGACACTTTTATCAGACTTTCTTGTGCAGTTTTTTGCTTACAAGAAGACATCCCTGTTATCGTTACGTCCAAGGAGCTACATTGGGATAATGTACAGATGTTGTTGGAGCGACCAGGTGACAGTGGTTTTAACTTTATATACATACACATATATTTATATATGTATATATACATTTATGAGAGAGAGAGAGAGAGAGAGAGAGAGAGAGAGAGATATAAAGTTTTTTAAGTGTTTGGTTTTTGGAACAATACATTTCACAGTGAAGAGAAGTTACATGCCTGGGCAAGTGGTGATAATTACAGTACATATTTCAGTCTCAAAAGATGCAAAACGTTTGAGGTCCTGATTACCAATGAGGTTGTAGGTATATAGTGTAACTGTATATAACCCCCTTGGTAATAACCTGCCTATTTATACGCAGACATTTTACCTAAGTTGCAAATTCGTAAGTTCCTTCACAAAAACTGCTTAAAGAAAGTGGTATACAAGGGACTGGTTTCTCATTTGTAATAGTAAAGTTGTTAAACTACAGGAACTGATATTAGTAAGGNAAGTGGTATACAAGGGACTGGTTTCTCATTTGTAATAGTAAAGTTGTTAAACTACAGGAACTGATATTAGTAAGGTGCTGACACAGTACGATGAATCAAGTTAACATGTTTAATAATTATTAGGGCTATAGTTTTCAGTCATTTTTTTTCCCAATAAAATGGAAAAACCTATCACTAGTGCATATTTCCCACTGGCAGTAACTAAAATAAATATTCCCGGTCTGACGGCGAGGCTAAGTCAGCTGTACCATGGTTTTGGAATAATAGCGTAGAATATTTTCGTGATGTACTTTACATTTGATTATGAATGTTCTCGGTTTTCCCAGTTAGCTGCAAAAATTTTATGAAAACTGAAAGTTTTGTTACAAAGATTAAAAAATGTATACTGTTTCCTACACAGAAGCAGTACGAACAGTCGGGCTACTGAATTCTTGTTAGAAGCGGGTTGTTTATATCCGACATGTCTCATCAAAAGGTTGTGATATAGGCTGTACAGAGTAGTTTTCCAACAAATATATTCTGTACAGAGTAGTTTTCCAACAGATATAGGCTGTACAGAGTAGTTTTCCAACAGNGGTCCATCTAGGTGGGAGGCGAGTAGTCTAATAACCACTACACCACTGCGGCCCGTATGCACTTTGGTCGAGGTAACGTACATAAGAATGCCTGTTATGTACTTCCTGGTGTAATGTTTTCAGTAACCCAGGACATCCAGTGAAGAAGTGTGAAAACTTGAACTTAGCTGCTGGAAGGTACTTGGAGGCAGAGTTATCAGTGTAACGACATAAAAACAAGACTCTACATCACTTTGTCAGCTAATGAGCCGAGAGAGAAAACATGTGTTTTGTTTGTGCACTCGTGGAAAGTCGAGATGTACATGAACGTTGGTAGCGGTGCAGCAATGTATGCCATTTCCAATTCAGCCTTATGAAACCACTTTCACAAATATCTGATCGAAGGAAAACCTGCTCACTTGAAAGTACTTCCCAGAGACCTTATAAAATTACACACGAATTTAAGGTCCAGTTAAGTGTAATGGAGAGAAGGAAACAGTCAGGTTACAATTGTCTGTTGTTCCAAATGGAAGTCCACTATTGAAGTGAGGCTGGTATTACCCCTAAAATTGTTATATTTTTGCCTTAATAATGCCACTCTGCCATACACTATTTCTTGTTGCCTACCTTAATCAGCACGCTGATGGAAAACGTTTCCCTTTTTGCACGATGGAGGACAGGGGAAATTTTCAGGAGACTAAGTTTTGTTACGCGTGTACGATAAGTGTGCAAATTCGATAGCGCCAGTGAATGAAAAAAAAAACTTTTTTTTTTCTTTCGGATTTTTAGTATTTTGTTTAATTTTGTTTGGTAAATTCACATTAATGACATGTGGAATACTTGTTTTCCAAATTGAAGAGAAACAAAGGATTGTCAATAATTTACTTGCAATAAACTTTTCGAAAATTCGCACACAACCACCCAAATGTGGACCTTTCTGTTACATTCGATTTTTGTCTTGCCTAGAGACATGGGACACTTTTATCAGACTTTCTTGTGCAGTTTTTTGCTTACAAGAAGACATCCCTGTTATCGTTACGTCCAAGGAGCTACATTGGGATAATGTACAGATGTTGTTGGAGCGACCAGGTGACAGTGGTTTTAACACTATTTTCATACACGTATATTTATATATGAATATATATTTATGAGAGAGAGAGAGATATATAAAGTTTTTCAAGTGTTTGGTTTTTGGAAAAATACAATTCACAGTGAAGAGGAATTACATGCCTGGGCAAGTGGTGATAATTACAGTACATATTTCAGTCTCAAAAGATGCAAAGCGTTTGAGGTCCTGAATACCAAGGAGGTTGTAGGTATATAGTGTAACTGTATATAACCTCATTGGTAATAACCTGTCTATTTATACGCAGACATTTTACCTAAGTTGCAAATTCGTAAGTTCCTCCACAAAAACTGCTAAAAAAAAAAGTGGTATACAAGGGACTGGTTTCTCATTTGTAATAGTAAAGTTGTTAAACTACAGGAACTGATATTAGTAAGGCGCTGACACAGTACAATGAATCAAGTTAACATGTTTCATAATAATTAGGCCTATAATTTTCAAACATTTTTTTCCCAATAAAATGGAAAAACCTATCACTAGTGCATATTTCCCACTGACAGTAACTAAAATAAATATTCCCGGTCGAGGCTAAGTCAGCTGTACCATGGTTTTGGAATAATAACGTAGAATATTTTCGTGATGTACTTTACATTTGATTATGAATGTTCTGGGTTTTCCCAGGTAGCTGCAAAAATTTTATGAAAGCTGAAAATTTTGTTACNGCAGTAACTAAAATAAATATTCCCGGTCGAGGCTAAGTCAGCTGTACCATGGTTTTGGAATAATAACGTAGAATATTTTTGTGATGTACTTTACATTTGATTATGAATGTTCTGGGTTTTCCCAGGTAGCTGCAAAAATTTTATGAAAGCTGAAAATTTTGTTACAAAGATTTTAAAATGTATGCTGTTTCCTACAAAGAAGCAGTACGAACAGTCGGGCTACTGAATTATTGTTAGAAGCCCCAACAAATATAGGCTGTACAGAGTAGTTTTCCAACAGATATAGGCTGTAAGCTTCACAGAGTAGTTTTTAACGGTATAGTATTTTGGTCTGTTAGTTTTTGGCTGGGCAAAATTACTTAAACGACTGAGGTACTTCTACTCCAGAAGTACCCTACATGACATTGAGCAAGGCTATTGTGAGGCAGAGCGATGTTATACAAACATTTTTTTATATTAAGTATAACAAGATCTATAGCCGAAGTCTGTCTAATAATTTGTGTGTCAGCACAAAATTGACATCGATTTGGAGGAAGTGGTTACATAAAATGTCGATGGCGGAAAAACAAATTTCGTTTTAGTGGACCTGGCATTACAGGCCGGGTAGAGAATACATGTTGATACTGCTGGCCTTTAAAAATCTATTTCTTAATCTCGAAGGCCGAATGAGATTGCTGTGAACATCAAATATTGCATATCAGTTACAGTTCGAGTTTGCCATCTTTTTTCTTGCAGACAACCTTATTTATTCCATCTTACTTTATAATCTTACTTAAAAAGCGATATATAATTAACTTTTCACCAAATAAACTTAATACTAACAGTTTTGCAGAAAATTTGGTTAACATGTATATGAGAAAAAAATCTGAGTTATTCTTAAGCTTTTCATACTTGCTCTGCAAGATTTCTTCCGACTTGTCATGTAACACTCGCTCAATTATTGGAGACTCCTAGTAAGTTTGTGCCATCTATGGAAACACAATTCATGACAAAGATTTCCTTGCTGAGACCATATGTGCGTGTAACCTATATTTCTCGGGGCTTCTTAAAAGACTTCTGACTGTTCGTACTGCTTCTGTGTAGGAAACAGCATACATTTTTAATTATTTGTAACAAAACTGTCAGCTTTCATAAAAATTTTCAACTTACTGGAAAAACTAAGACTATTCATAATCAAATGTAACGTACACGGAAGAGCTAAAAAAAATCTGGTACACCTGCCTAATATCGTGTAGGGCCCCCGCGAGCACGCAGAAGTGCCGCAAGGCGACGTGGCGTGGACTAGAATAATGTCTGAAGGTATGCAGGAGGCGATTCACACCATGAATCCTGCAGGGCTGCACGTCTGTCACATTTAATGATTGATTCTCGTCAGTCGTCGTTTGTCCCGTTCGTTCACCATCTTTTTCCGGCCGCAGCGATGTCGAAGATGTGATGTTTTACCGGATTCCCGATATTCACAGTACACTCGTGAAATGGTCGTACGCGAAAATCCAAATTTCATCACTACCTCGGAGATGCTATGTCCCATCTCTCGTACACCNCATCACTACCTCGGAGATGCTATGTCCCATCTCTCGTACACCGACTATAACACCACGCGAAAACTCACTTAAATCTTGGTAACCTGCCATTGTAGCAGCAGTAACCCATGTAGCATCTTTGCCAGACGCTTGTTGTCTTATATAGGCGCTGCCGAGCGCATCGCTTTACTCTGATTGGTTCCATACCTGCGTTATTTGTATATGCACGCCTATACCAGTTTTTTTTNGCCGAGCGCATCGCTTTACTCTGATTGGTTCCATACCTGCGTTATTTGTATATGCACGCCTATACCAGTTTTTTTTGGCTTTGAAGTGTATAATCGAATAAATTTTACCATGCAAATATTCTTCTTTATTATTCCAAAACTAATNTTTTTTTTGGCTTTGAAGTGTATAATCGAATAAATTTTACCATGCAAATATTCTTCTTTATTATTCCAAAACTAATATACAGGTGACAGCTTCACCGTCTGACTGTAAATATTTATTTTAGTTACTGCCAGTGAGAAAGATGCACTGGCGATAGGTTTGTCCATATCTTTAAGGAAAAAATTACTAACAAAATTGGGGCCTTATTATTATGAAACATGTTAACTTGCCTATCGTAATGTGTCAGTACCACTCAACGTTATTTACTGTCATGTTGAATACACATGGTCTGCTCTACAGATCAGGGAATTAAAATTTAAGCTATAATATTCTTAATGCATAATGGGGAAATGACATACAGAGTCACAATAACAAAGTGATGATAAATCTGTAACACAACGATAGAAACAATAAAAATGGTACAGGCATGATGAGTGTATCAGTACCGTACAAACAAGTTCTGAAAAGCTTAAACCGAAATCTTAACAATTATGTATGACAGATTTTTTCTCTCAAAGGAGCTTCAAAAGTGGGCTAGTAAACACAAGACTAAAATTTTCTTAGAGCCTTTTATAACTGCCTCACCAAGTCAGCTACGGTCATCCAGCCACTCATTAAAAAATTCATACAAATCACCAAAGTAAGTTATACGATGTTATTAAAATAAAATCTCTAGTAAGTCGGGCATTACTACTACTCTTATTTTAGGGCTCTATAGAGCAATGCTTACAGTATGTATACATCTTTATTTAATAAAGAATAGTTTATGTCATTTACAAATTTCACATAACTAATGTGACGTTAAGCAGAGGAGAGTCTTACCTGTTGGTGTCATCTGACAGCGAGGCGAATGTGACATGCTTTGCTGGGGACCCCAGTGATGGAAACCGCGATGATGAGGACCATGGAGTTGGAAACCGTGGTGATGACCGTGATGATGGGGACCAAAATGGCCGGGACCAAAATGNGATGATGAGGACCATGGAGTTGGAAACCGTGGTGATGACCGTGATGATGGGGACCAAAATGGCCGGGACCAAAATGGCCGGGACCAAAATGATGGCCACCTTTGTGATGGTGACCAAAGTGATGGTGACCAAATAAATTGTGACCAAAGAAATGGTGACCAAAGTGATGGAGGCCTTCGTGATGGGGGCCTCTGTGATGAGGGCCTTTGTGATGAGGGCTTTCGTGATGGGGACCAAAATGATGTGGGCCTTTGTGATGAGGGCTTTCGTGATGGGGACCAAAATGATGTGGGCCTTTGTGATGAGAACCATCACGGTGAGGTGAACTACTATGGGGTGATTGGCGAAAGTGTGAACGGTGATGGGAACCCCTGTGTTGAGGGGAACATTGCCCCTCTGGGGGAGGTGATGGTGCTGAAACAGACGGGGCAACCCCTTGCCCTTGCTGGGAGAAGCTTGCACCTTGGCAGCTCAAAGTCATTACGAGAACTGGTTGCTCCTGTAGACGCATCTCAAGATGAAGCTGTTTCTGCAACAAAGAAAATACCAGACATTTGAGCAACACTATTGGAACACAAGTGTTATGCACACAAAAATTGAAGTTGTTCAAATAAAAGTTTAAGAAAAAATATTGCCCCCATTTCTCGCATAGTAGGACAATATCATAATTTTCCATTTATTTTACCCACTGATGACTGAGCTCTAGAACAATTTAAAGTATGATGGAATATCATCTCACACATACCATGGCTCACAAATCTCCAACTTTTAACTCAACTAGGGACAGTTAAGGCCAAAGAAGTGCAAAATGAGTAAATTTGAAGATATATTTTGTAATTAACTGTGATAGTTGCTAATAATCGAAACATGAGCTATTATACTAGAATGTACTGCAATTCCAATATGCACCTGCACACACGTAACACAACATTCGAATGGATACGTTGATCAATGCAAAACACGTCAATGAAACAAATATTTGAAATTTACTGATTCTTTAATTTTCCGTATACAAAGGACATAACATAACTACTTAAAACGATAACACGCGGCATCAATATTGCAACGCAATATCAAATTATAGGACTTGTACCAGGTAACCTATGTATAACACGTTCGTTGTTAAATGAGCACTTTATAANATAGGACTTGTACCAGGTAACCTATGTATAACACGTTCGTTGTTAAATGAGCACTTTATAAAGCACTGCTTCGTTCCTTATATTAACTCTACAGCCTTTCGCCTCTATTAGCATTGTCGCAGACATAACGGGAAGGTTAGAACGTCTATCGAGAGACACTGCGATATTTTCGGTGAAATAAGTATTTTGCTAGAAATCCAATTTCAATGTGTTAAATAAAAAATATTTTATTTTGCGATCATTTAAACACTGTAATTCTGATACATCAAAAAAATTGTTTATCACGATTCCCTGACATTACTGGAGACAGTCGGTTGTGAAGCTGAAATACACGCATGCAATTACTGGTAGGGAAATTTNGGCGATAATTTAAACACTGTAGTTCCGATACATCAAGAAAAGTGTTTATCACGATTTCCTGACATTACTGGAGACAGTCGGTTGTGAAGCTGAAATACACGCATGCAATTACTGGTAGGGAAATTTTCCCAAGGTATTTTACAAAAAAGTGCTTAAGTATCTGCAAAGTAGCTGTAATCATACGTGATGAATTCTCGTGCACGCTTAGGTATAATTTTATTTATATTATTGCACTTTTAAGTCCTCTCGCACAATAGCAAAGTTAAATCCAATAGAACACATCGTTCTTCTACCCTGTCGTGACATATATATCACGGGGGGAAAAAAAAGTACTATATTGTTTAAAACTTAATGGCATTGCTTACGGACCACTGCTCCCATTTACTTTACGCCCTGCACGAAATATAAAGCTGGCATGCTCGCTACCAACATATCGCTTGGGATCCTGTCGTAATCATCGGGGGATTATTTTTACTGACATTACTGGGCATAGTATTTACTTCCTTCCCCATTCACAGCATTTTAAAACATGCAAATTTTCGTTTGGTATTGGCGATATATGCTAGGTACAAATGAAGTGGTACAGTTTAACGCATGATCGTTGCGCTCGACAACTGTGATTGGCTCAAATTATTATGGATTTAATACTAAAATACGTGTCTTGGCTCCCATTACCCATGGACACAGCGAAGCAATCTGTGTCGCTAGAGGTAAAAGCACTGCCAAAAAACGACCCANGGAGGGGGGACAAGACGAAATATTTTATGTTAAAAAATATTCCAACTCACTTAAGTTTTCTATCTACTATCTAATCTACACCTGCTACGGTCAATATCGATATTTTAGTTGCTAGGTATACGCTAATATGTGGCTTTGGTTTTGCATGAAACTATATCATATTTTAGTGAACAACGTTATATTTTAAAATTTTTATTCAAAAATATTTTTAATAATTGTAATGTTTGTGATGGCTATTTTAATAGTAACAATTGGAGAAATTATATGTGAGAATATGTGTATGGAAACTGAGTCTTTTACCGAATAATTAACGTAGGTGAAATATNATTATATGTGAGAATATGTGTATGGAAACTGAGTCTTTTACCGAATAATTAACGTAGGTGAAATATTTTCCACGTTAGGTATGATAATTATTCACTGTTATTACACAGCGCAGTAGATGGTTTAAATCANGTAGGTGAAATATTTTCCACGTTAGGTATGATAATTATTCACTGTTATTACACAGCGCAGTAGATGGTTTAAATCATCAACATTATTCACTCATTTAATGTTTTAACATATTATTTTATGTAAGCAAACTTCCTCACATCATTACGTTACCTTTATACGCTCCAGTGGATAATAATAATTAATGNTATTATTTTATGTAAGCAAACTTCCTCACATCATTACGTTACCTTTATACGCTCCAGTGGATAATAATAATTAATGTAAGTGAACAGCATTTACATTGCGGAACTAAATTAAATGACATCCGAAGGAAAAAAGTAACACGAACAGAATTAACTAATGATGTCACACAGCGACTTCTAGAGATAAATTCTTTAATATAATGAACAATTTCATAATTTCCGGGCCAATTACAACGTTCTTTAATTTTATTAAAAATTAATAATTAATAAACAAGTTACTGTACGTGTATAAAATTTAAAAACACCTTTAAATTAATATTTACTAGCAGAGTTTTCAGACCTAGAAAGTAGGTTTTGGTTAGTTTAGGTTTGTTACACTGAATTGTAAGGACTAAGAAAATGTCTCGCAGAGCGCGAATCCCCGAAATATTATATTAAGAACAGAATTTGAACTATTACATATATATTAATGTGGTTATTGAAAATATATTTTAACTATCGTATACAGCTACAATTGATAAAGTTTAAGTATAATTTTACATTTAAAAATTGCCTACGTTTGCAAAAAATGTATGGATATAAACCACAAAATCAGTTAATATTGCAAAAATAATAGTTTTAAAATAAGAAAACAATATTTTCTACAACGCTGTGATATTGAAATTTATTAGCGCGAAGAAAAAAAGAGCTTTATTTGAACAAAATTTTCTGGCATAATATTTTTGAGAAGACAGAAATTCGGTTAAAATTAAGAAGTGAGTTTTTGTTTTAAATCTGTTATTATAAAGTATTCATAATACAATTTTATAAATTTTAAAATATTTTTTTTAGCTATGCACTGATTTTGTGGTGTATGTAGGCCTGCACTATTATTCGAAAAAAAGTCCACGATGTTTGCTGTTTCACAAGTTTTCTAACCAAATTTACATGGATTAGCCATTAACAACGTGTATTGATGGAATAGATTAAATTAATGCATTTATAACTAAACATATGAATACTAATAGTATCAATGTTACTCAATCCATTCGTTAAATAAGATCAGGTTAAACATTTATTGATGGATAGCACTATGCCACAAAAGTATAATGGTATAAAAATTAAAATAGTAAACTTCGGAAAATTGGTATTAAAATAACTATGAACCATTTTTGTCGTAAACTATGTTCCCAACCAAAACAGGTAAATAACATAATAATTACCGCTATGCAGAGTAACAATCAAAAAACGGCAATTTTGTTTTAAGTATCATTATTATTGTGAACGAGGAAGAATTTTCATGCCAAATACCAGGCAAATCCACTTTTTCTTTTAACAATAACCAGATAGGTCAAACGTTACATAAACCAGTGTACGAATTCGTATCCAAATCACTTGCAGGCCTCAATTAGGCCTACGTGAAACATGACTTTGGCGCTCCTGATGCCAGTTTCGGTGACTATTTAATAAGCGGTTGTCTTAAGATTCGACAACTGATTCGTAAAAACTAGTTTTAAGTTACGAAATTGTGAAAACACATTCAGCTGACAGGAAGAGCATATCAATAATTTCGATTTAAGAGGGGGTGGGGAAAGTCATTTTCCCATTGTACAGGGGCAAGTCTGAACTTTCGGTTCACTATCTAATCATACTTTTAGGAAAAAATATTAGATTAGTAAAATAAAATGATTATTTTAAAGAGTGCTCTTATGTTGGACTTTTAGGGTGGGCCTGGGCGCAAAGGTGTAGGGAGTGTCATGTCTTATGTGACCCCTCCCCTACACACACCCCTTCCTCATTTCTGGATCCGCCCCTAAGTTGAGAGTTATACTGCACCAGTCTCAGAACTAATCTCAAGAAGTTTTCATGTAACATCTGTTATCAGACTTAGTCCCAATTGTTGACACACAACNCAGTCTCAGAACTAATCTCAAGAAGTTTTCATGTAACATCTGTTATCAGACTTAGTCCCAATTGTTGACACACAATTATTAATACGGGGCNCCAGTCTCAGAACTAATCTCAAGAAGTTTTCATGTAACATCTGTTATCAGACTTAGTCCCAATTGTTGACACACAACTATTAATACGGGCCTCAGTGTGGGTGTGTGCGCGTGTGTGTGATCTACCTGCAGTGGTGCGTCACTGATGATTGCGCTGCTTTCCAACAACAGAATATTATATCAAACACTGGCGCCTCGAGTTTAGAATTTTATTACGTAAATATGACATACTTGCACACATCACAATAAAGAGTGAGTAAATGAAGATATTTGGGCGGCTCTTAACAGCCAGGTCTTGAGATTCGACGAGGGTGATTGAGGGGAGTATGGAGTAGCGCCGGAATGAAATGGTGGGGAAACGGGAGAACCCCGAGAAAACCCACCGACCAGCGGCATCGTCCGGCACGATTTCCCTATGCGGAAATCCGTGAGTGACCCGGCCGGGGATTGAACGTCGTTCGCCTTGGGGGGAGGCGAGCAGACTTGCCGCTCAGCAACCGCGATCCCATCACAATCAAGAAGTCAGTGGAAAATGTACCAAGGTTAAATATGATTTTACTTAGTATAAAATTAGCGTAAAGATCAGTTACACTTGGGTTTAAGTTTCTCACTAATATTACCAGATATTACAAATATTTAACCAACGAAACAGTGACAATCAAACACAAAATAGTTTTTAAAACACACAGTTACGTCACAAATGAAATCCGCATCTTTTATTTTCATTTGTAGCTATCGGTGTTTAAAAGGAAGTGATGGAAAGATTACCAATTGATTTTCCTGCCACCTCCCCTCTCGCTCAATTACTCTCTCTCTCTCTCTCNAGGAAGTGATGGAAAGATTACCAATTGATTTTCCTGCCACCTCCCCTCTCGCTCAATTACTCTCTCTCTCTCTCTCTGTCTCTTTCTCTTTGAGTATGTGTGTGTGTGTTTGTGTATGTAGTGTGCTTTTACAAAGANCTCTCTCTCTCTCTCTGTCTCTTTCTCTTTGAGTATGTGTGTGTGTGTTTGTGTATGTAGTGTGCTTTTACAAAGACAATTCCTGTCCGTGACAACGGAATTAAAAACCTAAAGTATAGTTATTTGCATTGTTCACAAATTCACTTTTCTCAAATATCTTCAAGTTTTTAAAATACAGGAGATAAGCTACTTGATAAACACAATGCTACCAATAAAGTACATATAAATATCAATTAATTTCCTCAGACATAAGTCGTAACGTTTTTAGTTTCCATGTAATAAATACGTTGTCTGTAGTTTCTTGAGCATGCAATTTTTTCCCCTTAATAATTAAATTTAATTTCTTTTCTGTTAGTTAACAAGGTTAAAAGTGTTGTACATAAAATGTAAATATTTCCTGAGTTTAAATCTTTACCTCTTAAATTCTCCCTGAATCTATTTCTGTCGAGAGCGGGCGAATTTTAAAAAATAAACAATGACTAACATTTTCTNCTCTTAAATTCTCCCTGAATCTATTTCTGTCGAGAGCGGGCGAATTTTAAAAAATAAACAATGACTAACATTTTCAGATTTGTAAGCACCCAACCTAATGACCTTTTTATTTTTGGCACTATGCTTAATGACCTACTTTCATTTACAGCTATGTTATATTTGCACTGCTGAATTTGTAGTCAGATGGTCGTAAGCGACCGCAAACAATACATCTATACAGGTAGCATTATATTTGGTGTTATGTACCTACATTTTACGGTAGAGCCCGTGTTAATTTTTTTTGGAGTGTAGTGCTCCCGGTGTTGCTTCTGGTGGTGAGTTGGTTCTGGAGGGGGCGAGGGGGGAAACGATAACAAGCTCTTACGAACCGCCAGAAGCGAAAAATTGAGGAGGAATAGAATAAAATCCCTAGACATTAGAGCAAATAATAAGTATTAATGTATTATTAGTTTAAAATAAAAACGCTTATGCACTGGAGTCTACGTTATTCAAAAAATTGACTACACAGATATTTAAATATTCTGTATGGAAGGGTTTAAAATATTGGAATGATAATATTCTGTGTGCTATGCAAAATAATGGACTTATCAAATATACTCCGCCACTTATCGTGCTATAGTCACGATGAATGTCTGCAGAACTAAGTCTATAACCGCAACTTGTAAGATTTACCATGCTTATTTTGGAATGTAAATAGATTTTTTTTTTTTGTAATTTCGTTACGTTGCGTTCTAAACTGAAACAAGTGTAACCAAACTCGCAGCCTCGGTCCGCAAACTGCCACCCAACTTCGCACCAGCTTGAAAATTGCAAGCAACACATTCATAGGCGCGAAACCACTGTGTTAAATACTGAACACTCGCACAGAGGTGTTTAGGCGTACTATCCGATGACTGCCTTCTGCATCAGACGTAGCTCTATACCGACAGCAGTGTGCGGAGCTGGCGAATACATGGTACAGTCTATACACGGTTACTTCCAATTTTTTCTAAAGTTCTGCTGAAGTTATACTTTCAGCATACTATCCGCCTCATAAAAACAAAGTTTTACTAAGCCTAGAAAAATACACCAAAGGGACATCGCACCGCATTAGTGCACGCCCAGTGAAATAATATATGGCATAAGAACTATTTCTTACTGAAGCTTTTTTCTCCCTGTTTTAATTCATTTTAATTATAAATGAAATATTATAATTAATAGATAAAATGTAAGTAAACGTTTAATTTGATCAAAAAATAAGGCAACTTTAAGTAAACAAAAGTGTAAAACAATTGCGATACGTTGACTATTTGGGAAACAGCCAAGCATGTCATACAGGAGGTGATTTTTTAAAGGTTTGATTCAAAAAGTGCAAAGCCGCGAATAAACTATAAACCAGATTTTGAGGTCACGTGCCTAACCTGCGGGTCAAATATATTTTCAGCTGAGATTTCCTTGGTTGTCGATTACAAAAGTAAACTTTCTCATTGCTTCGTAGGTACATAAAAAACGTGTTTATAATAACCAAAAATAACAAGGAAAAAACAGATTAACTAGATACATCAATACCTATGACGCCAAAACATTTTATATATATATTTTGTTGCTAAAATTATTATTTTTATCTCCAGAGAATATTAACAAAACGGAGAGCACTCGTAAAGGGAATTGCGGATTACATGGTTTCACAATTAGTATTCCGATTGAATTTAAATGCAGCTAGGAAATAATAATGATATGCACAATCGTTTTTTTTCCATAACAAAACACATTTTTTGGAAAAACTTCCGTAAACAAACGGACACGTGGGTTTGACAGTTGCGTTGTCGNGGAAAAACTTCCGTAAACAAACGGACACGTGGGTTTGACAGTTGCGTTGTAGCGACACGCCCATATGACGAACATCTATCGTACTTCATATTTCGTGTACGAAAGCGCTGCTACTGCCAACCAGGTAGTCACAAAACATTTGCAAATAAGTATATGGAAGTGTGAGTAGTTATTAAGACACGCCAGTTGGTGGGTACTTACAGTCGTCGGCGTCAAGTTGTTTCTGCGTAGAGTTCTCGCTTGGTGGCCAACGTGATGTATTGAGACGCGATTCCAATGCTGCAGACTGAGTGTGTGAGTGTGTCGGCAATGTATATATTGCGGCGCTGCGGGAAGTGTTACATCAGTAGTGGGGGAGGCTGATGACGTCACCGCACCGCGTGATCGCGAGTCACCCGCGCTCTGAGCATGCGCACTGCGCAGTACCGTTGCGGAACACGATGTAACAAAGGCGAACTCCTTCAGTTTTTTTTTAGTTGGGAGTAAACACCGGTACTAAACGCAAGCTACATTCCAAATTACATCAGTCGATTGCTTTGCAGTAGGCCTGATTCTCATACTCAAGAGAGTNACTAAACGCAAGCTACATTCCAAATTACATCAGTCGATTGCTTTGCAGTAGGCCTGATTCTCATACTCAAGAGAGTAAACAAGGAATACAACAGCAAATTACAGAAATAAGGAAGAATTTTTAGCAATTTAATGGCTTGTAATGCATTGAATGATTTGTGATTGAAGCTCTTATATTTTTTCGATCNCCATTATCACATAAACTAATTGATTCGTGGTTACTGAACGAGTTGTTATTCGACAGTTAGTCTCCACTTTTTACTACGTATGATGATGTGCTGACAACCCAAAAGTTGGTTAGAACTCCTGGGGTATAATTGCGAACAAATGCGAGCTGTGCAGTTGCCACTCTCCGTGCTCCTTAATTGATCTTTCCTGTCAATACGTGGGTAGGATTTGAAATTATATTAGATCACTATTTATTTTTGTAAGTAAGTGCTTTGATAAGCATGTANTTGCGAACAAATGCGAGCTGCGCAGTTGCCACTCTCCGTGCTCCATAATTGATCTTTACTGTCAATACGTGGGTGGGATTTGAAATTATATTAGATCACTATTTATTTTTGTAAGTAAGTGCTTTGATAAGCATGTACACGTCCTCTTATCNGGATTTGAAATTATATTAGATCACTATTTATTTTTGTAAGTAAGTGCTTTGATAAGCATGTACACGTCCTCTTATCTACTTTTTAATTCAGCTAGAATATAATCAAGCTATCTAAAGTATGTCGTTCACATAAAACGATNACGTCCTCTTATCTACTTTTTAATTCAGCTAGAATATAATCAAGCTATCTAAAGTATGTCGTTCACATAAAACGATGGTTCTGTTGAACATTTAAATATAAATAAACATGATCTCACTGTTGACCATACGACTTTGACAGCTGTATTCGCAATGGAAGAGTAAATATTAGAAATATGACCAGAACACTAAAATCTTTAGTCTTTGTGCAATGACCATCGATTTACCGCTGCATAGTGCAAACTATTCGAAAATACTGATTACGGTCCTTTTTGCGATACTTATTCATCACACGCGTGCAGGCTCGTCGAATAGTAATGACGCTATGCTTCCTTCGACTTCGACTGAATATCTAATGTATTCGTGACATAAAACAGTCATCGTCGTTGGGATGGAGACTGTGGTTTGCCGGAGCCTTCCGCAGGTCCCAGACCACTTGACAAATTACAAGGGTCAAGATCCACTGAGCGTAGCCAACAACGCTACCCACTGCACCACCTTCTACACTTTCTACTTTTGTCCTAGTATGTTATTTTTTTTTGCTGTGAGTTGCATAAGCTGTAGTCGAAAGTACAAAAAAGAACACAGTTCCTAAATCCCAGGTGAAAATTATATACATACCTTACTTGGTTCACGATGGAACAATTTAGAAACCAANAACACAGTTCCTAAATCCCAGGTGAAAATTATATACATACCTTACTTGGTTCACGATGGAACAATTTAGAAACCATCCATAATTGAAATTCTCTGTTAGTAACGACTGACACATATAACTGGGCAGCGAATTAGTAGAAATAACAGTTGTATNAACACAGTTCCTAAATCCCAGGTGAAAATTATATACATACCTTACTTGGTTCACGATGGAACAATTTAGAAACCAACCATAATTGAAATTCTCTGTTAGTAACGACTGACACATATAACTGGGCAGCGAATTAGTAGAAATAACAGTTGTATNCCATAATTGAAATTCTCTGTTAGTAACGACTGACACATATAACTGGGCAGCGAATTAGTAGAAATAACAGTTGTATTAATAGAAGTGGTAGCTCTACGCCTCATGCCTTATTCGAAATAATTGATAAAACTGTGCTGCTGAAATTGGAGTCTTTCATGTGCATGCTACAAAAAGTTGGCCTAACAGAAACTTACTACCTACGAATCTTAAAAAATTCCATTGTTTCATTTTACAAAAAAAAAGTGTTGAATTAAAAATATTTTCTAAAAATTATTGCCAATTATCTTGAGGCAAAATTAAGATAATTTTCTTAGTAGGCACACAATTCTATGCCAGTGATTACAGAAGAATGCTTAATTTTNTTGAGGCAAAATTAAGATAATTTTCTTAGTAGGCACACAATTCTATGCCAGTGATTACAGAAGAATGCTTAATTTTAAAGTTGCAAAGAAGAAGTTTTATTGTCACTACAGTATAACTTCCTGTTCACTACAAAACTATTTTAGATGGGTATATTGTCCGACTTTTACGTCGCAGTTTAAGTCGACGCATGAATACTAATTGCTATATAATAAAGTTAACGTTTTACACTTAGACGAAATATACGTAACTGACAGAAAGAACATTCTAAGAAATACTTTCACATTTTCACATTTAAATGTGAACCAAACAGAGCCCTGCACGTTTACTAGGGTTTGAACAAATATTCACTATTCAGCCATCAAAATGCAGAGGGAAGTAGCTAAACCAAATTGCTGCGGCATGTGTAAAATCTATTTTTATTTATTTCAATTGACCACGTGATTTTGAGAGAGAAGAGGTAGCCGAATTCCGGGTTTAATTTTTCAATCAAGTAATAATGTGTAGAAGGAGATTTGTAAATAAAGGAAGTCGTATAGTGGCAAATGAATTCCTTCAGATATTTAAATATTTTTGCTAAGGTGTTAATCATATAAAGCATTTAGTAAGAAATGTGAATGTTTTTATAGAAATGTTAAAACGTACAAAAATAAATGCATTAGAACAACACATAGAAATAAATTAAATTATTAACAAAAAAATCACATGGAAATAAAATAAAAATATTTTTATTTTTTTTTTAACTCACAGGAAAATGTTGGGAGAATGCTTTATATGTTTCACCTTGTATGCCATTGTAAAATACGTTTCGTATACAATAAATTCTGCAAAACAGTGCCGTCATAATATATATGCTTTAAACTTTTGTCACATAAATGTTTTGATTTCCAGAACGATCTGCTAAATATACTTTAGTCTTTCCGGTGTAAATAACACAAAGGAAATAAACATAGAATAGTACACAACCAATAAGTGAGACTGACACAAATAATGTATTTATGCTAAAATTGNACAAAGGAAATAAACATAGAATAGTACACAACCAATAAGTGAGACTGACACAAATAATGTATTTATGCTAAAATTGATTAGTTTTGAGAGGAGACGAAAAATAAAAATAAAACACAACATATGTATTATTATGAATTCGCAAAAATTATTTGTCAAAATTGCCGACCCTCGAGCTGAGCACCCCATNAACACAACATATGTATTATTATGAATTCGCAAAAATTATTTGTCAAAATTGCCGACCCTCGAGCTGAGCACCCCATCCCTAAAATATTTACAGTCTGTTAGAGGTTAATCAAACTTTTTAAATTCCGGCTTAAGATCTACTTTCATGCTCATNCCCTAAAATATTTACAGTCTGTTAGAGGTTAATCAAACTTTTTAAATTCCGGCTTAAGATCTACTTTCATGCTCATTTTGTATCCCTCCGCCATATGTAAAACTGGTATTGCCATCGACCAGGTCACTTTACTCATGCTTCGATGAAATATAGNTTGTATCCCTCCGCCATATGTAAAACTGGTATTGCCATCGACCAGGTCACTTTACTCATGCTTCGATGAAATATAGTTGTGAAATAGTAAGGAACATCAATATGCTATTAGTGTAACAGTTCACATGAGTAGTAGAAAGTGACTGGTTCTGGGACATGGTNTTGTATCCCTCCGCCATATGTAAAACTGGTATTGCCATCGACCAGGTCACTTTACTCATGCTTCGATGAAATATATTTGTGAAATAGTAAGGAACATCAATATGCTATTAGTGTAACAGTACACATGAGTAGTAGCAAATGACCGGTTCTGGGACATGGTTTGGAGAAGGGGGACGAGAGACGACCTGACCGCCATCTTGGATGATGTCACGAGGCAACCTCTTGCTCTGTCATTCCTCTCCAACAGNTTTGGAGAAGGGGGACGAGGGACGAGCTGACCGCCATCTTGGATGATGTCACGAGGCAACCTCTTGCTCTGTCATTCCTCTCCAACAGCGGTCATCTTTTATTTACCTTTTTCCCCTCCAGCTAAATTAATCCACCACAGCACATCATACTCTTGCATTCAGATTTTTTCCGCATATACTTCCTGTTCTCCCTCTAGCCTCCCACCCCCGGGGCTTTCTCATAGTTATCCCATTCTCTTGCTCTCTCGTTCCATACCTCTGTTATACGCACGCCTATACCAGTTTTTCTGGTTCTTCAGTGTATATCAGTAATAATGTTATATTTAGCAAACATCATTTCATTTTTTTTTATTATTATGCTCACAGTGCTGACATGTAGTGACAGATCTGAAAACCAAAAAAGTCATATAAATCAGAATTCCAACAGTCTCCATACCATTGGTGTAGCTTCTTTCCAGCAACATGCTCACTTTTCACGCAATGAATATAATCTGTTTATCTGCAGTTAAAGGAAGTCTACACTAGCAAGTTTCCAGCCAGAACCCTTAGACATATACTCATCTTCTTCACGACAAAGTTTTTCTATCAAGGTTTCTATAGCCTCTGGGATACTATCAACATTGTACAGTGCTTGATTCGCAGTCTTAAGCGCTCGGCGACTGATGGCTTCATCCAAAGGCTGTAGCTTTTCCTAGGTAAACTACAGCAAAACATATTTTATGGAAAAAACGGGGAGAATTCCNAAACGGAGAGAATTCCATGATGACGGACGGATTCAGATCCGAAATGCCGGATGCCTGCGCCAAAACTGACATAAACACACTACTACTACAATATCGTAATATTAAATGTTTTTATAGAATTATAATATTTTTTTATGAAAAAAAAAATTGCTTAAGAAAGTTTAAATACATTTTTAATAACTGTCAACATATAAATATATACACTTTTTGTGATTTGTAAATGTCATGTCAATATTTTTTCAATAGAATTAACAAACTTAAAACGTTTTAAATAAAATCATTTATGGCAAAACTTTTGCCTGAACATTATATATACTATTGTTGTATCGTGATTCATCATACNGAAACTTTTGCCTGAACATTATATATACTATTGTTGTATCGTGATTCATCATACATAGTCACTTCTACAACAGGTGTTCGTAACAGCCTTCTTCCAACACCACATGGTAGCATATAAGGTTTTTAGCCTACTTTCCCAAGGACAAAAAAAACTTATGAGATCGCTTTCCTTTCTGAGTGTCTGTGAGTGAGTGTGTTTTGTCTGTGTCTGTGCATGCATGTGTTGCCAAGCTTGCTAAAAATATAACACTTAGTAAGGACCGCTGACTTTTATATTNTCTGTGTCTGTGCATGCATGTGTTGCCAAGCTTGCTAAAAATATAACACTTAGTAAGGACCGCTGACTTTTATATTTTTTGATCACTTCGGGTACTTAATTTCAAAATGGCGGTCATTTTTAAATTTGGGGTGATATGTTATATCCTGGGAACCATAAACCCAAATTAAACCAAATATTGTGAGCTGGCAGAGCATGAAGTAAACATTAAAATTTGAGATGGATATTGATGTTGGTTAGCCATTTTGTGAAATAGCAACAAGTAAAGAAATAATTATATGACATTATAACTCGAAAACATTTAAACCAATTCCTACCCAATTTGGTAGGCAACAAATACTATGATAGCCCAAATAAACATAAGTGGTTGAACTTGATTAGGTATTTATTTTCCAAATTGCAGCAATACAAATATTTTATGTTTATTTGGTATATCTACCATACCATTTAAACAATTTCGACCAAATTTTGCACACTGAATTTATATATTACAAGCATTATATTTACCAAAACATAAAATCTTTCTGTGCCATTTTGGAAGATATCACAATACGAATAAATTAAGTTATTATGTCATATTTCGGTCAAATAATTACCCGATTCCTATCAAATTTGGCAAACAAGTTGTACTGATGAGAGGATCTTAATTGATAGGTTTATGCNTTCCTATCAAATTTGGCAAACAAGTTGTACTGATGAGAGGATCTTAATTGATAGGTTTATGCATGTCAGACACTTATTCTCAAAATGGTGGCTATTTATTCATTTTAGTTTAGAATCGTCGAAATGTTGTTATCAGTTNATGTCAGACACTTATTCTCAAAATGGTGGCTATTTATTCATTTTAGTTTAGAATCGTCGAAATGTTGTTATCAGTTCCAACATAACTTTGTACTATCAACTGTATCTACACGAAGCATTTTGTCCACTATTTTGTAAGGAAGCACCATGTGAATGAATAACCTTTTTAATTCAAACATTGGGAAACAATTAGCCAATTTCTATCAAAATTGGCAAACAAGTAGTACTGCTACAGATTATGTAAAATTGCATGCTTTAATTACATCTCATTTATTTTGAAAATTGCAAAAATTCAGCTATTTTAGCTTTAAATGCTATATCGTCGAAACGATGTAATCATTACCAACTTATCTTTATATGCTGGCAGTAGCTATAATAACTATTAACTGTATCTATACAGAGCATCTTTTGTCCGCCATTTTGCAAATAACACCATGCGAAAAATAAAGTTTTTATGTCCCATCTCAAGAAACAATTGACCGATTCCTATCAATTTTGCAAAGAAGTACTACTGATGCAGATTATGTTATGAAGTATGTTTTAAGCATGCCTCATTTATTTTCAAAATGGCGGCCATTTAGCCATTTTACCTTAGAATGTTATATCGTCAAAAACTCATGCAACCAATTCCAGCTTAACTTTGTATGCTGGCAGTCGATATTACAACTATCAACTGTATCTACATGGAGTATCTATTGTCCTCCAGTTTGTAAGATAACACCATGCGAATAAATAAAGTTTTTATATCATATCTCAGGAATCATTTAATAAAATCCTACCAACTTTGAAAAATTAACAGTACTGCAGTAGGTGGTGTAAACTGGTATGTTTTAATTAGGTCATGCTCTTATTTTCAAAATGGTGGTTATATAATAATTTCATCTCATTATATTTTATCAACCAAACCAATTCCAACTTACCTTTGCATGATGGCAGTACCTATTACAACCATCAAATTTCTATTTGTAGTCTNTCAACCAAACCAATTCCAACTTACCTTTGCATGATGGCAGTACCTATTACAACCATCAAATTTCTATTTGTAGTCTCATTTCTCTGCCATTTTGTAAGATAGTCCCAGCAATACTTTTTTTACCTGTTCCCTCGGAAAACAATCAACCCATTCTTACTAAATCTGTACAAATATATACATCTTTTNTCAACCAAACCAATTCCAACTTACCTTTGCATGATGGCAGTACCTATTACAACCATCAAATTTCTATTTGTAGTCACATTTCTCTGCCATTTTGTAAGATAGTCCCAGTAATACTTTTTTTACCTGTTCCCTCGGAAAACAATCAACCCATTCTTACTAAATCTGTACAAATATATACATTTTTTNAATACTTTTTTTACCTGTTCCCTCGGAAAACAATCAACCCATTCTTACTAAATCTGTACAAATATATACATTTTTTTTTAGTTTGATACACTTATTTTCAGAATGGCAACTATAAAATAATTTTAGTTTAATGTAGTATATGTACGAAACTATGTATATTGGCAGCATACAATCATCTAATGTGCNAATTTTAGTTTAATGTAGTATATGTACGAAACTATGTATATTGGCAGCATACAATCATCTAATGTGCTACTACATCACTTCTTTGTCCTCTATGAAGATCACCACACGAAATTTATGGAGATTTCATGCCATATCTCGAGGACCAATCAATCGATTCCCACAGAATGTTGCACTGGAAAATTTCAACTAATTTCTACGAAATTGTGCACATCTTAAATGCTGTAGACTGCTATGTGAACTTTCATGATTTAAGTGGGTCAGACAACGATATCCAAAATGATGGCTTCATAAAAGTAAAACAATTCAAACTGCACACTACAGAAAACCTTATCTTGCCTCGCTGACCCCCTTTGTGAGCGTATCACAGTTGACACGTGTCACGGGGCAGGTGGCGGATCGCAGTTACACGTGTCTTGCTGCGCGTCCTGCTGCATAGGTCCCCCTTCACCCACCCTGCCCAATACGCATCTAGAAAGACCGTGAGATCTGTTGAGCGAAGAGGTTTCACGAGACATAGAAACGCAGTTCTCCTAAATTCAGAAAACACGCACCAAAAAATAGCTGACGATAGTAAGCTAGCAGCAAGGTGCTACCTTCCCCCCTCCACCAATCTTCAGGAACCAGGGCCCGGGTTTTGAAAGGCATTGTTCTTCGTTCTACCACCTCACCCCCCCCCTAATAATAGACATGTGCCGACACTTAAGGAGGGAGGCTGGCATGCATAAAAACCCCTTCACGAGAGAAGTGCGGGGGGCGGGGCAGTTGATTAATTACCGCCCAGAGTAGACAGTCAGTTGGAGATCGCCAAGCAGAGAGTTAGGCCAGCCACGCCAATGCAGCCGGAGTGGGGGAGGGGGAGGAGGTTCGGACCCCTGGCCACGTCAGTACAACAGCAGTCCAGTGAGATGGCAGAACCTGCGGCCTTGCCAATGCCGCCCATCGCCGGAGCTCACCCTCCACAGCTGACATCATACCAGCAAGAGTTAAATATACAATCAGTGTCCAGAGAAGCCCCCCTCCATCACGAAGTCGTCAGTAGTTAATCCGAGTAACCAAATTATTACAGTACCACACCTCGGAAGTGCTGCTGTATTTTATTTGTGTTAAATTCGAGACAATATATTCGTCCTTCTAAATGAAAAAGTAAAAGACTACATTTTTGCAAACCCCTTAACCATCAAGCATCACATAGTCTATGCCGGGAGGACGTAACTACGACACTATAAGTCACCCTGTCTTCCACAGTGGCATAGCATCAAGTATGCCACAAATCATACACTATTTAACCAAATTTAATCAAAATTTGTATGTAGACATTATACATTATAAGCATCGTATATTGAGCCCCCACCTTTTTGGTTTTTTGCAATTTGTGTGATAGCATCAAATAAGAAAGTAGTTTTGTATGCCATATTTCACGGACCAATCAACCGATTGCCTCTAAATTCTTCACACAGGTAGCACTACCGTAGGCCATGCAAATTCATATGTTTCAAGTGGTTAAGTAATTTATTTTCGAAATAATGGTACTGTAAAACTTTTAGGTAAGTAAGTAGGGTGGACGGAAAACAATTTTTGTTATGTTTTTTGATTCGCTATACCATGGAAAACATGCCTCTAGGGTAGCTTAGTAAAATGCAAAAAAAATTAAATACATTTTTACGTCTATCGGTAGTGCATTGCCCTTGAATATTAAAAAATTATTGAAAAAATAATAGTTTTTATTCGTTTTTAAAGCTATAAACGAAAAAGATAAAAAACTGCTACGATGAAAAAGCTTTAAAAGAAAGGCAATAAAGCACATTGGAATAAAAAAACAACCTTAATTACTTTATTTAAGGTAGCGCAAAGCATTTAAAAAATTCNGGCAATAAAGCACATTGGAATAAAAAAACAACCTTAATTACTTTATTTAAGGTAGCGCAAAGCATTTAAAAAATTCACCTCCCACAATGCACTGCGCGATGCACATACGTGTGCTTCGGGACACAGCAGTTTCTGTCAATCGTTTACTAGACTAGCGGTGTGTTGTTCATGTGAGTTTTAATCGCGTTTCTTAAAGACTGATTCGATTAATTGGTNGGCAATAAAGCACATTGGAATAAAAAAACAACCTTAATTACTTTATTTAAGGTAGCGCAAAGCATTTAAAAAATTTACCTCCCACAATGCACTGCGCGATGCACATACGCATGCTTCGTGAGACAGCAGTTTCTGTCAGTCGTTTACTAGACTAGCGGTGTGTTGTTCATGTGAGTTTTAATCGCGTTTCTTAAAGACTGATTCGATTAATTGGTGATTTGATTAATTTATTATTTTAACCACTCTGTCATGGATGCTTCCAAGAAAATTACTCGCAGCGACTTAAACTGCCCGTTATTTGGCCACCCAAAGGAGTTATCTGTGAATAAACTTCCAACTTATGAAGACGTTTTCAAGTGTTGTTTCCATGGAAACTACAACTTAGCCTTGGAAGCGAACAACAGGTCAGTTAATTTTTCTCAGGTTTCGAATATTGTGGCAACACAAGTTAAATCTGTGTTTGATAAAGCTTCAATACCAACAGTAACGCCTTACAGAATTGTTCAGTTAATAAATGCATACCATGACAGTTATCGTAATATTATTAACTCCTTTAAGCGTGGTAAGGAAAAGGAAAAGTTCAAAAGATAGTTGAATATTAAAAAAAAAAAAAATCTTTGTTACTGATTGATGTCTCTGCGTGTAAGTGCAAAATAACATTAGACTGCAATTGTGAAATGGTTACTAAGGTTTGTGAGTGTCATGTTTCTATTATCTGTAACTGTGAAAAAGCAAAAAAGACACCCATCATTGAAATAAAATTCTTGTACTTCCACAGAATGCATGGCATATGTAAAATTGGAAGTGTGGACGTAAAGGAAACAAAACAAATTACCCAAAGACATGATAGGAAGTTGGTTGAACATAAAATAACTCAGTGCACTATTTATTTATTATCATTGCAATCTTGCTCAAAACATGCAGATGCAGAAACTCTCCTGCCATCTGAAGACATTGAAGATAACAACGATGAAGATTTTGAAGAACTTAAGCCTAACATTAAGACACCATTGCAGATGCGTATTAAATTGAAGAATACTGCGCTGAATAGTGATCGCTTTGGATTATCAGAAAGAGCAACGGCAGCTATCGCCTCAAGTGTGTTGCAAGATTTTGGCATCGTAACTGATGATGACCACACCCATGTTGTTGACAAAAATAAACTTAGAAGGGAAAAAATAGCTAACCGCTCAGAACTTCAAAAGCAGAACAAGGACAAGCATAACCCACTGCAAGGAATATATTTTGAGGGAAGGAAGGGTAACACTCTGATGATTGTAAAAGTTAACTCAAAGAAGTTTCAAAGAACCATAAAAGAGGAACATTACTCAGTTTTACAAGAACCAGGTTCTGTGTACGTTGGTCATGTTTCACCCTCTTCTGGGTCTGCTCAAAACATTGCCAGTAGCATTCTTTCTTATTTAACTGAAGCTGGATTTTCACTTCATGAACTGGACGTAATTGGATGTTATGGCACCATTACTAATATGGGGTGGAAAACCGGTATTATTGGCACAATTTAAGAACAAGTTAAAATACCACTACATTGGGAGGTGTGCCTCTTACAATTCAATGAACTGCCATTCCGGTATTTATTTCAACTTTAGGTTGTGAAACGACTTGGTCAAAATCATTTAGTGGTTTGATTGGCACACATCACAGTAAATGTGAGAATCTCCCAATGGTAAATTTTGACAGTGTTGAGTGTGAGATTCCAGAAATTGACCGGAAAATTTTAAGCAAAGATCAGCAGTACCTGCTGGACATAAGTTCTGCTATAAATTTAAGCAGCTGTCCTGAAGATTTATCAGTTCGTGAGCCTGGCACACATTCCCACTCAAGGTGGTTAACAACGGCGAACGGAGTTCTCCGATTGTATTTAAGTATTGAAAACCCAACAGACGAACACAAGATCTTAGTTTCTTTTCTCCTCATGTCATAGTATATACCTGTATGGTTTCATATCAATAAAAGTAAATACTTCACAAATGGACCACAACATGTATCATAAGTTATATAATCGTCAAGATTCCTGCCCGAAAACTTGCTGAAAGTCATTGACCCAGTAATTGAGAGAACCACATTNTATATACCTGTATGGTTTCATATCAATAAAAGTAAATACTTCACAAATGGACCACAACATGTATCATAAGTTATAAAATCGTCAAGATTCCTGCCCGAAAACTTGCTGAAAGTCATTGACCCAGTAATTGAGAGAACCACATTTTTTGCCCATCCAGAAAAACTTGCTTTTGAGTATGATAGTAGATAAAAGGGATGATATAAGAGAGTTAGGTTTCAAAAGAATTACAAAGCCTAGAAGCTTAGCTTCTAAAAGAAAGTCAATCAGGAGTTTTCAACTACCAAATATCAATTTCCTAGCTACAGGTACAGACAACATCAAAATGATTCACTGGAACACTTCTACTACACTTGCACCACCACCTTTGCTGCAAAGAGTCACCGATCAAGAGATTTGGTCTAGGGTCGAATTAGGTGAAACAGCGGCTGAGTGGAACTTTGACCAATTCCCATGTCACATCCAAGCAGTAGAACGATGCGTGAAGCTGGTAACTGAGGCGTGACAAAAAGTCGTCGGCTCCAATTCCAGAGATGGTTATATAAGAACTGGACTTCTCTCAAGGTCTTCAATGCCTTGTTTTTCAAGCAAATCTTATTTCAAACTACCAAAAGAAAGTAAAGACAAGTAAAGGATTATATTTCATTACAAACTGTAATTTTACACAATCAGGAAAATTATTACTTTTTTAATAAAAATTTGTCAATAAAAAAAAAATTTTAAACGTATTACGCTACTAATGAATTGTAAAATGTATTATTTTTTTCATTTATTTATTATTCCTATACTTTGATCTACTAAAATATATCTATAGCTACTTGTTATAGAAGTTATTTGATTTATTTCCATTTTTTAGAAAAATGATAAAAATCGTATATTTTCTCAAATTTGAGGGCCAATGCGCTACCGTCAGACGTAAAAAGTTATTAATTTTGTTTTTTTTTTACTGAGCTACCCTAGAGAAAAGTTTTCCGTGGTAAAAAAAAAAAAAAAAAAAAACAGTCCACCCTATTAGTAGGCCTTAATATTCGAAACATTAGACATTTGACCTCTATAATGCAGTGGATTGCACGCTAGCTTATGGTAAGATATTTTCTGGTTTCGAGTTCCGATAAGGCACATGTGTATTTGCAATTCTCTCGCTACTGTTGAAAACGTTTCTGGTTTCATTTCAAATGTTATTGTTTTCAAAGAGAAGTCAAGTCCTACCTACCAACTCAGCTTTTAATAACTCATTAAAAAAAAATTGCACCCATGTTGAGGAAAGTAGTCTTATTCGTTATATCAGTAACTTCCTGTTACTGGCGGAGAAGAAATATTTTGGGATTGGGACTAATTATGATATGTGGTTATATCTAGGACACTTGCTATTATTTATCACCAATTCAATATCTTATTTTGAGAGATAATTCCAACCAAGAATAATATAAAGTTTTAATAAATAGAAAAGAATCACTCCTCGCTAGGAAAATCGGAAACAGTTTTAAAGAAAATGACACGAATGTCGAAGTTTTGCGAACTTGGATGTCTAAGTTGATAACTTCTCTCAGCCCTTTGACTATGCCACTATGGTAGCAGATTATGTATAATAGATTTTGTACTCGTTCTCTACACTGTAGTTAAATTTAAAATTTGAGCTTCGAATACATAGAAAATAGTTAACCCCTTATCAATATGATAACCTATAGCACGAATGAGATATTTAAGTGCCGTAGTAAGTCCAGAACATCACTGCGAGTACAAGCCTGATACATTTTACACAATGTATCAATGCATTTTGGTAAACAAAAACCGATTAAGTGCCCATTTAATATAATTCTGCCGCCATTTTCTTAATTTTGCGAAGGACAATGGAAACCCTGTCCCATATTTGTTACGCCACTGACTTTACTGATTATCAAGCAATATATGCATTTGTTACACACTCACATAATTTATAACAAATAATCATTGAGCACATCATGAACCCAAACATGGTATAAGCCATTAAAATATTGAAGACTTAGGAAGAAAGGAGGTAGCAAATGTGGAAATGAGAGACACATTTTTCAGTTGTTTATGTTTTATTACATGCATGGTACATAAAGTAATCAATGAAAAAATTAGTGTAAGTTACTTTATAAAACCTTTTTTCCTTGTTCCAACACCATCAGTTATACGAACTATACTTGCCGTACTGTCTTCTCTCTCCACAGGCCAAATTTAGCAGCAACCTGGAACACAAAATTAAATTACACATTTTCTTGTATTCTTTTATAGGCTTCAAAGAAAATGCTATATTAACATTACGGCATTNACAAAATTAAATTACACATTTTCTTGTATTCTTTTATAGGCTTCAAAGAAAATGCTATATTAACATTACGGCATTAAAAACCCCTGAAAAAATATTAAAACCTTTATAACTGGGTTAATACTATCTAAATATCAACGTTACTGCCATTCACAGACATTAATTTTCTTAAATTGCTGTAGAGTGTATGAAAGGCAAAAGTACTAGTGGTGCGAGATTACATCACGTAATGCTCCAAACTTATCGCGTTCAACATAATTATTTAATCACTGCGACACTACTTATGGTTTGACACATTTCAAAATCGACCCGTAGGTTAAAAAAAACGGTGACAAATTTCTGTAAATTTCCTTCTTATTGTATGGAAGTCTAGAAGAGAACTGCAATGTCAAAAGATTAGGGCATGTGGAAATGTAAATATTCTTAGTGATACAGTAAGCGATCAGACAAAACAATGAATGACTTAAATCTCTTCCACGTGAAAAGATTGGCCTGTGATAAATGTTTCGAAATTTGTCAGTTCTGAAACTTTGGAAAAAAAGTTAGTTACATCCAGTTATACTGCATTTCATAGAAGTCCACTAAATTTTGACAGACAATGTGACCAACATACACAGTTTGTAAACAGTAATTGCTCTAGTCTGCGAAGTATGGTATCAGCTGATGAGTTTTTGCTAGATGCATGTTATGTTGGCGATATTGATGAATATATGGAAGAAAACAGATCTCTGAACTAAAAGTTGTAATTCAAAACTTTAATTATACTTACAATCTTTATAGCAAAACTTTTTAAAGTAATGTAAAAGTTTTTGGCTTTTAGAGAATTGGTTTTAAAAACGTTATTAGCACTTACGACTGAGCATGCGGACACTTCCGATCAGTGTAACGCTTCTAGCTCGGTAGTCACCATGAATATGATCTCTTCTGTCATGTTTATGCGACTGCGTCACTGGTATTACCGGGATATTATATCGGTAGTTAATTATTTCTTATTTTCTTTCATTAGGCATAGTTGGTTGTACGGGTACCCATTGTGTGCTTCCCCCCCTACCCAAGGATTGCCACATAACATGTGTTCAGGAGTTGTGAATAGGAATTAAAGACAATAAGTCAGTGTGTTTTGTAAATAATATATTTCGAAACAGTTGCTAGAATGTTTGAAACGTATGTGACCTATGAAACCCCGAGTTCAATGCTTTGTTTTGCAGTATACAAATAATGTGTTTATCATATAGAAAGTTAAACGAGTGTAAGGTTAATTTCACTAAAAATTTTGAAGTACGAAGTGTGTGTGTGTATTTCTAACCTTGGCACCAACTGTAACACATATATATATCGTGTCTTGTTCGTTCAGTGAGGATAAAACTTCCCAGGTCATAATCATTTGAATGTTACTTCCGTATGAGCCAAATTTTCCATTGCTACATCAAAAAAATATGCTATTCAAAATGATACAGTCTCGTACGAAGAGCAGCAAAACAATAGTCTCTTGAAAGATGTAAAATTAAAGTATTCCACTTTCCATCACTGNATTCCACTTCCCATCACCGACAATAAAATAATCAGACACCCAGCAGTATAACTTGGCCATAATAAAAATAAAACATGTAGGAATGCTGTGGCGGAAAGATACAATGTGGCCAAGGTACTTTTCTAGAACTGTCAATATGTTGTATATTTATATCCAATGGAGTGCATTGGAATATTTGTCACGACACTATACACGAATAATTTATATTACAGCCAAGCACCACTATTACCAACCATGCATAGCAAGACCGGCGTAAAGTTGCACGTCTGTCGAGGGTTTGGAGAAACTTACTCGTTCTTTAAAATTTGTTTATTTTTTTAGCAATGTTAGATGAGATGTGTTCATGGTTGGTTTTTAAGGATAATGGTATAAGTAATAAAATTTGGTAATTTAACATTTGAGAACGCGGTACGTTTGCCAACGACGTGTTAAGATGTAGCAAGAAATGCATGGCGTAAAACAGTAGAGCCGCTCAAGGAAAACAAAGCAGTCTAAGAAAAATACATTTGATTTACACAAGCAATCAATGAAGTACCGGATAATATACAAAGTTATTGACTCGACTAAGTTACACAGGTAATGGACGTGACCGCCAGGTGCGGGAAGTAACAGTTTGGGACTCGCCAAAAGCACGTATACGTTTTCGAGAGTGGAGAGATTTCGGCTGCTTTTTTACATAGTGATCTTGAGAGCCGATGGATGTGAAGCAAGGTACGTGTATCAGCGCCGGAATGAGAGGGCGGGGGAGACAGGATATCCCCGAGAAAACCCGCCGACCAGCGGTATCGTCCGGCACGTTTCCCACAACCAACACCGTCAGGAATTGAACCTGGTCCATCTAGGTGGGAGGCGAGTAGTCTAATAACCACTACACCACCGCTGTCCCGCATGTACTTTAGTCGAGGTAATGTACATAAGATTGCCTGTTAGGTACTTCCTGGTGTAATGTTTTCAATAACCCAGGACATCTGACGAAGAAGTGTGAAAACTTGAACTTAGCTGCTGGAAGGTACTTGGAGGCAGAGTTATCAGTGTAACGACATAAAAACAAGACTCTACATCACTTTGTCAGCTAATGAGCCGAGAGAGAAAACATGTGTTTTGTTTGTGCACTCGTGGAAAGTCGAAATGTACATGAACGGTGGTAGCGGTGCAGCAATGTATGCCATTTCCAATTCAGCCTTATGAAACCACTTTCACAAATATCTGATCGAAGGAAAACCTGCTCACTTGAAAGTACTTCCCAGAGACCTTATAAAATTACACACGAATTTAAGGTCCAGTTAAGTGTAATGGAGAGAAGGAAACAGTCAGGTTACAATTGTCTGTTGTTCCAAATGGAAGTCCACTATTGAAGTGAGGCTGGTATTACCCCTAAAATTGTTATATTTTTGCCTTAATAATGCCACTCTGCCATACACTATTTCTTGTTGCCTACCTTAATCAGCACGCTGATGGAAAACGTTTCTCTTTTTGCACGATGGAGGACAGGGGAAATTTTCAGGAGACTAAGTTTTGTTACGCGTGTACGATAAGTGAGCAAATTCGATAGCGCCAGTGAATGAAAAAAAAAANTTTCAGGAGACTAAGTTTTGTTACGCGTGTACGATAAGTGAGCAAATTCGATAGCGCCAGTGAATGAAAAAAAAAACTTTTTTTTTTCTTTCGGATTTTTAGTATTTTGTTTAATTTTGTTTGGTAAATTCACATTAATGACATGTGGAATACTTGTTTTCCAAATTGAAGAGAAACAAAGGATGCCAATAATTTACTTGCAATAAACTTTTCCAAAATTCGCACACAACCAACCCAAATGTGGACCTTTCTGTTACATTCGATTTTTGTCTTGCCTAGAGACATGGGACACTTTTTACAGACTTTCTTGTGCAGTTTTTTGCTTACCAGAAGACATCCCTGTTATCGTCACGTCCAAGGAGCTACATTGGGAAAATGTACAGATGTTATTGGAGCAACCAGGTGACAGTGGTTTTAACTTTATATATATGTATATATATATATATATATACACATATTTATATATGTATATATACATTTATGAGAGAGAGAGATATAAAGTTTTGTAAGTCTTTGGTTTTTTGCAACAAAACAATTCACAGTGAAGAGGAGTTACATACCTGGGCAAGTGGTGTTAATTACAGTACATAATTCAGAAGCCAGACTGTTCGTACTGATTCTGTGTAGGAAACAGCATACATTTTCAAANGGAAAATGTACAGATGTTATTGGAGCAACCAGGTGACAGTGGTTTTAACTTTATATATATGTATATATATATATACACATAT
Organism: Clitarchus hookeri; assembly: GCA_002778355.1. Classification (NCBI taxonomy): domain Eukaryota; kingdom Metazoa; phylum Arthropoda; class Insecta; order Phasmatodea; family Phasmatidae; genus Clitarchus; species Clitarchus hookeri. Next base: position 50,085 of record NQII01002977.1, read on the forward strand.
TTATATATGTATATATACATTTATGAGAGAGAGAGATATAAAGTTTTGTAAGTCTTTGGTTTTTTGCAACAAAACAATTCACAGTGAAGAGGAGTTACATACCTGGGCAAGTGTTGTTAATTACAGTACATAATTCAGAAGCCAGACTGTTCGTACTGATTCTGTGTAGGAAACAGCATACATTTTCAAATCTTTGAAACAAAACTGTCAGCTTTCATAACAATTTTACATCTTACTGGAAAAACTAAGACTATTCATAATCAAACGTAACGTACACGGAAGAGCTAAAAAAAAAAAAACTGGTACACCTGCTTATATCGTGTAGGGTCCCCGCAAGCACGCAGAAGTGCCGCAAGACGACGTGGCATGGAGTCGACTCATATCTGAAGGTATGCAGGAGGAAATTTCACACCATGAATCCTGCAGGGTGGTCTACAAATCCATAGGAGTGCGAGGCGGTGGAGATCTCTTCTGAACAGCACGTTGCAAGGCATCCCAGATATGCTCAATAATGTTCATGTCTGGTGATTTAGGTGGCCAATGGAAGTGTCTAAAAACAGAAGAGTGTTCCTGGAGCCACTCGGTAGCAATTCTCGATTAGTGGGGTGTCGCATTGTTCTACTGGAATTGTCCACATCCGTCGGAATGCACAATGGACATGAATGGGTGCAGGTGATAGGGCAGGATGCTTACATATCTGTCACCTGTCAGAGTCGTATCTAGATGTATCAGGGGTCCCATTTCACGCCAACTGCACACGCTTCATACCATGACAAAGCCTCCACCAGGTTGAACAGTCCCCTGTTGACATGTAGGGTCCATGGATTCATGAGGATGTCTCCATACCCGTACATGTCCATCTGCCCGATAGAATTGGAAACGAGACTCGTCAGACCAGGCAAACAGGTTCCAGTTATCAACAGTCTAATGACGGTGTTGGCAGGCGCATGCGAGGCGGAAAGCTTGGTGTCGTGCAGTCAACAACGGTACACGAGTAGGTCTTCGTCTCCGTAAGCCCATATCAATGATGGTCCGTTGAATAGTTCGCACGCTGGCACTTGTTGAAGCCCCAGCATTGAAATGTGCGCCAATTTGGGATAGGATTGTTCGTCTGTCATGCTTAATGATTCTCGTCAGTCGTCGTTTGTCGCGTTTATTCACGATCTTTTCCGGCCACAGCGATGTCGAAGATTTGATATTTTACCATATTCCAGATATTCACGGTACACTCGTGAAATGGTCGTACGCGAAAATCCAAATTTCATCGCGACCTCAGAGATGCTATGTCCCATCTCTTGTGCACCGACTATAACACCATGTTCAAACTCACTTAAATATTGACAACCTTCCATTGTAGCAGCAGTAACCGATCTAGCATCTTTGCCAGACGCTTGTTGTCTTATAAAGGCGCTGCCGACCACATCACGTCTCTCTGATTGGTTCTATACCTGTGTTATTTGTATATATACGCCTATACCAGTTTTTTTTAACTCTCCAGCGTATAATCGAATAAATTTTACCATGAAAATATTCTTCTTTATTATTCCAAAACTAGTATACAGGTGACAGCCTCGCCGTCTGACTGGAAATATTTATTTAAGTTACTGCCAGTGAGAAAGATGCATTTGTCCATCTCTTTGAGAAGAAAATGAAAAAATAATTTTTTTTGCCTAATTATTATGAAACATGTTAACTTGCTTCATCGTAATGTGTCAGCACCATCCAACGTTATTTACTGTCATGTTTAATACACGTGGCCTGCTCTACAGATCAGGGAATTAAAATGTAAGCCATAATATTCTTAATGCAGAATGGGGAAATTACATACAGAGTCACAACAACAAACTGATGAAAAATCTGTAACACAATGATAGAAACAATGAAGATGGTACAGGCATGATGAGTGTACCAGTACAGTACAAACAAGTTCTGAAAAGCTTAAACCGAAAACCTAACAATTATGTATGACAGGTTTTTTCTCTCAAAAGAGCTTCAAAATAGGGCTAGTAAACACGAGACTAACATTTTCTTAGGGCCTTTTATGGCTGCCTCACCGAGTCAGCTACGGTCATCCAGCCATTCGTTAAAAAATTCATACAAATCACCAAAGTAAGTTGTACGATGTTATTAAAATAAAATATCTAGTTAGTCGGGCATTACTACTACTATTATTTTAGGGCTCTACAGAGCAATGCTTACAATATGTATACATCTTTATCTAATAAAGAATGTTTTATGACAGCTACAAATTTCACATAACTAATGTGACGTTAAGCAGTGGAGAGTCTTACCTATTGGTGTCATCTGACAGCGAGGCGAAGGTGACATGCTTTGCTGGGGACCACAGTGATGGAAACCGCGATGATGAGGACCATGGCGTTGGAAACCGTGGTGATGACCATGATGGTGGGGACCAAAATGGCCGGGACCAAAATGATGGCCACCTTTGTGATGGTGACCAAAGTGATGGGGGCCCTTGTGATGAGGACCTTTGTGATGGGGACCTTTGTGGTGAGGACCTTTGTGATGGGGACCTAAATTATGTCGGCCTTTGTGATGACCATCGCGGTGAGGTGAACGACGATGGGGTGATTGGCGAAAGGGTGAACGGTGATGGGAACACCTGCGTTGGGGGGAACATTGCCCCTCTGGGGGAGGTGAGGGTGCTGAAACAGACGGGACAACCCCTTGCCCTTGCTGGGAGATGCTTGCACCTTGGCAGCTCAAAGTCATTACGAGAACTGGTTGCTCCTGTGGACGCATCTCAAGATGAAGGTGATTCTGCAACAAAGAAAATACCAGCCATTTGAGCAACACTATTGGAACACAGGTGTTATGCACACAAAAATTAAAGTTGTTCAAATAAAAATTCAAGAAAAAATACTCCCCCCATTTCTCACATAGTTGGACAATATTATGTTATTTGATCATTTAGACTTTCTACACACTTGCAATTTAAAGAGTTTATCATTGAAGCATTGCAGGTAAAATCTTAATGTATTCATAATTTTCCATTTATTTTACATACTGATGACTGACAACTAGAACAATTTAAAGTATGTTGGAATATTATCTCACACATACCATGGCTCCCAAATCTCCTACTATTAACTCAACTAGGAACAGTTAAGGCCAAAGAAGTGCAAAAGGAGTAAATTTTAAGAGATATTTTGTAATTAACAGTGATATTTGCTAATAATCGAAACATTAGATATTATACTAGAATGTATTGAAATTCTAATATGCACCTGCACACACGTAACACAAAATACGAGTGGATACGTTGATCAATGCAAAACACGTCAATGAAACAAATATCTGAAATTTTCTGATTGTTTAATTTTCCGTATACAAAGGACATAACATTCTACTAAACACGATAACACGCGGCATCAGTAATGCTACGCAATATCAAATTATAGGACTTGTACCAGGTAACCTATGTATAACACGTTCGTTGTTAAATGAGCACTTTATAAAGCACTGCTTCGTTTCTTATATTAACTCTACAGCCTTTCGCCTCTATTAGCATTGTCGCAGACATTAAGGCAAGATTTGAACGTCTATCGAGACACACTGTGATATTTTCGGTGAAATAAGTATTTTGCTATAAATCCAATTTCACTGTGTTAAATAAAAAATATTTTATTTGGCGATCATTTAAACACTGTAGTTCCGATACATCAAGAAAACTGTTTATCACGATTTCCTGACATTACTGGAGACAGTCGGTTGTGAAGCTGAAATACACGCATGCAATTACTGGTAGGGAAATTTTCCCAAGGTATTTTACAAAAAAGTGCTTAAGTATCTGCGAACTAGCTGTAATCATACGTGATGAATTCTCGTGCACGCTTAGGAATAATTTTATTTATATTATTGCACTTTTAAGTCCTCTCGCACAATAGCAAAGTTAAATCCAATCGAAGACATCGTTTTTCTACCCTGTCGTGACATATCAATCAGGAAAAAAAAAAGTACTATTTTGTTTAAAACTTAATGGCGTTGCTTACGGACCACTGCTCCCATTTATTTCACGCCCTGCACGATATATAAAGCTGGCATGCTCGCTACCAACATATCGCTTGGGATCCTGTCGCAATCATAGGAGTATTATTTTTAGTGACACTACTCGGCATTGTATTTACATCCTTACCCATTCACAGCATTTTAAAACATGCAATTTTTCGTTTGGTATTGGTGATATATGCTAGGTTAGGTACAAATGAAGTGGTACAGTTTAACGCATGATCGTTTCGCTCGACAACTGTTATTGGCTCAAAATATTATGGATTTAGTACTAAAATACGGCTCTCGGCTCCCTCTACCCATGGACACAGCGAAGAAATCTGTGTCGCTAGGGGCAAAAAGCACTGAAAAAAAAGGGCTGGGGGGCAAGACGAAATGTTTTATGTTAAAAATACTCCAACTCACTCAAGCTTTCTATCTACTATCTTATCCACACCTGCTACGGTCAATAACGATATTTGAGATGCTAGTTACACGCTAATATGTGGCTTTGGTCTTGCATGAAACTATATAATATTTTAGTGAACAATGTTAAATTTTAAAATTTTTATTCTAAAATATTTTTAATAAATTTATATGTTTGTGATGGCTATTTTAATAGTAATAATTGGAGAAATTATATGTGAGAATATGTGTATGGAAACTGAGTCTTTTACCGAATAATTAACGTAGGTGAAATATTTTCCACGTAAGGTATGATAATTATTCACTGTTATTACACAGCGCAGTAGATGGTTTAAATCAACATTATTCACTTATTTTATATTTTAACTTATTATTTTATGTAAGCAAACTTTCTCACAGCATTACGTTACCTTTATACGCTCCAGTGAATAATAATAGTTAATGTAAGTGAAACAGAATTTGCATTGCGGAACTAAATTAAATGATATCTGAAGGAAAAAAGTAACACGAACAGCATTAATTAATGATGTCACACAGAGACTTCTAGAGATAAACTCTTTAATAAACTGAACAAATTCATAATTTACGGGCCAATTACAACGTTCTTTAGTTTTATTTAAATTATATGAATACTAAACAAGTTACTGTACGTGTATAAAATCTAAAAACATATTAAAATTAATATTTACTAGCACAGTTTCCAGACCCAGAAAGTAAGTTTTGGTTAGGTTAGGTTTGTTACACTGAACTGTAAGGACTATGAAAATGTCTCGCAGAGCGCGAATTCCCGAAACATTATATTACGAACCGAATTTGAACTGTTACATACATTTTAATGTGGTTTTTGAAAATATATTTCAACTCTCGGATACATGTAACTATCGTATAGAGCAACAATTGATACGGTTTATGTATAATCTTACATTAAAAAATTGCCTACGTTTCCAAAAAAAAAATCTATGAATATAAACCACAAAATCAGTTAATATTGCAAAAATAATACTTTTAAAATAAGAAAAGAATTTTTTTCTACAACGCTGTGATATTGAAATTTATTACTGCGAAGAAAAAAAGAGCTTTATTTTAACAAAATTTTCTGGCACGATCTTTTGAGAAGACAGAAGTTCGGTTAACATTAAGAAGTGAGTTTTTGTTTTAAATCTGTTATTATAAAGTATTCATAATACAATTTTATGAATTTTAAAATATTTGCTTTGCTATGCACTGATTTTGTGGTGTATGTAGGCATGCACTATTATTCGAAAAAAAGTCCACGATGTTTACTGTTTCACAAGTTTTATAACCAAATTTACATGGATTGGCCATTAACAATGTGTATTGATGCAATAGATTAAATGTATGCATTTATAACTAAACATATGAATACTAATAGTATCGATGTTATTCAATCCATTTGTTAAATAAGCTCAGGTTAAACATTTATTGATGGATAGCACTATGCCACAAAAGTATAATGGCATAAAAATTAAAATAGTTTACTTCGGAAAATTGGTATTAAAATAACTATGAACCATTTTTGTCGTAAACTATGTTCCCAACCATAACAGTTAAATAACATAATAATTACCGCTACGCAGAGTGACATATGAAGTGTAGTAGATTTGTTGCCGTAACAGTCAAAACACGGCAATTTTGTTTTAAGTATCTTTATTATTGCGAACGCGGAAGAATTTTCACGCCAAATACCAGTCAAATCCACTATTTAATTTAATAATAACCAGATAGGTCAAACATTACATAAACCATTGTACAAATTCGTATCCAAATCACTTGCAGGCCTCAATTAGGCCTACGTGAAATGTGACTTTGTCGCTCCTGATGCTAGTTTCGGTGACTATTTAATAAGCAGTTGTCTTAAGATTCGACAACTGATTCGTAAAAACTAGTTTTAAGTTACGAAATTGTGAAAACACATTCAGCCGACAGCAAGAGCATATCTATATTTCGATTTAGGAGGGGGTGGGGGAAGTCATTTTCCCATTGTACAGGGGCAAGTCTAAACTTTCGGTTCACTATCTAATCATACTTTTAGGAAAAAATATTAGATTAGTCAAATAAAATCATTATTTTAAAGAGTGCACTTATGTTGGATTTTTTTGGGTGGGTCTGGGCACAAAGGGGTAGGGAGTGTCATGTGTCATGTCTCATGTGACCCCCCCCCCCCACACACACACCCCTTCCTCATTTCTGGATCCACCCCTAAGCTAAGAGTTATACTGCACCAGTCTCAGAACTAATTTCAAGAAGTGTTCATGTAACATCTGTTATCAGACTTAGTCCCAAGTGCTGACACACAACTATTAATACGGGCCTCAGTGTGGGTGTAGGTGCGTGTGTGTGTGTGTGATCTACCTGCAGTAGTGCGTCACTGATGATTGCGCTGCTTTCCAACAACAGAATATTATATCAAACACTGGCGCCTCGAGTTTAGAATCTTATTACGTAAATATGGCATACTTGCACACATCACAATAAAGAGTGAGTAAATGAAGATATTTGGGCGGCTCTTATCAGCTAGGTCTTGAGAATCGACGAGGGTGATTGAGGGGAGTATGGAGCAGCGCCGGAATGAAATGGTGGGGAAACCGGGGAACCCCGAGAAAATCCGCCGACCGGCGGCATTTTCCGGCACGATTTCCATATGCGGAAATCCGTGAGTGACCCGGCCGGGGATTGAACCCCGTTCGCGTTGGTGGGAGGCGAGCAGGCTTTCTGTGTGTGTGTGTGTGTGTGTTTGTGTGTGTAGTGTGCTTTTACAACGACAATTCCTGTTCGTGACAACGGAATTAAAAACCTAAAGTATAGTTATTTGCGTGTTCACTAATTTACTTTTCTTAAATATCTTCAAGTTTTTGAAATACAGGAGATAAGCTACTTGATAAATACAATGCTACCAATAAAGTACATATAAATATCAATTAATTTCCTCAGACATAAGTCGTAACGTTTTTAGTTTCAATGCAATAAATACGTTGTCTGCAGTTTCTTGAGCATTTAATTTTTTCCCTTTAATAATTAAATTTTATTTCTTTTCTGTTAGTTAACAAGGGTAAAAGTGTTGTACATTAAATGTAAATATTTCCTGTGTTTAAATCTTAACCTCTGAAATTCTCCCTGAATCTATTTCTATCGAGAGCGGGCGAATTTTTAAAAATAAACAATGACTAATATTTTCAGATTGTTAAGCACCCAACCTAATGACCTTTTTATTTTTGGCAGTATGCTTAATGACCTACTTTTATTTACAGCTATGTTATATTTGCACTGCTGAATTTGTAGTCAGATGGTCGTAAGCGACCGCAAACAATACATCTATACAGGTAGCATTATATTTGGTGTTATGTACCTACATTTTACGGTAGAGCCCGTGTTAATTTTTTTTGGAGTGTAGTGCTCCCGGTGTTGCTTCTGGTGGTGAGTTGGTTCTGGAGGGGGCGAGGGGGGAAACGATAACAAGCTCTTACGAACCGCCAGAAGCGAAAAATTGAGGAGGAATAGAATAAAATCCCTAGACATTAGAGCAAATAATAAGTATTAATGTATTATTAGTTTAAAATAAAAACGCTTATGCACTGGAGTCTACGTTATACAAAAAATTGGCTACACAGATATTTAAATATTTTGTATGGAAGGGTTTAAAATATTGGAATGATAATATTCTGTGTGCTATGCAAACTAATGTACTTATCAAATATACTCCGCCACTTATCGTGCTATAGTCTCGATGAATGCCTGCAGAACTACGTCTATAACCGCAACTTGTAAGATTTACCATACTTATTTCGGAATGTTTAATCGATTTTTTTTTTGTATTTACGTTACTCGCCTTCTAAACTGAAACAAGTGTAAACAAACGCTCAGCTTCGGTCTGCAAACTGCCACCCAACTTCGCACCAGCTGAAGATTGCAAGCAACACATTCGTAAGCGCGGAACCTCTGAGTTCGCAAAAGTTAAATACTGAACACTCGCACAAAGATGTTTAGGCGTACTATCCGATGACTGCCTTCTGCATCAGACGTAGCTCTATACCGACAGCAGTGTGCGGAGCTGGCGAATACATGGTACAGTCTATACACGGTTACTTCCAATTTTTTTTAAGTTCTGCTAAAGTTATACTTTCAGCATATTCTCCGCTTCATAAAATCAAAGTTTTACTAAGTCTAGAAAGATACACCAAAGGGACATCGCACCACATTAGTGCTCGCTCAGTGAAATAACATATGGCATAAGAACTATTTCTTACTGAACCTATTTCCTCCCTGTTTTTATTCATTTTAATTATAAATGAAATATTATAATTAATAGATAAAAGTAAGTAAATGTTTAATTTGATCAAAAAATAAGGCAATTTTAAGTAAACAAAAATGTAAAACAATTGCGATACGTTGACTATTTGGGAAACAGCCAAGCATGTCATACAGGAGGTGATTTTTTAAAGGTTTGATTCAAAAAGTGCAAAGCCGCGAATAAACTATAAACCAGATTTTGAGGTCGCGTGCCTAACCTGCGGGTCAAATATATTTTCAACTTAGATTTCCTTGGTTGTCGATTACAAAAGTAAACTTTCTAATTGCTTCGTATATAAAAAACGTGTTTATAATAACAAAAAATAACTAGGAAAAAAACAGTTTAACTCGACACATCAATACCTATGACGCCAATAAATTTGATAGGTATATTTTGTTACTAAAATTATTATTTTTATCTCCAGAGAATATTACAAAACTGATTTTTAACGGTACACAGAGAGCACTCGTAAAGGGAATACCGGATTACACGGTTTCACAATTAGTATTCCGATTGAATTTAAATGCAGTTAGGAAATAAACATGATACGTACAATCGTTTTTTTTCCATAAAAAACACTTTTGTTGGAAAAACTTCCGTAAACAAACGGACACGTGGGTTTGACAGTTGCGTTCGCGACATGCCCAGATGACGAACATCTGCCGTGCTTTATATTTTGTCTACAAAAGCGCTGCTACTGCCAGCCAGGTAGTCACAAAACATTTGCTAATCAGTATATGGAAGTGTGGGTACTTACAGTCGTCGGCGTCAAGTTGTTTCTGCGTCGAGTTCTCGCTTGCTGGCCGACGTGTCTTGAGACGCGGTTGCAACGCTGCAAGCTGAGAGTGTCGCCACTGTATATATGGCGGCGCTGTGGGATGTATGGCATCAGTAGTGGGGGAGGCTGATGACGTCACCACACCGCGTGACCCGCGCTCTGAGCATGCGCACTGCGCAGTACCGTTGCGCAACAAGATGTAACAAAGGATGTGTTACTTACGTTATTTTTTTTGAGTTAGGAGTAAACACCGGTACTAAACGCAAGTTCTATTCAAAATTATATCGGTCGATTGCTTTTCAGTAGGCCTGATTCTCATACTCAAGAGAGTAAACAAGGAATACAACAGCAAACTTCAGAATCAAAGAAAAATTGTTAGCAATGCAATGGCTTGAAATGCATTGAATGATTTGTGATTGAAGCTCTTATATTTTTTCGACCATTATCACATAAGATAATTCATTCGTGGTGACTGAACGAGTTGTTATTCGACAGTTAGGCTCGGCTTTTTACTAAGTATGAAGATGTGTTGACAGCTCAAAAGTTGGTTAGATCTCCTGGGGTATAATTGCGAACAAATGCGAGCTGTGCAGTTGCCACTCTCCGTGTTCCATAATTGATCTCTCCTGTCAATACGTGGGTAGGATTTGAAGTTATGTAAATAAACATGATCTCACTGTTGACCATATGACTTTGACAGCTGTATTCGCAATGGAAGAGTAAATATTATAAATATGACCAGAATACGAAAATCGGCCGGCTTCGTCTTTAGTCTTTGTGCAATTGCCATCGATTTACCGCTGCGTACTATTCGAAAATAGTGATTACGGTCCTTTTTGCGATACTTATTCATCAAACGCGTGCAGGCTCGTCGAATAGTAATGACGCCATGCTTACTTCGACTTCGACTGAATTTCTCATATATTCGCGACATAAAACTGTCATCGGCGTTGGGACGGAGACTGTGGTTTGCCATTGCATTCCGTAGGTCACAGACCACTTGACAAATTACAAGGGTCGGTGTCGGGAATCGAACCAAGATCCACTGATCGTAGGCAACAACGCTACCCACTGCACCACTTTCTACACTTTCTACTTTTGTCCCAGTATGTTTTTTTTTTTGCTGTGAGTTGCATAAGCTGCAGTCGAAAGTACAAAAAAGAACACAATTCCTAAATCCCAGGTGAAAATTATATACATACGTTACATGGTTCACGACGGAACAATTTAGAAAGCAACCATAATTGAAATTCTCTGTTAGTAACGACTGACACATAGAACTGGGCAGCGCATAAGTAGAAATAACAGTAGTAGTAATAGCAGTGGTAGCTCTACGCCTCATGCCTTATTCGAAATAATTGATAAAACTGTGGTGCTGAAATTGGAGTTTTCATGTGCATGCTACAAACTTTTACGTCACTGTGTAAGTCGACGCGTGAATACTAATTGATATGTAACAAAGTTAACNGGAGTCTCTCATGTGCATGCTACAAACTTTTACGTCACTGTGTAAGTCGACGCGTGAATACTAATTGATATGTAACAAAGTTAACGTCTTACACTTAGACGAAATATACGTAACTGACAGAAAGAACATTATAAGCAAAGCTTTCAAATTTCCACATTTAAAGGTGAACCAAACAGAGCCCTGTACGTTTACTAGGGTTTGAACAAGTATCACTATTCAGCCATTAAAATGCAGAGGGAAGTAGTTAAACCAAATTATTGCGGCATGTGTAAAATCTATTTTTATTTATTTCATTTGATCGCGTGATTATGAGAGAGAAGAGGTGGCCGAATTACAGGTTTAATTTTTCAATCAAGTAATAATGTGTAGAAGGAGCTTTGTAAATAAAGGAGGTCGGAGAGTGGCGAATGTAGTTCTTCAGATATCTAAATATTTTTGCTACGGTGTTAAACATATAAAGCGTTTAGTAAAAAATGTGAATGTTTTTATAGACACTTAAAAATGCATAAAAATAAATGCATTAGAACAACGCATAGAAATAAAATAAATTATTAACGAAAAAATGACATGGAAATAAGATAAAAATAAAAAAAAAAAATTACTCACAGGAAAATGTTGGAAGAACTCTTTATATGTTTCACTGCGTATGCCATTGTAAAATACGTTTCGTATACAATAAATTCTGCAAAACAGTGCAGTCATAATATATATAGTACTTTAAACTTTTGGGACATAAATGTTTTGATTTCCAGAACGATCTGCTAAATATACTTCAGTCTTTCCGGTGTAAATAATACAAAGGAAATAAACATAGAATAGTACCCAACCAACAAGTGAGACTGATACAAATAATGTATTTATGCTAAAACTGATTAGTTTTGAGAGGAGACGAAAAATAAAAATAAAACACAACATATGTATTATTATGAATTTGTAAAAATTATTTGTCAAAATTAATTTGGCACATTATTAAAATTTGTGAAGTTTATTTCGTACGATGGTTGAAAGTTTATTAAGATTTTCAACACATTTATATCTATTTAACCAATATCTTATAAAATATTTATATTGTAGTTTGAAAACTGATTAGTTTTCCGGGTGATATGAAAACATATTTCATTGTTCAGTGGTAAAAATGACGCTAAGCTCATTTCAAAGTGACAATCTTGATCGGCGTACAAGAGAGAGATCTTAAGTCACTTGCAGTTGGCTGCAATGTTTTTGTGAAGTAAAAGCTTTGCTAGTTGCTGCTTCGCGGGAGAGCAGTTTAGTTTGTTTGCTCCGCTCTCATGCCGGGAGTCCACTATGGGACGGCTTGGACGCCGTGTTTGCTGTCCCAGTGTGTGCTCTCTCGCGCTCTTGACCTCGCCAATGACGTCGCAGAGAACGCTCTCTCGTAATCTCAATTTGTTGGAGTTAGTGCGAAAGAGCGAGAGTATGAAGTTGTATACTCACTGAGTGTGCTCTCTGGCATCCACAATGTACTTTTAAAACTGTAATTTGAGGTTATTTGAGAGGGCGGATGGTTAGGTTACATTTTGTTAGGTAATAATATTTCATTGCAAGTACAAACTGCCCTTTAATTTAGTTTGAGAAAATGTGTAACAGTTTTGGCTATACGCAGTGTTTATTGCACTCGCTACGAATTTCCAGGCATAGAAAGGGACTTACAATAGCCTTATGGTAACTTATTTTATAAATACTATTTTATGTCCACGCACATGTGTTCGCACTTTTTATGTGCTGTTAAAAATTTTCACGCCTTTTCATTGTATGCTTTGTCAGTTTAACAATAAAAGAGAGATCATCATTCCAAAGAGAGAGAGAGAGAGAGAGAGAGAGAGAGAGAGAGAGAGAGAGAAGAGTAAAAGCGCACGAAAGACACTTTTACAGCGGGAAGTCGCAGAAATGAGTGGAAATTCACGCTACAAAATTTGTGGCGAAAACACTTATTATTCTGTAAAGACCTGTTTGCTACTGATAACACAAATAAGCAACTCACTAACAATTAGTTTAATGGCAACTGAAAAATAATTTCATGTGCACCATAAAATTATTGGCAACTGAATTGCTACAAAATATCTCGTAACTGCCACGTCAATTTTTCTTGTCAGCGCGTGCAAGGTTACATGTGAATGAATTAGTGTTAACGTACTTAGTAATTCGAATGTGTGTGTGAGTGAGAAGGGCGTCGATGTCCATTCTCTTGCCTTTGTGACCACCACATACTATTATCGTTAAGATAGCGACCTGCCTGAGCTAAGAACGACTTGGCGATGGTGACGACCTGTCAGAATCATCGTTTTACTGTTCTCGGGCCCCGCAACGATAAAATACCCAAACTAATCACGGAAGTATCGAAGGAAGTTAAGGCTAAATGTGCGGATTCAATCAGGCATCTTTATGAAATCTCTTTATAAAAAATAAGGACACTCATAAACGTGCGCGTGAAAAATAGTATTAAGTTAAAAAAGAAATACTTTTCTGAGAATGATTATATGTTAACTTGAATAAATGCCACTAGCGCCATTGTAAAAGTTCTTTAAATAATTTAATTCCTGATATAGCTTTTCTTGGTAGACTTTTTTACCCACCCACAAGAAAGCAATTTTGGTGGATTTAAAGGTGTGAGGGGATTTTTAACTGCTAATAATTATACTTGCAGATTGTTTCCATAAACAGAAGAGAGTCTGGGGCATGAATACAAACTCATGCATATTTGTACTGCGTGCATGGACGCCTAATTTCAAAGGAAAAATATAGGAAGAGTATTATGGGTGGGAAAAAAATGCTGAAAACTTCGCAGCAAAAGTATTGATAGGTTATATGCAGCACTATTAAAACATAAAATATTGAAATAAATAAGAAATGCTACGCTCCTCCCCATAGTCGCCCATTACGACGTATATTATTTTAAAATGAAACTGCTTGTTAAGTTGCTATGTTCCATTTCGTAAGCACGGGCCACACATATTTACGTCTTATATTTGGTTACCTGAAAGGATCACGCCTGAAATTACACACGGAAGACGTGCCTATTGTAATGCTGCTACTCGTTGATAACTCATGGGGACAAGAATACACAAAAGATAGAACCGTTTTGTTCCAAGAAGAGAACAATGGTGAATACGCCTGCAGCTACGAGCGACTCTCATATTAAATCTAAGCCACCTGCGCTGAGTTCGTTTGCTCATGTAAGAAGTCCAGTAAACAGTGATATCTTATTTTGAAGGCGATGTGGGCTCCTTAATGCTCGCAAGAAGCTCCTACCAGCAGTGGTGCCATCATAAAAATTAAGACGGCCGGTTATGTAAACCGGAAATGAATGCAGGAGTGGAAGGGGGCAAGTGTTCTCCTTCAAGCTTACAGGCAGTGGCGTGTGGTGAACTGTTGCAAGTTAGCTGGCGTTAGCTGTGTGCTGTACCATGTTGCTTGCTAGTCTGCACTTCCACCACTAAAACCTAGCTCGACAGCTGACGCCACAGGACGCGTGTAATGGGTCACTTGCTGCTCGCTTGTGAGTGGTCAGAATACATTTAGTTTCCCTAGGCTGCACGGTGGTTACTGGCTCCTGCTGCGTGCACCGAGAATGTACAGCTGAGAACTAGCACCAGCTTACCTTGCAACAGTTCACCACACGCCACTGCTTACAGGTGACATATGTGGCAAGTGAGGAGGTGCCGAGTTCAAATTCCCATTGGATACATGGATACGTGTGTACTGTTTCCAGGTGTAGATTGAGTTTAGTTGCATGCAGTGGCGTAGCCAGAAATTTCTTAAGGAAGGAGGGGTGAGAGGGTTTNAGGGAGGGAGATTACACATACATTGGCGGTGCTGACACACGTGATAGTCAGGACAAATACTAGGAGAAAGATTACTTCACAGAGTAATCAAATGTATTACAGTTTACAGAAATTGTTTATTTGTTGTGCAATTAAAAGCTTATTAATAATTTTAATACCAATTGCTGACAATCTTGCGGGTAGAGGGCGCTTACAACCCCCCAAACCTCCTTTCCCCGACTACGCTCGTGGTTGAATGATTAAGTTCACTGTTGCAATCCCGATTAGCCTACAGATATAAAAAAAGAAGCTTCAATAAGCTCAAAAATACCAAGAGGAACAGATGAAAAAAAAGTGTAGAAAACTGAACTAAGTGGAGAAAAGTTGTGAACGACGACAAAAACCTTCTGCGGTTTAACGTACCACAGTGGCTGAAATCCTACCAAATTAATTGTCACTGTAATATTACACTTCAATATAAGCACAACTTTCTTAGATTCGATGCAAAATAAAGTTAAACTTTATTTCTGCTATTAATACAACAGTTACCTTACTTAGAACAAAACTGGTGAGTCAACCTTGGTGAAAGTTTTTCTGGTAAGCTGAAATGGGGCAGTTGGTCGTTTACTGATCTGCAGTCGTATTGTCAGCTGATAGATTTACATATATAGAAGAAAAAAAATATTTGTTCAGAAAGGTTTATTATTGTGGGAAGGATACGGGGCTGGCAGACTACGATCAGGGGTTGTTAAGGTGGGAAACTTACCTGCGTGGGATGAGAGACTGCGATAGCTGTGGCTGGAATCGCTACGGTGCGATGTTCATGTGAGTACTCGCCGATGGATGGTTAGCACCAAACTTCCGGCATAATGTCTCAAATTATGAGCGCTGAGTAGGTTAGAAGCCCACTGTAATCAGAAGGTTCCTTTGTTATGACAAACCGTAGTCTTGTCGTGTTTTTGATCCGATGCTCCTGCCGACCCTCGAAATGAGCACCCCATCCCTAAAGTATTTATAGTCTGTTCGAGGTTAACTGAGCACTTTTTAAAGTCCTGCTTAAGATCTAATTTCCTGCTAATTTTGTATCCCTCCGCCATATGTGAAACTGGTATTGCCATCGACCAGGTCACTTTATTCATGCTTCGATGAAATATAGTTGCCAAATAGTTAGGAACATCAATATGCTATTAGTGTAACAGTACACATGAGTAGTAGCAAATGACCGGTTCTGGGACATGGATTGGGGGAGGGGGACGAGGGACGAGCTGACCGCCATCTTGGATGATGTCACAAGGCAATCTCCTGCTCTGTTATTCCTCTCCAACAGCGGTCATCTTTGATTTACCTTTTTTCCCTCCTGCTCCATTAATCCACCACAGCACCTCATACTCTTGCATTCAGATTTTTTAATCATACTCCTTCCAGTCTCTCTCGTCCCCCACATTCCATCTGTCAGTTTTTTTTCGCATATACTTCCTGTTCTCCCTCTAGCCTCCCACCCTCCAGGGCTTTCTCGGAGTTCTCCTATTCTCTCGCTCTCTCTCGTATCCGTGTTCTCCCAGTCTCGCACCTACCTCTCTTGTCCATCCTATCTCTCGTCGTAACCCACGTCCTATCCCCATATCCCACCCCCTGGGTTTTCTCAGAGTCCTCCCACTTTCGTTCCTACCTCCCTCGTTCGTCATATCCCTAGGTTTTTTTTCTCATATTCCTACCACCCCTGGGGTTTTCTCAGAGTCCTCCCGGTCTCCTTCCTACCTCCCACGTCCTATCCCCTCTCCTGTCTCCCACCTCTGGAGTTTTCTCAGAGTCCTACCGATCTACTTTATTGCTCTCATGCTCTCTCATTCCTTCCTACTTCTCATCCAGTGGGAGGATTTTATCAGAGTCCTTTTGGTCGCCTCCCTACCTCTCTTTCGTTTCCTACATTCTATTCCTCGGGGTTTTTCTCAGAGTCCTCCTGGTCTCCTTCTTACCTTCCATGTCATATCCTCCTCTCTTCTCTCCCACTCCTGGATTTTTCTCATAGCCCTTCCGATCTCCTTTATTGTTCTCATGCTCTCTCATTGCTTCCTACCTCTCATCCCATTGAAGGGTTTTCTCAGAGTCCTCCCATCCTCCTTCCTGCCTCTCTTGTTCATTCCATCCCTTGGAGTTTTTTCATCATATTCATCCCACCTCGCTCTCTTGCCTCTCGCGCCCTCCTCCATCACCACCACCAGTCGGCCGCCATAGGTGGCTTCCCTCTCTCGTCACCAGAGAGTGTTCGAAGTGCTACAGGTCGTAGCTAGGAGCGCTAGTATCAGCGCAGTTATTTCTGTGTGTTGGTTCACCATGTGTGTAAAAGATTTTTATAAAAGAATTCCGAAAGTCTACCCAGTAATGCGGCCACAGTCCTGCACGTTCATAATAATAATAAAACAGATAAACGCACATTTTTCTAAAAACTAGCATAAAGGACTTCAAATTAAGGCGAAACTAACTATACACCGAACGTGTGCATGCCCAAGTCGGCATGGGGTGGAACACTGTATACACACTACCTCACTGTGGGGGGGATGGAACATAGCCGGCTCTCTGTAACTTCCAGACGAAAAAGAGTCTCAGTACCCCCATTTGCAGCACCACTCGGGTGGTAATGCTTAGATATGGGCTCCTAAGTGATAGCAGTGCATGTGTGAGAAAAAAAGGCTTGGTCCATCGCTCTGCCCATGGAATGTAGCAGATGAAATAGAAAGGTAACACCTGTAGCCCAGACGTTGCCAGTAGCATGGCTGCAGCCATATAGACATGTGTTTAGCATTCACCCCTATCCATAAGACTAGGACATGCCCAGCAGCTGCGTGGTCACCGCTCCTCCTCCAGCCTGGGAAATAAATACATGAGCATGTAACAAAAAAAGGGAATACAGTGTATGAAAAAATGTACACAACACAAGTTCATATACTTGTTCCTAAGAATGAATTTATTTATACTTCAAACAATATTTTCAACTGTGGCACACCATGCAGTGCTGTTGGGTGCCCCATGTATTACCTACTACCTGACACGAAACTGCATTGCACCATTACTGTTTTGAAGAGAATATACATCAGGTATGGGTCATGCAGTCAATTGTATATGAGTTGTACCATCACAACAGTGATGTAATTACCCGTTGGACTGATACCTGTATGGGTGAACAGCACATGTCTATAATGAAGCATGGAGTGGCTATATTGAAGACAATGTGTTCACCGCTAATGTGTGAAGTTTACTTGGCGACAATATAAGAAACAACGAGTGTTACATCTCACCCGTAGTAATCAACAGTGCAGCATTCTGATGACAACCACCTCCACAGTCACCATGAGCAATACGTTTAACACACATGACTGCACCAATTCTGCCAGAAAATGTGAACTTGTACGAAAGGCACTCTGTCGGGTATAGGCGGGTGGTGTTTAAGCCAGAGCTTGGGCACGAGCAAGTGCAGGTATGTGATTGTGAAAATCATATGTGGTAATACCATGATGTGTGGAGTAATTTCCACAGCGAGATTCTACCCTGCTACAAGTACGATTGGTGTGCTGTCGCTAATCTCGGACCAAACAGTCAGCTACCCGCAAATGGAAACATTCTCGCAGCGCATGCAGAATTGGAAGATATTACCAAACTGCACCATGAGAACAGCAAAGAGGACTTTGTCCTACACAATGTAGTCATTGGTACAACCTGCCAGTGGACTGAAGAGTGTACAGGCCAGATACATACCACTATGCTGGAAGACCGCATATGCAAATGGATCCTTCTCTCCTTGGCCAAGTCTGCTTTGTATATAAGTAAAAAAATTAAAATTAATTAACTTACATGTGTGTGTGTGGGCAGTTTATCATGGACATCAAATTCTCGAGTATGGACAGCACGACAGTCCAGGGAGAACTGACATGTCGCAGCAAGTGTAAGTGTTGGCAAGTTATTTGTGACATTGTTGCACGCTTTCTGATGCTACTGGCCGAAATTCTGAAGTCGTGGTGGCTGTGCCATCACACGTGAAAGAGAACTATATAAGACTCCCATATCCGGCTCGCTGCCATCGGTGATCTAGCAAAGATGAGTGTACAATTCCAGCTAGAGACTGTCTACACCAGAATGACGGCAGGTCACAGTATGGTCAGGTACATCGTCGGGGATGAAGCTGAGCAGAGGTCATACAGTGAGGATTGTGCCGGCATAGCTCATTGGGTGCTGGCTCATGATCTGGTATCATATAAGCACTGCCAGCAAATGGGCATCTTTTGCACAATGCCTGGAAGGTATGCAGTATATATACATGTGCACAGACACACCTCTACTAAGTAGCAATACAAGATACTGACCCATGCTCTGCTGCATGATGATATCCAAATTTACCTCCCCTACTACAACCCCACAGAACCATCAGTGATGTCAGTTCCCACAATCAACATCGCCGACGACGACGATGACACCCAGCTGCCAGCCGTCATTGCTGCCGCCTCCCCGGTGAACACAGCATCACAACCTGCTCCAAGCCGCAAGCGGCCAGCGAGGTCAGTACCTGCGGTAACCACTACACAGTCGGAGTTAATACCTACAACACAGCGAAGGGAACCACATGCCGTCCACAGATGTCAGCAGAAGCAGAAAGATGTCAGCACTGTGGCACAGGTGTCAGTGGGTCCACATCGTCGCCGGGGGGTAGTGCCCAACCTGCCCAATGTGAGCGCTCTTTCCATGGCAGAGAGGAAGGAAGTGCTGAGATGCTTGTTCTCATGTCTTCTGGATGCTATTTAGAAAATGTATAGAGAGTGAGATACAATTGTAAAAATGATGTTTTCATTTCAAGTATCATTATATATATGAGCATCAATAAATGCATATATATTTGTAACTGTACCCAATATGTTCTTTATCTGTCTTGGGAGGGAGGGGGAGGTGACAAACATACCCGAAACTCAAGTACCTGTATAGTGAAGGTACTGCTAACATACAACATGTATCTACTTTTATTCATCTTGACCATTATAATAAAGGCAACATTTATATATATATATATATATAAACATATATATATATATATATATATATATATATATATATATAAACAAACTGTAGAGGCAAAGTCGCAGGTACAGTAAAAAGGTAACAGTATTCTCTGCTGAGATGGTGTATATATACAGGAAACACAAGTACGCTAGAGGCCACAACCACTGGTTATGCAGGGAGAGACGATGTATATTTACATAAAGCACAAGTACCTCGAATGGTAACGGATACCATGAATGCTGGAGGTTGCACCGGCTGGGGAATGTGGTGTGAGAGGCAGATCATACACACACTACAAGCTCCATGTATGCTGGAGATTGCAGCCGCTGGATATGCAGGGTGAGAGATAGAAAGACTGGTCATACAGGCTCATTACACATTATACCGGTGTGAACGGCCACTGCCACCCTACACAAGTGTGTAGGGGGAATGGGGTGGCCCTTCCATCCATCCCGAGCGATCGTACAATACATAAACCACCCACTGGCCTGTAGCTAGTTACTTGTGATCTGACAGCTCGTTCGAGTGTACCCAGTTCGTTCGTTTGCTGTCACAGACTGTCTTTACATACGCGCTTCATCGTTAGCTGTAGTTCACGTCCAACACTTGTGGCTAGTGTTTCATCAATTGAAACTTGGTGCTAGATACATTGGTAGATACTTGGTGGCTCTACAGTGCTAGATACTTGGTGGCTCGATACATTAGCACATGTGTGTGTCTGTATGGCATGAGTTACCTACAGTAATATAGTAGTGTGGCATGGGGGGGGGGGCTGCTAGCAATGAATGAGGCACATATATGCTGGGGAGGTAGGAATTGAGCTCACAGCCCTGCCTTCTGCTACTTTGTGTCGGGGAGGGGGCGAATAGTAGGNCTACAAAAAGAAACAAAAAACTGCCCTTCAGGGATCCAATGTGCAGTCGATACAGGATGGCTCGTTCCCGGGGTGGGGATGGTCCCACCTCCCATCGCAGGCAGAGCTGTAAGGCTACAGTAAATGAAAAATAAAACTCACACATGGGCTGGCAGTAGATTCTCATGTTAATTTACAGAATGTTTTTTTTAATGTATGTTGTTACGGAGGCACAGCACACACTCTCTCTGTACCATATCTGATCATTACTAACATTATTCGTAATAGGAGCCATGCACGAGTGTCGGTGATTAGATGTTTGCACTTGAGGCAAATCAAAAAAGCCGATGTATTTCCAGCATGCCTGCCACCACGTTCTGAGACTATAGTATGAGGTAGGAATAGAGCTGCCTTTCCTTCACATAGCATGCTATCGGTCATGAATGTTAGGAAAATTATTTACGCCCTCATTGTGTGCGTGGGAGTGTAATCGATCGATACGGTCCGCTGTGACCCCACGAGTGTTTTCAGCTGGGACTTGCAGTGAGCACCTGCCTGGCAGCTATATGCAGTGGCCCTCTGAGGCACGCGGGTGTGGATGGAGTTGTGACAGAATGCAATGGTGCTCAGGGAGAAAGTCTGGGAACACTCAGAGCGAACCTCTGTTGTTTTTTATTTGTATGTTCCCTATACTGTTTCTGCCTCTTCCACGATCAAGATGAATTCTGGTAATTTCTTATTTCCTCCTTTCACATCACCATAATCATCTTAGCTGTCATTTTCTTCTTTTTCACAATGATTACATATCAATTGTCTAACACATCTACAGTGCGACCACTCGCACTACAGTGAGATTTCTGCGATCGTATTTTTGTCGATTGTACAAATGGCTTTCATTATGAATGCACCTGTTCCCTTAACCCATTCAGAGATGCATAGCACATGTGCGATATGTGTGGGAAGGCATTTGGGCATCGTCAAACTTGCCAACAATCTTGTAACATGCACAGGACTAAACAGGCAGGATGCATCGACCCACTGCATATTCTGTAACGATAGTTTCGGACTCGCTAACAAGGTTAGATGGCATGAGCGCAGCCGCTGGGCGAACCCCGATACCAAGACACTGTAGTGCGACAAGTGCAGGAGACAGTTTGCAAGAACAGGTAAATTGCGAGCACATAGCACTAAATGCAATGTAACCACTGCCCCACCACCAGTGAAATGGGTCCCCATGGCTGTGGCATCATCCTCCCAGCCAGGGCCATCCAATGCACCACAGCCAATACATTTTGTACCGGCCCACATGATTGCTGCCGAGGGCCGATCTAGCCATAGGGCCGTTGTTACTAGTATCGATGAGTGTAACAAGTATGGGTTTGAGGAGGTGGAGAGTGTGTTTCGGGGCACGATGAAGACTTACACCGCCGAGAATACTTCGAGCCAGGTCCTCGGTATTTATGACTACCTCGAGGAGATGAAGGAGGATATAATCTGCAAGCTAGAACAAGAAATTGAGGATTAGGGGGCAGTTAAGTTCAATATTTTCTGGAGTGCGCATATGGCAAACCATATAAACAGTAAGAAATTGTTTTAGCAAATATGCATGGACACTAGAAGTTCGCACGAAATGCAGCATCAATGTGAGCAATGCTATGAAGACTGTTTTGCATGATAAAGGATAGCCTAATAATTTGCAGATGGATCTTGGCAGATAATTCTACAACCCTGCCTTCCGTTCGCTAATAGCTGAGAATAATATTTATCACTAAAGCACATTTTGGAAGAAGGCATCGACCATGGAATGTTTTAACTGCACTCTGAAGAATGATATGTGGCAAGAATTTTCGTATTGGGGCAGTTACAAGTGGCTGAACTTGTTGTCTTGCTTGGTATCGGCCTACATCATCGAGTACACCACACTATCCTCATGCAGCCATTGACTGTCCGGGATGATTCTTTGCTGGTGACTGTGTTCAGAACCGAGAATTGAATGGACATGTGCAAGGCTAAGGCGAAGATTGGTGACTATGTCAGGATATCATGAGTAAAGGGAATATTTGCAAAATCATACATGCTGAACTTGAGCACAAAGTCTACAGGATTGCCAAGATTCGCCATTACGAACCGAGGAACTATTACCTCGCTGACTTGTATGGTGACCAGCTTCAGGGAACATTTTATGAACAAGAGATAATGCCAACCAAGTTTCCCGATGTTTATTTGGTTGAAAAGGTGCTTCACTGGCAGGACACAGATATCTTCGTGAAATAGTTAGGTCTTGGTCCCCAACACAATAGCTGGATACCTCGGTCGGTACTTACTGAAGTGTAATTGTACACACAGCAATGCAAAAGGTGTGTGATTGAGCCTGTATGTACCACCAACAAATGCATTTCTTTTTAAGTATAAATAAATTCATTCTTAGAAAAGTATATGAACTTGCATTGTGTACATTATTCATACACTGCATTCCCTCTCACATTATCTCCTGCTCCTTCTGTGTCTTTATTTCCAGGCTGGGGGTAGATGCGGTTTAAAATTCATGATGGCTAGCCAGGAGCCATCAATTGGGGTGTGGTACTCGTTAATGAAATTGGTGTTGGGGGGTGGGGTGACTATGTTTCTATTCATGACAGCTAGAGAGACTGGGAATAACTGTCTACCATCGCCAACAATGTAATCATTCCCATTCGGTCGGTTGTTATACGAGGTATTCTTTATGGGGTAATAATGTGGTCCATGGCTGTGTTTTGCCGCTGCTTTAAATATTTACAACACTACACAAAAAATAATGTGTCTGGGTTGGGGCACTGCCATCCTTCGATCTCCACTTATTTATGTATCACCATTTCTGCCATGTCCTTCGCATGCCGAGGTCTCCACTATTGTTTTGCTCTTGTCTGGTAGAGAGGGAGGGGCCTGCTACTTTGTGTATTCTTGGACTAGGATATTGTCTGTTTGTTTTTATTTTGGGTGCTGCAGCCATGTTTCGGGTGGTTTTTGCTCTTGTCTGGGGGCCGGTAGGGAGGCCTGATAGTCTCTTATATCTACCTGTTACCCGAGCCTGGTCACCATTTCAATTCGCATTCGCACGATGGTGGACCAACGCATTAGGGACGAAGACGAGCTCATCTGTGCACTCGATGAAGTTGAGGCTGGTGTATCGCACAGCCTCTCGGCTGTTCGCGGCCACTCTACCACCTCTCCATGATGCTGACGACTCTGACGAGGACGGTGCGCTAAATGCCTACCCTTGCAGCCACAGTGGTAGGGGTTCGTCGAGGTCATGGTCGCAGTCTCCACTGGTATTACGGCGAGGTGTGGCATGCTCCATAGTCACCATGGTACTGCTGCCAGAGGCTCGGTTGTCACCTGTATCGTCCGATGCAGACATATTCGAGCCCCTCCTTAAGGAGGTAGGTGACATCGACAGTGACTGCGTGAACCTCGACAATGAGGTTGACGATTGCAACATTGACATGGTCGACTATGTCGGTGTTGGCATCGGCAATGCTCCAGCCGATGCAGTCTGGGTATTGGCGGCCACACTCGATCGGAATACCGAGGTGCAGCGGGCATCCATGGAGGCACAATAGGCAGGCATGTCAGTTCAGGTGCGGAATAACATGGAACTTTATGCTACCCACTTGGAATTATCTGCTCTGCAGGACATGTTTCTCGCTGATAGCACTGAATGTGCGAGGGCCCAGGTGGTTAGCGAGGAGTGTAGTTTATCGCTATGTGGTATTCTGGAACTCCTGGTGCGCTGCACGGCTGGCCTCCAGGCTGATCCTACTGCTACCAGTAATGCCGGTGATGACGATGTCAATGATGATGGTGATGGTGCAGACGATGACGATGACAATGACGATAATGATGGCGATGAAGACATCGGAGGAGGTGGAAGTGACAATGACACCGACGACTAACTACCTGACTGACTTACTGACTCTGTCGACTGGCTGTTTGGTGCGCTCCTTGGCAGCAGCGAACCCTGTGGTGGGCTCATCGTCACATTCGTCATCGAGGACTGGTAAGTGCTTCTTTATTCTTTCCTTTTGTCTTTGTACTGATAGTTTCGTTTATTTTATAGGTTGTCGTCTTTACTTCAGTTATTTAATACATTTGTTTATTTCCATCATTATTCTCATTATTATTGCTCTATACGAGCATGCAAGCCTCGTGTTGGGTAATTTTATTTTCTGTGCTGTGGTGCTCGCGTGACTACTGCTTTTTTGTGTCCTACACTTCCCTGTTGTCACCGTGGGCTGTGCCAGCCCATGTGCGCGAGGTAGTATGTATACTGCGTTTCACCCCACGTCGGCTTGGGCCTACGCGCACTCGGTATAGTCAGTTTCGCCTTAGGTTCACATCTTTAATGCTAATTTAAAAAATGCTCGTTTATTTGTTTTATTACATATTTATTTGTTTATATATGGACTGCAGGACTGTGGTCGAGGTACTGGATAGACTGGCGGTACATTTTTTGGTGCTATTAAATTTTATAAATATTTTTTTTTACATATATAAGATGCATGTGTATATGTAATTACTATATTTCTTCTCATAACCATGCAATGGCTCCACAACCATCAGTGGCCAGGTGTGCGTATGTACGCTATTTCCTCTCATAACACCTCCCGTGCAATGGTGGTCGTATGGTCAAGGCGTCGGACTGGCGACCCAAGGGTGGCTGGAACGATCCAGCATGTCTCTTTCATTTTTTGAGTTCCCAAACGACTAAAGAAAAGAAATTCCCAGTGCTTCTGGTGGCTGCCCCTTGAACTCTGCTCTCCAATGCTAGCATGCCTCTGAGGGCGATGAGTGAACCAACACAATATGGTCGCGCTGATAGTTGGCCGCGACCTGTAGACAGCGGCCAACTGGCGGGGAGAATTAATGCTTTCAGCAGATGATGGTGTCTATGGTGATGGAGGAGGAGGGCGCGAGAAGCAAGAGAAAGGGGGAGGGTTAGGGCATGGGAGTCGAGAGAGGCTGATGAGAGGCAGGAAGAAAACAGGGAGGACTCTGAGAAAAACCCCAAAGGATAGAAACTGGGAGATGGGATAGATAATGGACGAGAGGCAGGAAGGAAACCAGGAGGACTCTGAGAAACCTCAAGAGATAGAACATGGAATGAATACGAGAAAACCCCCTGAGGGATAGAACTTGGGTGAGACTTGAAGGAATACGAGAAAAAACCCCAAACGGAATGTAAGAGCGTGAAGTGTTGAGGTGGAATGCAAAAGCAGGAGGGAAAAAGGGAAATACAACATGGCCACTGCTGACGAGGAATGACAGAGCAGGAGGTTGCCGCATGACATCATCCAAGATGGTGGCCGTGGTGCCCCCAGCTAGGATGCCAGTTTTCCCAGCTCTCTTATTTTCCTACTACTACAGTCACTTGAAATTTAGTCATTCCTAAAAAATTCAGTTTTGCCAACTCTGAATCAGAAGGTCGAGCAGGACCATGGTAATCGCATGCATAACAGAGTAGTCCCCACCAAGGCAATCCGGGATCTATTCTCAGCGGGGTCACGCCCAATGTTTGTATGTGAGGAACGAGGCGGACGTCTTCGTTCGTCGGTAGGTCCCCTCAGGTTACTCCCGTTCCTTTATCGAACTACACTCAGGGTCGTAAAAAGTGGAATTTTTATGGTTGAATGGGGTGGGGGCTCGACCCTCACGAATCGTCGAAATGATTTTAAATAGTGTACAAGAGGGGAACAAGTAGAAGAGAATGGAAGTAAAACCAGATATAGGAGAATATATATTTGCAAGTGTTCCTCATTCCTTTAAATATGAATATATTGTTAATAAAGTTGTGTAATATATGAAAACTCCACATTGATTAGAACCAGCGCTTTTGGGCTTTAACCTGTTCACACGCTCTGAAAAGGCATGCCAAGAATCATAGAGGGTCTTAAAAATTTTCAGTCAGGAACTTAAGATGGCAGTGAGAAAAATTACTATGATAGTCTTCTAAATCAATTTCAAAATATGAGTTTATCGTACTGCTTGAATTCTCTGATGAAAACTACAGGCAGGAACTTACAGAAGGCGTTTCGACAACAGCTGATCTTCACAAGGCAACGGCCAAGTATAAAATAAATTTTACTTTTTATTGAATAATGTTGCCTGTATGGCAGTTAAAATAATATACATTGAGGGCTTAGGGTACGGCGGATAGGGGAGGTAAAAATTTATATTTTAAATAGTCACAATTTTTGTACTGTGCAGAACTGTGTCTCCACTTTTACATTTCAAGAGACTGGAAAAACTAGCGATTTCAGTTTGCCAGTAGGCTAGGCTGAATATAGGCGTACCTATACTAAAGTCGCTATACTTAGTTTTTTGGCTGCTGCCTCGGTGGAAAAATGGTTCTAGTCTGCACTTCGTAGCCAATAATTAATCCTCCCTTTTCATACTGGATTACTACTTGTTCGGAGGCTCTCAGAGGGAGTCTAACGAGATCGCAGTTCCATTGCAAACGTAATATACAGGTTGTCAGGTAATTCGCGGATACGGACTGCACCACGCAAATCTGTGATTAAAACTATGTAGAAAATATTCGTTGGTAAAAAAAACTTAAGGCCCTTAGTTTACGAGAAAAACCACATTAAATTAGATAAAATGACTTAATTTCACGTTAAGCACAGCATACAACATCAGCATACAAAACGCTGAAACATCATAACAGGTGTTCGAAGTTTGTTCTGCCCATAGCAATGTTCTTTTCCGCACGTTGTATGCATGCAGCATGCACGGAATTTGGCCACCGGGCACACCCATGGCCATTGCCATGTTCTAGTACTCACTGCATGCGAACTCCATGGCCTCTTTGGCACTACTGAGCTCGGCTCGTTCCCTTGCCGTATGCCTTACGACCGACAAATTAGTTGCAGCATTGCCACATTACCTCGCCTTTGTCTCATTGAAATACCACATGTTGGCTTCTATGACTTTTTAGACATTTCATGTCGTTTTTCTCGTATACGAAGGGCCTTAAACATTTTTACCAAAGGGTATTTTCTACTTAGTTTTCATCACAGATTCGTGTGGTGCAGTCCGTATGTCCGTATCCTCGAATTACCTGACACTCTGTAAAGGTACAATGTTTTCAAGATTAGCTTGTCCAAAATTGAGTTCGCGAAATATTCAGGTCTATACCCATTTGGCTGGCGCCACGTACTTAGTCAGTAGGCGCCCGCTCTAGCTGATTGCAGACGTGACACCAAAACTGAGTCTTGTTGCAATGACATTTAGTCCTTGCATACTGACCTAAGTTCCGTCAACCTAGGAACCTAGGATTATAGCGTACTGTCTCCATCCAAACACCGCTCTTTACGCGCAGGTGCTAGACAGGTTGGTTATTCAATCGAGCTGAGTTTTGAACCGCACACAACAGCGATGCTAAACCCACAGGAATAATATTAGATTAAGGTGATATAGTGGAAGTTTTAAAACACAGAAACGGCAGAAATATTTACACCACTAGCTAAAACGACAAATTATTTATTTCAACTCTGGGTAACGTGATAATTTGAGACCAACACATTTCCACACAGCATATTATCTTGTGTTGAAACATACTCGTTTATAACATGATTCCATCTCAGCGTGATGTTTTTCTCTCGCTGACCGCTGCAATGCTNATTATTTATTTCAACTCTGGGTAACGTGATAATTTGAGACGAACACATTTTCACACAGCATTGTGTTGAAACATACTCGTTTATAACATGATTCCATCTCAGCGTGATGTTTTTCTCTCGCTGACCGCTGCAATGCTTGTCGATAACAGCACCTGACGGTTATATTTAGTTATTGTATTCGTAACACGAGTTCTGCTTACATCTAACTACTGCACTTCTCTCTACGTGATCTGTTGCACTTCCGCAAACTAGTGATTTGCATACTGACGTAAGGAAACACAAATCCCCTCCCCCCCCCCAAATTATTTACACAATGAATTAGAAAAATCCATGTTAACATGTACTGCTAACTACAAATGAAGCTACTAACCTTACACAACTGCAACAAAAGATGCAACATGCTTGAAAAACTATACCTCAAGATGATATTCGTCACATGTACGATCGTTTACATGCAAGAATACACGCCTGTATTGATGCCCAAGAGGAGTACATTATATATTGTTGTGGCACTAAGTTCATTCAGCACTTGACTTCTATTGCTTGGTTTTATCTGTAATGTCGATCATGTAATGTCATTATACTATATTACCTCTAGGTTGAATCGTGAAGAAAATGACATACACAATCAGGGTGTTGCAATTTTTTTTTCATTAGTGTATTTTTTTGTGTGACAGTGATCAGGTAATTTTGTATTTACTGATCTTTCACATTCTAGGTAGACAAAAAGCGAAAAAACTAATTACAAACATGCGTCAAAATTTCTCTGACTAAATCATACTACGTAACCATTAAAGAAAAAAGACAATAACGAGGGCAAATCAATAAATAAGTTACACTTCCACGTTAAGGCCATGTATGAAACCACCTGTACATAGGCAACACTTCTATGACAGCATACAATGTAAGTTCACTTTTCCACATAGTCCCCAAGAGACTGTAAACATTTCTCGGAACGGTCATCCAACTTTTCGATTCCGGATGCGTAGACTTCTCCTCCAGCGCTATGTAACCACCCGGAGACAGCTGCTTTCACATCCTCATCGTTTCGGAATCGTCGTCCACCGAGATCCTTCTTCAGCTTACCGAAAACATGAAAATCGCATGGCGCTAAGTCTGGACTGTATGGAGGATGTTGCCATATCTCCCACTTGAATCGCTGCAGCAGTTCGGACGTTTGGCGGGCCGTGTGAGGTGTTGCGTTATCGTGCAACAAAATCACACCGGCACTCAATTTTCCCCGGCGCTTCTCTTTAATTACTTTACGCAACTGGTTCAACGTTTGACAATACGAAGCCGAGTTGATTGTCGTGCCTTTCTGCATAAATTCCACGTGCACCACACCCTCCATGTCAAAGAACACTGTCGCCATAACCTTTCCTACTGAAGGTTGGACCTTGGCCTTCTTTCGTTGTGGTGATGAGGTGTGCACCCATTCCATCGATGTTCTCTTTGTTTCGGGGGTGAATTGGTGGATCCACGTTTCATCCCCTGTGATGATTCGCCGCAGAAACTCGTTGCCCTCCACAGAATACCGTTGCAAAAATGCCAGTGACGATTGGAAACGTTGTCCCTTGTGAACATCGGTGAGAAGACGTGGGACCCATCTTTGACACAGTTTACGAAATCCAAGGTGCTTGCGAACAATGGAGAACACACTGCCATACGAAACGTTCAGCATGCTGGCAATTCCCTGCAGTTCTATGCGCCGATTCTCTCTAATGATCGCATCCATACGGTCAACATTTGCAACGGTACTGGACGTTGCGAGCCTGCCTTCGCGATATTCGTCCGTGATATCCGTGCTTCCGGCATCAAATTGCTGACTCCACTTTACAATACCTGGCCGAGAAATTGCACGCTCACCATATACAACAGTGATTCGACGATGAATGTCCATGCAATTAAACCGTTTAGCCCATAGAAATCTGATCGTTGCACGCACCTCCAATTTGGAGTGAACATCCAGTTGATGCACCATTGATCCTATCCCGCTCTGCACACACAACACGACGGGCAACCACACAAACCTTTACATTACCGAGGCTATTATGATTTCTATCGTCAACACTCATTTTCCCATTATATATATATATATATACACACACATACACACGCACACATATACACACACACACCCTTTCCAAAATATCGGAGTTATCCTCAACTTTGAGAAACCTCTCGATGGTTGGTTTAGTCATCTCTGGGCATACATAAGTGTGGTATAATCTAGAAAGGATAAGGGCAGATATAAATACAGCCCTTCAGCTAACCGAAGCAGTTGTAGAGAGTGTGTGTTTGGCAGTGAGTAGTGATTGCGTTTTTGGGTACGACGAGCAACGGCGATTATTGATCGCGCGTAGACCGCAACCTGTGGGCCATAAGCGATTATGGGAAGCCATCGGGGTGCTCCAGGACGAGTGCTGTGGTGTCTGTGATACAGTTAAGCTTCAGAGAACAGGTGGATGGAGTTCACGAGAGATGGTCCCAAATGTATGCAAACTAACCTAGAAATTGAACGGAACAATTCTTGTAAATATGGCTAATATAATCATTAAATTATTTCTATATTTATATTCTGAGTAATGCATATGTGCTGACATTAAGACAATGACAGACTTAGTAAAACAATTACTGTAAATTATTATGTCAATAGTCTTTAAATATGTGCGAATTAAAATGTAAATAGCCTTTTAAGTAGGGCAAATAAGAATATAAATAGCAAATTAATCACTGAATGCGAATCAGCAGCCAGAAAAGTAATACTGCCAAAAAATGTGAAGAAGAAAATTGTAGGCCTGTGTATATGAAAAAAAGTAGAATAAATAAAAATATATAGATAGTAAAATATATCACAAATTAAAATTAAGACAAAAAAATTGATAGCGGAATCGAAAATAAAAATAGGTTAGTAGACAATACTAATGCTGTAGAAAACACACTAAACAAGTTCGGTAAGATAAGTGACCACAAAAATTGATCTTGCCAGTAAAATGGTGGACAAAAAATTGATAATGTAAGATGTGCACTGGAATAGGAAGTGAATGCATTGTAGATAAATGGCAGGAACATCCCCAGCATCAGGATGGTGGGAGGGGTATGGCAAATAAGGATGAAATTACAGTTGGTGCGGAGCTGAAAACCGAGAGCAGTCAGGAGGAGAGGTATATCTTAACCAGTGCAGCCATGCCAGCAGGAAGTTAGCAGCACTGTGGAGTTGGTACTGCTTTGCCAGAAGCCAGAAAGGGGGTCGCATCAAGCCTGTCGTCTACGACAGTGGGGTTGTGGTGGCTGAGCGGTTAGTCTGCTAGCCTCCCACCGAGGTGAACCGGGTTTAATCCCCATCTAGTACACTCCTGGATTTTCGCATGTGGGAATCGTCCAGAAGATGCTGCTGGTCAGCGGGTTTTCTCGGGGATCTCCCGTTTACCCCGCCCTTCATTCCGGCGCTGCTCCATATTCACTTCAATCACCCTCATCGGCTCTCTCTCAACAATGGTCTGACCGCTTAGCGGGAATATCAACGCCAGTTTGAGATCATCGCCACTCCGAATCTCTGGTAAGAAAGGCAGATTGCGTACTACCTTGTAACTGTGCTGAGGGGCCCAGAATTGAGCATAATTTACTCACTGCAAGAGCGACATTGCCTGGAGGGCTCCACATTGATGTCGGGCCTGGAGCTGTTCTTCGGCGATCAGTACCTGCAACACGCCCACATGAATGTCTAAGAGGCACCATTGCAAAAGTTATGGAATGAGAGATAGAGGGGGGGAGAGAGAGAGAGAGAGAGAGAGAGAGAGAGAGAGAGAGAGAGAGAGATGAGTTGAGAGGTTTTGTTGGCTCTTAACAACGAGACGAGGTCTTGAGAGTTATGGAACGAAAGTTTTGCTGCTGACTCATTTGTTACAGGAGGGGTTTTTCTAAGGAGACATAGCACATAATTTCTTCTTGCTATGTTGTTGTTGCCATTGCCCACATGTGTGTTCGGTATTCAGTGCACCTGGATACGCAGCACACTTTGAAGCAAGTCCTAGCCCATACATTGGAGATGGAGTTGGCAAGACAAATGCCAGCGCTCCAGTATTATATGTGGGTAGCAACAATAAGCCAGGCTGACAAGGGGAGCAGTATCGAGTACGCCCTGGAGAGTGCGATGGCAGAAATCAAGGCCATCACCACCAGTGTTCGTGCTATAAAGCTACCTCTGCGACAACCTAGGAGTCTTGGTGGCTTCCAGCATGCACGGCTTGGGCACATTATAGTTTATTAGGCTTATTGACAACAGCCATTAGGAAATCACGAATCTGAAGAAAGGTAATGCTACAAAACTATCTGAAATCTTGTATGCGCCATTCTTGAGGAAAAGTCGATGACTGAGGGATGGTCCCAATCTGCCTGCGCCCTGCAGGTACGTTAAGTGAAGCAAGAAACCGATGCCGTACTTGTAGAGGCTGGGATAATGTCCCTTTCCTGATGGTCGTCGAATGGTTGGGAGGGGGCGGGGGTCACAATAAATATTTCTTGGCACCAACAA
Organism: Clitarchus hookeri; assembly: GCA_002778355.1. Lineage (NCBI taxonomy): Eukaryota > Metazoa > Arthropoda > Insecta > Phasmatodea > Phasmatidae > Clitarchus > Clitarchus hookeri. Next base: position 82,947 of record NQII01002977.1, read on the forward strand.
CTACCAGACCAGCACACTTGGGACGGTTTTTATTGACCATTCTAACAGGTAAGACCACATCAGTAAGTTAAAATGAGAATGCGATTTAAGCTTGGATATATCTGTTTGGATCAGGATATTTGCATAGCAGGTATAGAGGATTTATATATATTAGGGCTGGAGGAATTGCGTAGACTGGGATGCTGTATGGACACTAGTTGCTGTGGGTTGGTGATACCGAGGTGGTAGTTTCAACCACACGAGACTTATACTCGCCACCCAGCTGTCCAATAATCTGTCGTCAGTTAATGATGTAATCAGTTACTATAAAAGGATGCTATCCTAGGTCAATGGAAAGGATACTTTGTTAGCTGCTTGGGTAAAATTGAGCCTGTAAACAAAGGCAGCATTCTATCAAATGGTATACTTGTAACAAGGGCATTGCTTTCTCCAAAATCGACATTTTAGTCAATAGGATGATTAACTTGTTTTGTATGGTATTCCGACTTGGAGATAGGGCCTTGTTTGGGGGTTGGAAGCAGGTCTCACAAATACTTCCTACTATTTTCGAGGCGATGGTGCCAGACAATAATGGAATATCTCTAATAGAACTATTGCATAGGTATTTTGAAAGAAAATGGGAAATCCGAACTTGGGAAATGGTAGGGTGGTTGTTGCACTAGTGAAAAAGAAGTAGTTTTTCCTATGGGCCAAATATTCTAGGTGGGACCAAAGCTGCATACCACATACAGCAGTTGCACGACCAACGAAACAGCCCTCAAAGTAGCAGCAATACCTTAGTTTGAAACAGTCTTCTGAATATTGAAGGAGGTGAATGATTTATATGTGTTTCGAAACATCAGTATTTGCTCGTCTGTCATTGTGCTAAAGGTAGCTCAGTGAGATTTTGTGTCGATACTCCAAGTTTAATGATGATGTGACAAACAATCTTATCCTTTCCCTATAACGGTTCTCGATTTTGGACATGAAAAGTGGGCCCTAGAAATTTGAAGTAGTCATTGAGGATTAGGAGAGAACTGTTTTTCCGCATACAAGGTAAGGGAACATAGTACCTGTAATTCAAAGTTATACCTTTTGATCTACAGAACACCCCTACTACCTTCGAATAACTAATGGGAAGCACTTCCCTTAGACGTCTGCCAGGTTTATCTCGAGGATATTGTCATTACTGAAAGAAAAATTATTGGAAGAACACTTCACATGTTGACTTTGTGTTTCAGAAAGTGGCCACTGCTAAACAGAAGATGGTTTTTAATAAATTCCATCTCTTCAAACACTTAGGGTATGTAGTTACAGCCAAAGGAATATATAAACTGATTTTGAGAATCCAGAAGCAACAAGTGAGTGATCTTAACTAAATGATAAGACATAAGCTCAGAGTTTCTAGAGTCTGTGTGTTTATTACCACCACTTTGTACATGGGCTTGCTACAATGGTCATCATAGTATTTCAAAAAAGTACTGCACAAACCTGAACGGCATTACTAAGTGACTCGCAGAGAGTTTTTGACTGTAATGAAACTACAGTGAAGAGCCAAAAAAACCGGTACACCTGCCTAATATCGTGTAGGGCCCCCACGAGCACGCAGAAGTGCCGCAAGATGACGTGGCTTGGACTCGAATAATGTCTGGAGGGATACAGGAGGCAATTCACACCATGAATCCTGCAGGGTAGTCCGCAAATCCATATGAGTGCGAGGCGGTGGAGATATCTTCGTAACAGCACGTTGCAAGGCATCCCAGATATGCTCAATAATGTTCATGTCTGGTGATTTAGGTGGCCAATGTAAGTGTCTAAAGTCAGAAGAGTGTTCATGGAGCCACTCGGTAGAAACTCTCGACGTGTGGGGTGTCGCGTTGTCCTGCTGGAATTGCCCACATCCGTCGGAATGCACAATGGACATGAATGGGTGCAGGTGATCAGACAGGATGCTTACGTATCTGAAACCTGTCAGAGTCTTATCTAGACGTATCAGGGGTCCCATTTCACACCAACTGCACACGCCCCATACCATGACAGAGCCTCCACCAGCTTGACCAGTCCCCTGTTGACATGTAGGTTCCATGGATTCATGAGGATGTATCCATACCCGTACACGTCCATCCACCCGATACAAATGAAACGAAACTCGTCAGACCAGGCAACATGTTTCCAGTTATCAACAGTCCAATGGTGGTGTTGGTGGGCCCAGACAAGGCGCAAAGCTTCGTGTCGTGCAGTCAACAATGGTACACGAGTGGGTCTTCGGGTCCCGAAAACCCATATCAATGATGGTCTGTTGAATAGTTTGCACGCTGGCACTTGTTGATGCCCCAGCATTGAAATCTGCGCCAATTTGAGAAAGGGTTGCACGTCTGTCACATTTAATGATTCTCGTCAGTCGTCGTTTGTCCCGTTCGTTCACGATCATTTTCCGGCCCCAGCGATGTCGAAGATTTGATTTTTTACAGGATTCCCGATATTCACGGTACACTCGTGAAATGGTCGTATGTGAAAATCCAAATTTTATGGCTACCTCGGAGATGCTATGTCCCATCTCTCTTGCGCCGACTATAACACAACGTTCAAACTCACTTAAATCTTGACAACCTGCCATTGTAGCAGCAGTAACCGATCTAGCAACTTTGCCAGACGCTTTTTGTTTTATATAGGCGCTGCCGACCGCATCGCGTTACTCTGATTGGTTCCATACCTCTGTTATTTGCATATGCACACCTATATCATTTTTTTTTTGGCTCTCCAGTGTATTTTGCATTTATACAAATAGCTACACAGTAGTCACTTTTTTCTAAGAATCGATCAGATCTCACTGCTGTGGTTAGTTAAATTCAAGAACTCCGAAGGACAAGAAACACGATCACACAACATAATATGACTTCCAATACTGCTCAAGTCTGGATATATTCACAATAAGGAAAATTCACTGTCTAGGTAGTCATGTGCATCATCCTGTCACTGCTGTGAATAACATGAGGTAAATATCAGTGGATCACTGATTGTGAGAAGGACTAGTATTAAATAAATTACATCTGGTTAGGTTCATCTACATGGAGTGTTTAGAGCATCAAGAAAACTTATATAAATAATCAACTCTTGCACACAGTATTAGGGTGAAAAGAAGTAGACCAGCGGACCAAATGGCAGATGATATCACATCCTGGCACTACAGCCAAAGCATATTGTGCACAGTAGAAGTACCCTACCATACTGAATAGTGAGCTGCATCGAAATTGGGAGAGGAATAATGGGAAAAAATGCATGTACATTTGGTCCTTCCAGAATGTGGGATCTTATTAGTGGTAAAGTAACTGCATTGTATTTCAACTGGTGGTCACTTTGGCATTTGTAAGACACTTAATAATGTTCAGTGGAGATTCTGCTGTCTTCCCTTTTAGGAATATTTCGAGACTTGGTGCCAAATGTGCGTCACCTGTGTGGTAAAGGAGGAGGTCAAGGACTAAGAATGTAGTTGCCTCCAGACATACAATCTTGTAAACTTATTTGATAGGACGCAGTATACATTATATATCCTTTTCAATTTGCAGAGAAGAAGGACTGATAATCTTTTGTAGCTCAAGTTTATTTTACTAAGTAACCTTAGGCCATCCCGGTTCTTAAACAAGCAGCTCGCACTGTAGCCGAGGCCCTCACAAAGAATTCCTTTTCGAGTTTTGGAGTACCACTTAGTCTCCATTCGGACAGAAAACGAAGTTCCGAAGTGATATTTGTGAGAGGTGGTGAAGTTTATGGGAATGAAGACAAATCTGACTACAGTAGTTGATTTTCATTCGGAAGGGTAAGTTTGTAGAGTTTAATTGAACCTTATAGTAGTATGTGTTGATCTTCATGGCAGAGAGCTCAACATTTCTAGACGCATCCAACGAAACACTATCAAAGGCGCTATTTGGGAAACATATCCAACCTCCATACTGGCCTGCCGCTTAACAGCCATTCAAGTAAGAATACATCGCTAGCCTAACATATGTCAGCGGGCTATTGCAAAGACTGGTTGATGTACATGATTCACTCGATTGCACTATAGAATCAACAATGACAGGATGAAGATACGATATGACTGTAGAAAATTTTAATTTTTTATAAGAATGGCAACTGCTTAATAACCCACATCGAGGAAAAGGACACTGTCCTAAGCTCCTGAAATAATGAGAAAAACCTTGTCAGATAGTAAAGAAGATTAAACTGTGTGGTCTTTCAGATCACTCGATAGAGTGGAGTGAAGAGATTTGGGAGGCTGTTATGGTCGAGGTCTTGATAGCCGACGAGGGTGAAGTGATGTGAGTATGGAGCAGTGTCGGAATGCAAGGACGGGGGAAAGGGGAGATCCACGGGAAAACCTGCTTACCAACGGCATCGTCCGGCACGATTTCCGTGTGCGAAAATCCAGGATTAACCCCGCCGGAAATCGAGCCTGGCTCGCCTTGGTGGGAGGCGAGTAAACGATTGATGGAGATCTCGGGCAAAGTCTATGGTTTTTCATATCGGCCGACTGGCTTTCTACGAAGGTGCCAAAGTTACTGAGGCTTTTCAAGACGAACAGATTTAAGAAGGGTGCCATGTTGTATCCCGGTGTTGCATTCCCTTCTCCCTTCAGTCGCCTGTCGCCACCAGCAACTTGCATAATTCATTCGACTACAGATAGACGAGTCTAGAATGAAATGAATTGATGGGAAGTGCTGGGAGGGAGATGTGACGTAGTTGGAAAGGGTCTGTGATCGACATCTTACTCCTGGCTGAGACTTACATATTCCAAAAGATTATGGATTCCCTTGCGTTTTGAGAAACCTCTAGATACTGTTTTAGGTCGTTTCTGGGATGCGTAAATGCAGAAAAGTCCAGAAATGAATAGCGCAGGTTTAAACACATCCGTTGAGCCCACCGAAGCAGTTTTTAGGAGTGTGTGGTTGATGGTGGCGAGTGTTCCTGTTGGTTCGACAAGAGACGGCGGTTATTGCCAGCAGGCAAGTAGGCAGCAACATGTCTGACAGAAGAGACTGCAGAGAGTCATCGACATGCTCCCAGTCGAGTGCCGCAGTGCCCGTGGTTCACTGAGATATCGTAATAGAGGCGGGAGGAGTTCAAGAGCGAGAATCGCAAGTGACTCTGAGAGATTTGGGCATTGGACTGTATACTATTTGTTGATGACATGTACTTATTACATATTAAGATACTGAGTAATGTATTATTTACACAGATGATGACATATATTGATATATAGAATATTACTCTTTGATGTACACTTCTTGTTGTATTTTGAAAACAGGCAATTGTGTAATGAATTTAGGACTGACCTTTTTTGTTTTTGTTTTGATAAGCTTATTAGGCACTGAAGTTTTAAGAAAATCACTGATTTATCAGTTTTAAATTTATTTGGGAAGGCTGGTTTATTGAAATGAAGGCATGGTGACATGCCGCTAAAGATACGAACAGCGTTGTAATAACATTTGAGAGAATCATATGAGCACTTAAGGAAAAAAATATTGGTTCTAAGTTAGGTGCTGGTATTGTAAAAAAAAAAAAAAAGACTTCCTTTGCAGTGCTAATACAAATCGTATGCGTGGGACGGAAAGACACACATTTAAACAAATACAAATCGCATTTAAACAAATCAATCTGCCAATCAGAATTTATCGTAAATCAAACTATTATTGTTATTAGTTTCCAGATATCATTAGAGCCCGCGGAAGGTAACTATATCCGTCTTGCGAAACCTCAGGAATTGAGCGCACATTTGATAAATATATATGTAATGCGAAATGTAATAGCTGGCGTAGGTCAATGAGAGGGAAGTGAGGTTGAGATGGAACGGCGATTGGGAAATCGGGAATACTTCGAGAAAACACTCTGGCAAGTGTAAATGTCAGACACAATTCTCAAATGCGAAAAAGGGCCGTCCGTTTTGGCGTGAGGCGAGTAGTCTGACCTCTACATTATCGTGGCCTTTCATAAAAAAGTAAAACCTTCCAGTGTATAGTGCCATTTAAAATTCTGCAATAAATGCAGTTCTGAAACAATCTTTCCTCCGCTTCAAATAATATAATACTATGATATAATCTTCAAGACCAGCTAAAGAGAATAGAATTTTTTTTAATATGGCCGCTACAATTTTATTTTCATAAAACATAAGCTTAACGATTTTTTTTTTTTCGACAGAGAAAATGTCTTTCAGAGAGAACTTCAGTATTTAAAGTTTGTGCTAAGGGTAACACATTTAATAAATCGAGCGACAAAATTGGTAGTTACCGCGTGTAATTAAATACTACACAGCCAAAAGAATAAATTTAAGAAATATTCATTACATTGCAGTGCCGATTTCGCGTGTGGCAAAAATCTGGAGAAAGTCCAGTCAGCCATCAGTGAAGCCAAAAACAAACCAATATGTTAAAAAACTTCGTATCAGGATACGGACACCAAAAACTACTAGCTAGTGTGGAAAAAAATAAGAAAAAGGAAGTCAACGAAACAACCGGCACGTTTTTATTTGAATTACGAAAAGGCAAGCCGATTTAGATTTAGCACACATCAGTAAACAATTTCTATATTTGTGGCAAACGATTCTTTGTAAACTAGTTGCTAAAATTTTTCTTGTAACTCTACATCTGAAATATTGTATACCTACAACACATTATTTTAGAAAACATACATAATTGTTTGTGAAGCTCAATGTTAATAGTCAATTTGAATATTTACAACACTTATTTGTTAAAATTCAACATTAGTTTTACACATTCAACACCATTGTTTTGTGAAATTCGCTCTTATGTATTTGCAGTGCTTCAAAATTATTTTTGGCGACTAGTATACAAAGAATTCTTATAACAAATATAAAATTTTCTTTTACAGTTCACGATACGTAAATGAGCTACGAGACACTGAGATTTGTGTGTTCGAAGTCACGCAAACAGTTTGCTTGCCCAAAATAGGAACAAATGATTTTTAACATAACAGATTCCTCAACGTTATGTACACTATACATTGAACTTCATTATTTTTTTAATTTAGGAAGCAAGGGAATTGTTTGGCTTTTTCTGATGTTTTCGCTGCATGCACGCTACTCCGAAAGACGTTTCCGATGAGGAAGAGAGATATGATACACTCGGGCGCAGTATATTTTAAAACAACTCTCCGTTTCTCAGACCAATACGTACAGCGCGGAGGCGTACACATGATGTATGGTTTGGTCGTGTTAAACCGTGCTTCGCGCTGAAACGGGGGCACTCTACGTTTCGCAGCGCCATGCACCGAGAAATGATGTCGCAGTAGGCGAGTGTGCTGGTAGAGGCAGGCTGGGTTGGTGTTGCACCACACAGCGCAAACGTCCCGTTGGGGCGGTGACGTTAACCTTTATCTAACAGCCAGCCAGAGCCCAGATAACGGCTCTACACGAGCAAAGTCCCTCTACGCCGCTGCGCAGTATCGTCCCACGCAGACCTCGCACCAAGGGCGACTCAAGGTTAAATACACGTCCTCTGCACCGTCTTCATGTTAGTCGCGCCACGGACTTGCTTGGCAGCTTCACCACGGGCTCAACCTGCCTGGCGCATCGAGTGCATTACAGAGGTTTGGTAGAAAACACGCTATCAAAAAAATGGCCGGGTATTTTTGTAATGTTGTCAGAACACGAGAGGCATTTTAAGAAACGCTTCGTGCTCAGAGACAAGCTTCAAGTTTTCATTTCAACTCCAAGGAAGTTATATTTTTTGTGGACGTGAAAATTACTAAAACGGTGTTTCTATCCAGAAATTTTAGTTATCTTTAGATATTTAGACACGCATTGTATTTTTATATTTATTAACGTGCCGTGAAAATAAAAAGGGTCACCGCTTAACAGTTACGTTGAGGCGAGTAGCCGACGAAAAGTCTTCACGCCAGTAGAGCGCCTTGTGCGTAGAGGCGATGACGTGAGTAGTTAGTGGGTAAACTCACGCGTTTCAAGGCAGGCGGGACCCTTACGCTCGCGGGCTTCAGACACACGACGCTTGATCATCAACCGAAACTCACAATAGTTCTGCCGTGTTCTTGTCTAGTTTAATCTCAGCGTTGAAAGTAATTCCCCATTGTCAACACATTTCGATATTATTCAGTTTGGATGAACGATGATGAAAACTCACAAGTTTTCGAAGTTACTTGGCACTGAAAGTAAGCCATTTATTGTGAAGGAAGAACAACGAACAGGTTCTCTGTAATAAACGCAGAAGCTGACAAATTTCAGTACAATAATCAAACAAGACGTTACTGGTAAATTCAATAAGCCTATTCTCGACTGCGCCATTATTATCAAGTAACCTTATTAACATACTTGGTGACTTATAGAGTAGTAATAATGTATTTAAAATGCGATAAACGTGAATTCGAATCCTTCCGCAGCAGTGAAATAGTGAAATTCACCGAGACTCGATTTTATCGGTTAAATATTTTTAGATATTATTCATCTGATATTAATGAACTATTCTTCGGGATCGATTTAACGAACAGTCGAAGATTCGAGAGAAAAACACACATTAACACAAATCAGGCTTTAAAAATACCAACCGTAAGTGAGAATATGTAACGTTGTTAAACAGATATATACCAAAAAAATACATACACCGTAAGCTTGTAACAATTTGCATGCGATAATTAGTCGCTTCTCTGGAGCTATCGAAAGTTAACTAAACATATTCTCAAAATATCTACTTAAGTCTTTAAACTAAGTGAAGTATAAAGATACATCCCAGTAATCCATAAAATGAATTGATAAAAACAAGAATTAACTCCGTCAAGTCCAAAAATGTAGTTTACAAAATATTTTCGGAAGTTGTTAATGTAAACAACGTAAGAAAATTGCTTTGCAATATATTCAGTTAGTTGACTAGTTCCACCCACGCTTCAAACACACGACAAGCGGATTACTTCCTATTACACTTACCTGGAAACTAGCATCTTACGGGAACACCACTGAGGTTCAACACATCTGACACTTCATCTCTTCTGGGCAAAACTCATTCTTGATTAGTCTGCGAGCAGTTAATGCACAACGCTAACGCACCCGACTACAAGGTGACTAGTTCTAAATTAAGCAATATTTTAATCTGTAATACAACCTTTACACGTAAATACTAACATCGTCGTATATCTAATGACACTAGTCTGTCTTTGGTTACTTACAATATTTGCGAAGCCCTGCTGCGACTGAAATTTTCACAAACACATCTGAGCTTTTCGCACGCCAATTCTAAACCTGATGTGAATTAGGCAGTGGAAAACTATTTAAACACTCTACTTAAAAATAAGCGTTAAGACAAAGAACTACTAACAACATGTCAGCCAGAGTTTAAGAAAAATAATACGCAGTTATTAGCAAGGTGAGGTTTGATTTGCAGTAAAGAAGTGCAAAAAATGGAACAACGCAACTCACACGTGTTCCAAACTTGAAATACTCGTGAAGTCAAAATATGCTGGACACGTAACCTAGCGTTCTTGAAGGGAATTGAAAAACCGGACCCCGACTACGTAAATGCAACGGCTTCAAACGATCAGCAACTTAACATCGCCTGGCGACGTAATGCCAATATACAACTTGCGAGCACGCAGTACGGACGATTCGTGATTGTCTCCCGCAAATTTCGTAGCTCAGTCCATATATACCTCCATATCTCCCTTCTCCGCTTCATCCCCTCCTCGAAGACACTTTAGGGGTAGACACCGCCCCGAATTCTACAGCATTACGTAAACGTCCGCCAATCCCCCGAAGGTGCTGGATGACGCAACGAAAGTCGGCGCATGCGTGGTTCAGTCCGCTAGGTATTGAAGTATTAAACGAGACTGTTGCAGCCAATTAATGGTTGATAGCTAGTGCGAATGCATAGAAAACTAAGTTCACTGACATCTAAGCAGGTATATTAAGTTATACAAATAAAACTAAATGTAATACAAACATTAATGCGAAGGATAATCAAGCTAACGCAACAGTTTTGTCTTTAACAAAATGACATACATTTTTTTTTCCTTGAACGAAAATATGGATGTGTCTTTTAAACCTCCCAGAAGATCATCCATATTTTACACGTTACATCCGCTTTGAGCCACGTGAAATCCTAAGGTTACCACGAGTGGCGAAACACGGCTCTTGGTTCTGAGTGCTGCGGTAAACTGTGATGTGAACTCCAGGCTTCATCCCGGTTCGGCTAGCTTCGGTCGTAAGACCAATGACATCAGCTCCTATTCCAAGTGTACTGCGGACAGAGATCACTCGTGCAGTGATATGACGTCGTACTGCTACTGGGCCAGTGGTGTTGCAACTTCATGCACAACAAGCCCACTTCGCGTGAACGGCGATGACTAAACATGAGCGTACAGGAGGGAAGGGAATAGGGTTAATATGTCAACAGCCCACTTCCAGTTTCCAAATAACATTCGTATCTATACAGCCAGACAAAATTAGTTGCTCTTACAGAATATTTTGTTGGCTGAACCAAATTTAAAATTGAAAATAAATTGATTTTTTTAACATACAAAACATATTTTAGTAATACGAACCCTTTCGTTGCGTCAACAGTATCTTCCTGAAATATAAATATTTTGTTTGATAAACTCAATTTTTGTCTGGCCTTGCGAATGCGAGTATTTTATTGGTTTAACCAATCCTTCCACACAGTTTGTTGGCATGGTGTTTATGACTTTCAGGCTGGCACACATTTACTATATTATTATGATGGTTTGATAGGACTGTGTCCATTGCCGACCATAAGACTAAATAAACATCTAGCACACACACATAGAACTCAGCAAGACAAAAGACGAAAAAACTTTTTACAACACCATAGGAAGATTATTAAGAAAAGCTGTTTCCTTGTCTTTTCTCTTGCTGAATTCTATGTATGTGTGCGAGATTTTTTTTTAGTCTCATGATCGGCAATGAACACAGTCCAATTGAACCATCAAAATAACATGAAATGACCATTGCCATTAAACTCCAAAGATAAAACATTTGCTATACATTAACAGTGTATGGCAACCTCCCCATTTTTAAAGCTCCGAAACGAATAATTCTAGCTAAATCATTAGTGTCAATGTCTTTACTAAACATCAATCCCCTTTCCAAAAATCTTTCCGAATGCGCCCCTGTAAACATACTTCAAAAAACATGTGTGTTCAAAAATCACGTGTGTTCAAAAAGCATGTATGTTCAAAAAGCATGTGCGTTCAAAAAACGCTGCCCGAGAACGTCTGCGATTTGTCCGGAAGTCCTGGATTAACACTGAAATCAGTCATTACAAGAGGGACCAAGTTTTACGCTGCATATCTGTGATCGCCAGAAAAGCCTCGATTAGGAACCGTTCAGTTCGGTTTGCTATTTGGTTACCAAATATTTAATTTAAAAAAACAACGTATTGCAACGGCGCGTGAGCAGTTTGCTGTTTGGGTTACGCAGATCTACTTTTAACGTCTTGTTGCACATAGGCTATTCACGGTAAAGTGAGCCATTTTGAAAGCCCTCTCATTTGGAATAATAGTCAATAAATATGTTTTGGTTTGGCCTTAGACGTTAACTTCCGAGTGCGGTGGAATATACACACTGTGCTTATTACTTACACGTATATATTTATTTAAGAAGGTGGTTAAAGGATAACAAATGGCTAAAAGGAAAAAGTAACTATGGCCTCAAAAGTGCTCACTTTACCGTGAACAGCGCATAGTGGTTAGTGGTTAGGGATACAGAAGAGAAACTGCCGCTTTCCCCGCGAACTACGGCCGCACGCGCCAGCAAAATGGCGTCACCGGTCAGCAAAATGCTGGAACGCCGTTCGCCAATCAGCGCCTGGTGACCTACTCGCCAGCCGGCAGCCCAGCTGATAGAGAACTTTCGCAGCACGCAGTAGCCAATGAGACGCGAGACCCGTTCCAGAGCCTCGCGAAACCAATCAGAGAATGGGCACGCACACATCAAAATCAAAGTAGCCGCTACGCCCCTTCGTCTCTGTGTACATATCTACTCTGTGGTCCTGTGTCTCGACGACGAAACTCCTGTTGTCTATTCATCACAGAATGACGCTTTTCTGGCGGTTTTCATATTAGTTTAGTCATGCAAGGACCTACCTCAAGGCATTCCTGAGAAACAGCCAAAAAAGATAGTATTTAAACTTCTTAATGGAAGTGCTTGAGTACAATATTTGGAAACATAGCCTTATTAGAAAGGTGCCGAGGTTGGTGCAGCTAATATAGCACTCGCCTTCCACCAATGTGAATCAGGTTCGAATCCCAGCGTAGTCGCTCATGGCTGCAAACGTTGTGGGGTCGAGTCCCTCATCGAGTTCCTTTTTACAGTAACTTTCAGATTATCTTCATAAAATAGCACTTAATTCCAGTCTATTTCATTACTTTTACTTCAGTATCGAATATGTTTAAAGACATTTATTACGGATAAGGTAAACATCACGAGACAACGCAGGCAGCGAGAAGTACACTACTATGGAAAGTTGAAACATTTACCCGTCGCTCAACACAGTGACAATATGCTAGCCAAACGACGCACTTAGAATTTGGCAAATTAATAGCGTGTCAATTTGATTTTGCAAGAATAATTTGATATTTTCATAAATTTTTTATGTATAGTAAAAAATAAACTGATCTTTAAATTAAAGTTTTTAGCCTGCCCATTTTTTTTATTTTTTGAAAAGAGTGTTTTACCGCTGGTCGGCAGATTTTATCGCAGATCTCCCGTTTTTCCCGCCCTTGCATTTCAGCGCTGCTCTATACTCACCTCACTTCACCTTCATCTGCTGTCAATGCCCCGCTTTTCAAAATAAGAATATCAGCGTTTCCGGCGTAGTTGGCTGCGACGCCAGGTTTACGGCGAAGGATGTCCTGGGTTCGAGTCCCTAGTCATGAACATTTAAACCCCGTGTCGGCCAGTCTACGTGCATACGCTACGTAGCAGGTGCAATAAACGACAATACATATGCAAATACAATTTTCACATAGGATAATCCAAAATGACCTACAGACATTCTGTACCAAATGCAATAAAAAAAATTATCTTTGAAAATATTTACGTGTAGTGAACAGCGAGAAATTGAGTTTGTTTTTCTCGACCTGGTAAACCTGATTTCATTCTTGCCAAAACAACCAGCAGTACAAAAAATACGCGAGCAGTCATCAGTAGCCAGGTGGTTTCGTCTAGGCGTATTTTTTATCTCCCTTATTTATATAGTACGTTTTTCGCGCTTAGTAAAAAGAAACATGTTTGTGTAATGTTCATGCCGGGAATATTCCGTCGAGCTGTTGCATGTCTGTCTCGCTTTCAGGCCGTCATGTGTATGTGACACTGGCCTGCTGCATTGGCAGGGTGCAGGGATGGGATATTGCTTTCCCAAGTGATTACCGATCCCCATTTGAGGAAAAATGCTGTTGCAGTTCTTTAAGCGAATTACATTGCTCCAGGACATGAAAGGAAATTATTGTTATGCAACATCTTTTTCTGGTAAATGTGCATTTTCTGTCGGAGCGAAAAAGTAGGGTCCGAGTTCAGTTCAAAACATAATTTTTGGGGGTTTTGAAGTGTATAACTGGTTCACAATCCTGTACGACGTATCAGGAAAAGGGCGAGCCAATCGCATAGGTAACAAGGGAAGTAAAGGTGATTCACGATTAAGTGAGCGCTCTTGAAATCAACCTATGAAAAAAAATCACTGTCTGTAACTGCATATTTCATATCACAAGTAGTGACCACAATACTCACAGTTATGTTGATAGCGAACTACGAGAAGTAGTTCCATGTTTTAACATCTTACTAACCCGAAAGTTAAATTTTTTTGTTACCTGAAATTCAGTTTCTTTTTGTTGTACGCATATATGAATAACATTTTGCGTAATTAAAATACACGTATGTTTCTGGCTAACGCAATGTTCAAGTTAGAGAGTTCATTGTTTAGGTGTTTTTCTTAACGGTCCACGTTCGTGTGTCAACAAAATATCGGTTCACAACCAACGTGACTTTAAGTGTCAATTTGTAACTCCTGAAATAAAGTATTCATTAACGTAGTAAATAAAACATTTTTACACATGTTCTGAGTGAAGTGGCATTGTTTCATTTTGCTTGATGCTTGCTCTATATATATATATGTGTGTGTGTGTGTGTGTGTGTGTGTGTGTGTGTGTGTGTAGTTTCTAATCACAGAAATTCTTGAAATTTCACAAATAATGCCGCCCTGGAAAATGTGTTTCTTCATGGTAAGTCGGTTCAAAATTTTGATCTCAAATAACCTTTAAGAAACTTCGAAAGTGTGTTTTGTTATTTGCGATGTGTGTTGCGATTCTGAAAGCTTAAATCAATGTGCGTGTGAGTGTTTTTACGGGTTAATGCCTCGGCACGTTTATCACTGGTTTTGAAACAATATCACAATTAAAATGTTTTATACTCCACGTGAAACATTCTCTGAGTGAATAATTTAAAACAGAATTATAACGCCTGTACGAAAAGTTTAATTTGTTCGTGCCGATATCTCAAACAGTAAATACAGATCCAACAACTAAAATTCCAGGTCAGAAATTTGGCCAAAATTAAAATATGCATTAATAAATGTATGGATGCAGTTTCATGAAAGACATTGCCATCGGGTAGGCGTTGTGTTTCTCGTATTCTGGTGACGTTAAGTTCATATCACTGTCGGCGTTTAAATTTTATAAGCAAAAAGTGATTTTTTCTGAAGCACAGTAGTAGGCCTTTGCGAACGTTATGTGCCTTAAAAACTGTGTGGCTGTATGCATTTTTACGATCCACCGGGAAACCAAACACAAACACATGCACACTTCACTGTTTTAAGTACGTGATTTTGACAATTACGCTGGCAGTTCGTGAGCCAATGTAAAAGGACATGCACAGAAGACGGCAGTTTACATCATTTTCAATTTATACTTCTTTCACTTCATCAACCCGACCCTGATTCAAGTGGAAATAACGCGTGAATGTGGTTAAGCTGTAATAACTTCTCTGTTAGGTGAACAGTTTTGAAAACCTTTAAATTTCTGTTTTAACTTCTTACGAATATTGTAATGAGAATTTGGTTAGAGTACTTCTCGGCAATATTGCCAGTGAATTTTTAAAATTATTCCTCTGCCTGACGTGTCCCATGATATGTATATTTACTGCCAAAACTTGCAGGAGCAGCTCAAGACTTTAATTTGCAGGTGTGTCAAAAA